>CM056053.1:240476549-241021549 GCA_029574335.1 Rana kukunoris
CCAGGCTGTGGCCCTGGACATAAAATCATCCCTGTCTGGCTGCCAATTAGTGAGCTCCGTGCTGACATCCACGGGGCATAGCAGCTAGGACAGGGGTGATGGAACAAACTGCTGCACGCCATGCGGATGCTATAAAACAAGTGCAGAAGAACGCTGACATGCACCTCACCCATATCATTGAAATACACCGCCATTTAGAAGACCTTGACAATAGGGGGAGGAGACATAATATTAGAATAAGGGGGGTCCCTGAAATGCCTGACCAAATCCTGTAGAACGCACTGCGGAAGCTATATTCAATGATATACTGGAAAGACCGCCTGACACACCGATCGAGTTCGAGAGAATTCACAGAGCCCTCAGGCCAGAGGGAGAGAAAATGATCCCCCTAGAGACATAATCTGTTGCCTGGTTAATTTCCCACTGAAAGAAGCCATCTTAGGAAAGCGAGAGAGAGAAATAGAGTGATCTTCAACGGTACCGAGATTAAAACTCTATCAGGACCTCTCGAACATTACACTGCAACAACGCAGAGCATTACGTCCGATCACAGAACAATTGAGATCAAGGGGAATTCCGTACAGGTGGAAATTCCCTTTTTGTCTATCAGCCACTCACCGAGGCCATACAGCACTGCTACGCACACCTGACGACCTCCGCTCCTTCTGTGAAGCAATGAATATCCCCAGGACGGAGGTCCCTGACTGGTATAGTTCATTTATGCTGAATGAACCGTGGATATCAATTTCCAACAATCTGACTCCCAGAGCTCAAAGACAGAGAGACAGACGTCGCAGATCACCATCCCCCCGCAACAACAGGGGAAATGAAGCCCAAGGAAATCCAGGAAACTCACCACCCAGACGTAGAGATCGCCTTGACTACCATGATCACATGGACACCTAAATATGCTTCTACATCTTTTGGTTCAGCTCCCCACATGCCCCTTTTTTTCTTTTCTTCATATGGTTTCTAACATGGAGCTGCTCTTCCTAGATCTACAACGGATCCCCCTGGCTAGCCCTGAAGCACTCCTAAAGGAAGATAAAGGTTTCACACAGGTTCAAGACCACCTCTACATACCTATGTGACTCCCCTTTATTTTTTTTTTTGTTTTTGTGTTTGCTCTTGCTGCTCTGCTTTTGTTTTTTCTCAACACCCCTGCCCTTACTCCTTTCAGTCTGTCCTTTGCAGAGATACCAAATCACCTCAATCGAGAATCGATGTATCCTCAAGATGCTCTAAACACCCGCTGATCTACTGGACAGTCTTACATGATAAAGGTTTGTCCACCTCAACCGTTACAACCTCATCCCGTGTAAGTACCATCTCCTTTACTCCGATTTCCTACGTCCAGGAGGACAATTGTTAGATATGGGGTATCGCTACCCACTCACCTTCTGGATCAGATCCCAGGGAGGGGGGGTGTTTGACTTGCATACTGGGAACTCACGGCCATCAAAGGGCTATATGTCCCGCTATAATACCCCAAAGAAACCTCACGGTCCTATCGGTCGAAATAGAACATCTAGGGTATTGCATGAGGAAAAGAGCAAGACACTAAAACCGTTTTTATTCTTTGTTATATCAGTTAATACAATTATTTAGACCTGAGACCTTTTAATCAGACCCATATAACCTTTGACTCCTGTTTGAATCTTTAGCTCAGAAGTTAATTGAAAAAGATGTACACTACACCCTGTTCTGTATTGTGCTTATGCTGCATAATATGTATATGCCTAATCATTAGGGGTCTTATCGCACGGCTAGCGGAGACATGGCAGTTTTCAATTTTCATCCCCCTCCCAGAAGGGACATGCATTAGACACCCATTGAATTAATTGTTACTCCATTGATCTCGCCATGCCCGGTAGTTATGCTGAAAGATCCTAGAGAATATCTAGCTCGACAAGTTAAATAGTTTTGGTTTATTGTCCATGTTTCATGTATTAAGATATTATAATGGTTCATGTATTTACATGTTGTGTGCTTTTAAACACCATAGGAAGACGGTTTCCATGCAGAATAGCAATGTAACAAATCCCTATAGAGGTCACATATATAAATTGCTTAAGTGAGTTCTCCTATTTCCTCTTTAGTCAGTCCTGCAGGGCCTATAGTACTAAGATCTTTTCAAGACATCCAAACGCAGTACTGGCCTCATGTCTTGAACACATACAGACTCGGATCTTGTAACACAAGATCCGAGGCTTGGGCCTGGCTTCTAACCACTCCCCAAACTAACAAACGGATCCCTGTATTCACCAAGATAAAGACGCTCCTGTAACATTAGGTTTATCTGATTTCTATTGTAAAAACTGCTCCGAAGTGCCAGACTCACAAACAGATAGGAAGGAAAGGCAAGTGAGAAAGAAGGGACCAGGTTTACGTTCAGAGCTTGGTTCTTCTCTTTTCTTCATCTGATTGTTTAAACTCCAACAACCAGAATCTATACATACGTCGGTAACGACTAAAGCCACGTACCCAAACAGAGGGCATTCCTCAACTGCCCTCTGAACCATCCGGAATTCGTTTCAACTGGGTAGGCCAGCAGGTCTAAGCCTACTCCCGGTATTCCCCTCCTACCCCGCTCCCCTACACCACCTTAATATCTCTCTTCTACCCCCCCCCTTTTTTTTTTTGGTTTTTCCCCCTCCTTTCCCCCTTTTTTTTTTTTCTTTCTTTTTTCTGTAATTAGGCATATTCCAAGAAGAAAAAAAAAAGAGAAAAGAGAATGGCTTCTAACATCCACCTTACCTCATCACTATCTATTAAAATACTTTCTGTAAATGCCAAAGGTCTCAATATACCAGAAAAAAGAACCAAATTCCTCAATGAATTCCACAAACATAAAGCAAATATTGTTTGTATTCAAGAGACCCACTTCAAATCAGAAAAAGTCCCGAAATTCCAAGATAAGAGATATCCGATAGCCTTACACGCTTCTAACACAGAAGGGAAAACAAAGGGTGTCTCTATACTGATTTCCAATCAGACCCCGTTCCAGATACACGACACCATGCTAGACCCCAGCGGGAGATACATATTTGTAAAAGGCAAACTGGAAAATCATCCAATCACAATCGCCAACATATATGCCCCAAATTCGGGCCAAGTAGCTTTCTTTCGCAAAATTAAAGAACTACTGACCACCTTTACCACTGGCATTCTAGTCTTGGGGGGTGATTTCAACACCCCTTTGGACCCCATTATAGACACCTCGAATGGAGCATCGAGCCTTCCATACAGAGCATTGAAACAAATTAAGATCCAACTTAAAGACTTAACGCTGCATGATACCTGGAGAACTCTGTTTCCTCAAACAAAGATTACACATACTTCTCTACCATTCATCAAAAATATTCTAGAATTGACTACCTTTTTATTTCCCAACATGACCTAACCCTCCTGAAAGCTGCAACAATCGAACCTATGACATTATCTGACCATCACCCTATAACAGCAACATTGTCTTTCCCCGATAAAAAAACAGTGACCAAGACCTGGAGACTCAACTCCACAGTCCTTAAAGACCCTATAGACGTGCTATAACTGAAAGAGAAGCTGTTAGACTATTTTGCAAGAAACGAAAATGATGAAACATCCCTGATGACTCAATGGGAAGCACATAAATGTGTTATCAGGGGTGAATTCATCAACAGACTAGCTAGAATAAAAAAAATCCGCCAATCAAAAATTAAATCCCTGATAGACCGGATCCACAAATTAGAGACAACGCACAAAAAAAATATTGCGACCTCAACCTTTGATGAATTAACCAAAACCAGAGCACTTCTGATGGAGGAACTAAACCTGAAAACGAAAAGACAATACATTTTGAGACACAAGATCTACTATGAACAGGGTAACAAGAGCGGGAAATTACTGGCCAAAGCTGTACAGAATAAAAGAATAGCCTACCGTGCACCAAATCAGGGACAATCAAGGGAAAACTCATTCCACTAACGAGGAGATAGCCAAACAATTTGAAGCATATTATCATTCGCTATACAACCTACCATCAAACCCAAAATGCCCCCAGAACTCAGATAAAAGATCTCAACTAATTCATGACTTCTTAAAAAAATACAGCCCACCCAAACTATCTAATGACAAAGCACTAGAACTAGAAGCCCCTATTTCAGGACCAGAATTCGATAAGGCAATTAAAGAAATGAAAGTAGGTAAAGCGCCTGGTCCAGATGGCCTACCCCTGCAGTACTACACAACCTTCATCGACATCTTGAAACCGAGATTCCTGAAAACCTTCCAAACTCTAAACTCCAACCATCAACCTCCCAAACAATTACTAGAAGCCCACATTACAGTTATACCCAAAGAAGGTAAGATACAACGCATGTCACGAACTATAGACCCATCTCATTAATCAATGTAGATGTCAAGATATACGCCAAAATTTTAGCCAATAGATTGCTACCCTTACTTAATACCTTCATTAACCCTGACCAAGTGGGTTTTATTCCCTGGTAGGGAGGGACGGGATAATACAACCAAAGCACTAAATCTCAGTCACTGGTTAATTTCCAATAAAAAACAAGGCTTTTTTCTGTCCCTCGACGCCGAGAAGGCGTTTGATAGAGTGGCCTGGGATTATATGGAGGCAGTGCTAGAACACATAGGCATCTTACCCAAATGAGGACTTACATCAAAGCACTATACATAAACCCAACCGCAAGAGTACGAGTAAACGGCCATCTATCAAACGCCTTCTCACTACGTAATGGTACGAGACAGGGCTGCCCCCTGTCCCCATTGCTCTTCGTCCTCACCTTGGAACCCCTTCTAAATAGAATCAGAGCCAATCAAAATATAAAAGGAATCGAGGTCCAAAAGAAAACCTACAAAATAGCGGACGATATGCTACTCTTTCTGTCGGAATCCCACATCTCCATACCCAACCTCTTAAAAGACTTAGAAAACTTTAATTCACTATCTAATTTAAAGATTAACCACTCGAAATCAAATGCTCTCAACATCACACTAACGGCAAAGGCTGTAGATCTATGTAAAAGAACTTCCCGTTCACGTGGGCCACACAAAGCATAACCTACTTAGGAATTGAAATTCCCTCCAATTTGAAAGATCTTTTTAAACTTAACTTCACACCAATACTAAAAGAAACCCACGAAGATCTAAAGAGATGGAATTCCCTAAACATATCTTGGTTTGGGAGAGCTTCCCTAATTAAAATGACAATCTTGCCTAGGTACTTATATGTTATGCAAACAATACCCATCTCCCTACCCGCCTCCTTCTTTGCATCCTTCCGAAAGGCCTGCTCCACATTTGTCTGGAGGGGCAAACCCCCTAGGATCAAACTAGCTAGATTATGCTTACCAAAAAACAGGGGGGTATAGCACTACCCGATCTAAAAAAAATATCACCAAGCAACACTTATGGCCGGATTGTAGATTGGAACATACATACAACAGTCAAAGATTGGGTATCACTAGAACACAGACAATGCACACAAAATCTCAGCACTCTACCTTGGATTCACCCTAAATATCATTCAAGAGATGCTCATTCACACCCCCTAATAGGCCCCACCTTAAAAGTATTCCGCAGTACCTTTAAACCCACCAACACAACACCTTGGCTCAGCCCTTTATCGACACTTAGAAACAACCCGGATTTTCCTCCAGGTCTAGAGAAAGATTTTCTATCTCACCATTGGCCACACGAGAAAATCCTAGTCAAACACTTTTTTAAAAATGGAAAAATGCTGTCTAGGGAAGACTTGAACAATGACATGAAACCTTTCCAAATCCCACACTGGACATACATTCAAATAAGACATTTTCTGACCTATTCCAAGACTGCACCCTCATGGACAAGACCACTTACTAAACTAGAAGACCTATGCACGAAAGTAACCCCGCACAGACATATCATATCAGTCCTGTACAATTCATTGTTTGAGGATAAAACAGACTTCTCCAGCTCCTCCTGCCAGAAGTGGGAGAGGGATATAGACACCCCTCTAACTGATGAGAATTGGGAAAGAATCTACACATATGCACATAAAGGTTCTCTAAATGTGGCCACACAGGAATGCAGCTTCAAAATAATTACTAGATGGTACAGAACTCCCTCAGTAATCCACAAATTCTCACCTCAAAGCTCTGACAGATGCTGGCGATGTAAACAGGAGGAGGGAACGATGCTCCATATATGGTGGTCCTGCCCCCTAATTAACAATTTCTGGAAAGTAGTTCACGAAACCACTATAGCAATTACATCTGAAACTCTCGAATTCGACCCAGCACAATATCTTCTCCACTTTAACTACCTGCCGAAAAAACGCTACTTAAAATCACTACCAATGATCATGATTAATGCAGCACGACAATGCGTCCCTTCCCACTGGCGCACGAACGTTACCCCTTCTAAAACGGAATGGTTTAGGAGAATTAACTACATTGAAAAAATAGAAGAACTCATTAGCATATCCCAAGAAAAAATAATGTCATTCGCAGCGATCTGGCACGACTGGATGATTTTCAAAGAGTCTCTAGAATATACAACCCATATGCAATAAGAAACCAAGATACACCCAATAAGGTCTACTACCTATACTGGAAAAATAAAATACATAGTCAAATTAATAACTGAATGATTTCACGTTTTCTATTACAATATATATATATTTTTTTTTTTTTTTTTTTTTTTTTCTCTTTCTTTCTCTTCTCTCCCCTCCTTTCCCCACATAGCTCCTCTCCATCCCCTCCCCCCCCCCTTCACCCCTCCCTACACTCCACAACCGCTAAGGTAAAACTAGTTCCAATATCATGCCTACAGGTTGAGGAGTGCCTCTTTATATTAAATAAAAATAAAATAAATAATATAATAATAATAAAGAGCAATAATGAGATACAAGATCTTTGATAAGATAAACTGTTTAACCGTTGAAATATTTTGATCTTAATCTGTACACTTTTATTCACCCCTTTCAAGGTTTCCTATATGTTTAATGATAGTTCCATACCAATTGTACGTAATATACGACATCAGTTGAAAAGTTAACAATGTAATCCTATGTCGATTTCTCATTTCTTTTATGCTGTATTATTGTGTTATTTTGTTAATGTCTTCATAAGCACCGAATAAAACTTTATGAAACAAAAAAAATAAAAAAATAAAAAAAAAAATAAATGCTATCCATCATGTAGAAAAATTGGGCAGCCCCTCTATATTCCTATCTTTAGAGGCAGTAAAAGCATTTGATTGAGTCATTTGGAACTACCTCTCCTTAACACTGTCCAAATTCAGAACCTGAGGACAAATCTACAACGCCATAATGGCCTTGTACTCTGTCCCATTGAGCCAAGCATATACAACAGACAAAATGAGCGAGAGTCTTTTGCGCTACTAGTAAATAGTGAATGTGATTATCTAAATGTGAGTGAAAATGTGCTCAGAAGCTGCAAAATCTGTCTGTGTTCACCTTACACAAATGTGATAAATCTATATTTAAAATGATCTTGTGCTAAAGAGAATACACTTAAAGCAATATCAAATAAAAAACGAGCAAGGATAGCAAATTCCGGCATTTTTAGAAGTAAGGCGGTGCTCAGAATGCCGCGATTTGCTATCCTTGCTCATTTTGTTATTTTCCCTTGTAAGAGTCCACCTTTAATAGTTTATAATAAAGCATTGTCAATTAACTTACTACATTATTGGAGGCCTTTCTTCTCCTTTTCCTCCCCGTTTTTGTGCTCCTTGTTGGAGCATTTGAGACAGGCTAGCGGAGGCTTTGGAGACCCGCCTGAGTGGTGGAAGCCAGTAGCCATAATTGTCACATCTGGAGAGGACGTAGAGGAGAAGTGGGAGACAATACTACTCAATACTACTGAGACTAATTGTGGATACACCTTTTGATTCATCACCCTTATGCCGCGTACACACGGTCGTTTTTTGCGATTAAATTGATCGTGTGTGGGCAAAACGTTGTTTTTTGTCTTAAAAAAAACGACCAAAAAAAAATTCCAACATGCTTGAATTTTTTGTGTCGTTTTTTAAAACGTCGTTTTTTGTTTCACAAAAAGTCACCGTGTGTAGAAAAAACGTCTTTTAAAACGACGTTTTTCAACCCGCGCATGCCCAGAAGCTAGTTATGAAGCGAGCTTCAATGGAAAAGTGTGGTGAACGTAACCTCGTTTTTTGTGAAAAAAACGATGGTGTGTATGCAACATCGTCTTTGAAAGTGACGTTTCATAAACATAGTTTTTTACTTCACAAAAAACGTCGTTTTTTTTCATCGCAAAAAACGACCGTGTGTACGCGGCATTAGTGTGGAAGATGCCTAAGGGAGACCCCCATGGGAATAATTTCACTCATCTAGACAGTCACCGGCCCCATAGGAGGACCATTCTCCAATCTGGGACATTGTATAGTGACACCTTAGGACTATCCATTCACATATTATTTTTTCATCATCAGCACCTTTGATGAACTTTTTATTGTTGATTACTTATCTGTTTATTCACCTGTTTACTGCACATTTATACTTTTATTGGACATTGTTAACACCTTTATTTGATATTGCTTTAAAGGGTTTGTAAAGGATTTTTTTTATCTTAATAGCTTCCTTTACCTTAAAGCGGATGGCCCACTATAAAAAAAATATTAAAAGCCAGCAGCAACAAATACTGCAGCTGCTGACTTTTAATATTAGGACACTTACCTGTCCTGGAGTCCAGCGGCGTCCGCAGCAGAGGATGAGCGATCGCTCGTCACCCTGCTGCTCCCCCCTCCATCCACGGTGAGGGAACCAGGAAGTGAAGCGCTGCGGCTTCACTGCCCGGTTCCCTACGGCGCATGCGCGAGTCGCGCTGCGCCCGGCGATTGGCTCCCGCTGTGTGCTGGGAGCTGAGAGTTCCCAGCACACAACGGGGGGGCGACGGGATGTCGCCAAAAAACCCGTCTTTTGCCCGAGACTGCGGGCCGGAAGTGGTTGCAGATACCTGTCTTTAGACAGGTATCTGCACCCCCCTCCCCCCTGAAAGGTGTCAATTGTGACACCGGAGGGGGGGAGGGTTCCAATCAGCGGATCTTCACTTTAGGGTGGAGATCCGCTTTAATGCAGTGCTGGTTTAATGTCCTCATTGTTCGTTTTCGCTCTCAAGTTGCTGTAACTCTTCTCTGATCTCCACACTTCCTGGTTGTCTGTTTCCTGATGACCACAGTACTGGGAGCTTTCTCTCTGTGGTCACTAACTTCAATGAGGTGTAATTACTGTGTGTCTAGTTTCTAGTTTCGTTTTCCAAAAGCATCACTGCTCTATGGCTCTGTATGCTCTGTATAGCACAGAGGCAGGAAATAACATGCAAAAATGAAACTAGATGCAAAAACAAAACTAGAAACTACAGGTACATTATATGATTGATTTGTATCTATTTTTAATTGTTTTTAAAATGAATCAGTTAACTATTATGTCTCTATACCCTGTAAACAGTTACTTCAATAAAAAAAAAATGTTTCCTTTACAATTCCTTTAATTGTATTCTCTTTAGCGCAAGATAATTTTATATATATAGATATACAGCAGACACCCTCTCATTGCCATTCCATATTACAAATGGAATGAGACTGGGATGCCCTTTCCCCCCCCTAATCTTTAATCTCATGATCAACCCCCTAGCTGAAAGCATCAGATCTAACATAAAAATCTCAGGGATACCCATCACTGATCAAGAACATAAAATCAGCTTATTTGCTGAAGACGTTATACCTATGGTCACCAACCCAGTCACATCTCTACCGGAGATTCAAAAGACGCTGGCCTGATTTAGCAAAGTCTCGTACTACACAGTGAAGGAAACTAAATCACATATCTTGAATCTAGGGGTGGATACTATTATTAGCGAATGTCGTTGACAACAATTTCCTTATGTCTGGGTAGAAAAAAAAATATTTTTTTATATATTCAGGACCCTCCCAATACCTATCTTAGCTAGCAACTTTAAGGCCGCGTACACACGATCGAGAAACTCGACGGGCGAAACACATCGTTTTCCCCGTCGAGTTCCTTGTTCGGCTGTCAAAAAATTTGTCGAGCCAAATTTTCCCATTGCCCATCGAGGAAATAGAGAATATGCTCTCTTTTTGGCTCGACAAGTTCCTCCACAGGTTTCTCGGCGAAAAGTGTACACACGACCGGCAGAATACGTCTCCCATCGAGTTTCTTGCTGAATTCTGTCGAGAAAACCGGTTGTGTGTACGGGGCATAACACTACAAAAAATACTATTAAAATATATATGGCAAGGTAAAAAAACAGATGTGCCCTTGCAAAACAAATTAAACAACGCCAGGCAGGGGGAACTGGCTATGTAGATTTCAGGATTATTACTTGGCCTCAGTGCTTACACAAACAACAAAATGGGTTCCCCTTCTACAATATGGGGGACAATAGCTAAAATCCCATGTCTCCCTAAAATCCCTATGTCTCCCCAACTATCTTGGCAACACTCAATTCCTGGGACCGATTTATAAAAATTATCATTTCCCTTTACATCCACTCTCAAAATACCCTCAGAGGCAATGCAATGCAATCAACATCCTATAGGGCGTGGAAATAAAAAGGAATAATGCACATAAATTATGTAAAATGTTACTTACCAAACTCAGACCTTCTCTTATACATTCACACCCAACATTGCATCTCCACACTTCCAACATGGACCTGCAAAATCACCCTATTGGCATGGATATTTCTTAGAGCCCCTACACCTCATCAAAAAGGGATATCATTGTTCTATAATCTCCTTCAACAAAAAAGTACCAAATCAACCACACTACTTGTGGACGCAATTACACTGGGGATCAGTGGGCTAAAGCCTGCAAGTCCACATACATAGCCACCTGCTGCTCCACCCTCCGGGAGCTATCAATCACACTGAGACAACGTTGGCACCTTACCTCTGACAGATTGTCCAAATTTGACACAAAACTAGAATATAAATGCTGGAGGATGTGCGGACAAAGAGGTGATATGCTCCACATATTTTGGAAATGCTCCAAACTGATACACTATTGGAAAGCAATATTCCAATCACTTTCTGAAATTAAACAAATGACAATCCCCATGAGACCTACACTAGCACTATTGTCTCTCGACATTGAAAAATCCCCGACACAGATTAGACACATCAAAACTCACATATTATTGTCAGAAAGGCTCAACATAACCAGAAAGTGGGAAAAAAACAGACCCACCCACAGTGGTGTATACGACTCATGTACGTACACTTCACTTACAGTATGAACAGATACTAGCATTAAGAAACACAAACAAAAGTCAATCCTTTGGAATGTGGCAACCATGGTTGAACTGGATTAGCTCCCCAGGGATTGTCAATGCTTTTGGTTCATAAACTCACTGTCTAGGAACCTTATTTTACTTGGTTAATGGTTAATATTTGAAATACCTTGCTAATTTAAGAATCGCAAGATTAAAGTGAAATCGTTAAGAGAGGTGGGGGTGTTACCATCCTGGACACAGTTTTGCACCCATTGGGGTATTCGGGATGGTAGTCAATCCCCCTACCTTTGCATTACAGCGGAAACCTAAAAAAATGCATAACGTAAATATTCTTCCATCTTGATATCATTATACTACCCCATATGTAGTTCTATCTAGATGACTTGCGAAATGTTCTTGCAAAACTCGATAGATAATATTTGTCTGTATACTTGTATGTTTATTTGTCTGCTTAATTATGTTATAAATGGAACATATCAATAAAAAACTATTGAAACAAAATAATTAATAAATTATTGGAGGGGATGATGAGGAACAGTATCCAAGAATTTGCTGAGGAAAACAGTATCATTAGTAGTAATCAGCATGGGTTTACAAAGGGTCATTCCTGCCAGACCAATCTGTTAACATTCTAAAAGAAATTGAGCTGCCATCTAGATAGGGGACAGCCTGTGGCTGTGGTGTATCTGGATTTAGAAAAAGTATTCAATACAGTTTCCCATGAATGCTTACTCTTCAAACGGATGTCTGTAGGCATGAACCATAGGGTTTGTTCTTGGATAGAAAACTGGTTACAGGGGCATGTCCAAAGGGTGGTGATAAATTACATGTACTCAGACTGGTCTGAAGTGGTAAGTGGGTACCTCAAGGTTCTGTCTTGGGACCAATTCTGTTTTATTTATTCATGTGATATAGAGGATGGGATAAATAACTTAATCTAAAGTTTTTGCAGACGACACAAAAATAAGCAAGACATGAATAAAATAATGGGCTGGGCAACTATATGGCAAATGAGGTTTAATATGGCTAAAAACATAAACACATAGGGGAGAACCTCTGGGGGAATCAATAACATGCAATGTCAAGCTGCAGTTATGAAAACTGTCAGAATATGTGAAAAGGTGAAAAAATTATAATCCTACTAAGGCCATGTACACACGACTAAACAAATCCGATGAAAATGGACAGACCGTTTTCATCGGATATGTCTGCTGGGCTATTTTGGTTTGACCAGTGTACACACGATCAAACCAAAATCCCAGCGGACAGACAGCGCGGTGACGTGGCGGTGACGTTGACGCCGCCACATCACCACTCCAGGAAGCAAAATACTTCCACGCATGCGTCGAATACATTCGGTGCATGCGTACTAACCAGCGGACATGTCGGACGGATGGGTTTCCAGCAGACAAGTTTTAAAGCATGCTTTAAAACTTGTCTGCTGGAAAAACCTGTTTGCTCGCCCGTATATACAATCGGATTTGTCTGCTGAAACGGTCCGTCGGATCGGTTCAGCAGATAAATTTGATCGTGTGTACGTGGCCTCACTTATAAAACTCTGGTTAGGTGGCATCTGGAGTATTCTGTCCAGTTCTGGTCACCAGTCCTCAGAAAGGATGTGCTGGAATCCAGAGAAGGGCAGCAAAATGTAAGTGATTGTAAAGTTATTTTTTTTTGTTTAAAATAACAAACATGTTATGCTTACCCGCTCTGTGCAAGGATTTTGAACAGAGCGTCACCGATCCTCCTCTTCTGGGGTCCCCCTGCGGTGCTTCTGGCTCCTTCTCTTCTGGGGTCCCCCTGCGGTGCTTCTGGCTCCTTCCCACATTGAGTGCCCCCACAGAGAGCTGCATTTCATGGGGGCACTGCATTCTGTTCCACCATATTGATCAGATGTTTGCCCATTGTAATACGTTGCCTGGATTGTATTTACAGTACCATCACACTGAAATCTCACATTTTTGCTAAATACGTACAGCCATATTATTGTATTAAAATAAATGTTTCTGTTGTAAAGACATCATAGCCATCTTGAAAAAAAAAAAAAAAAGTATTTTCAGTTTTGTTCTTAGATGTGTGTCCATATGCAAATGGATGCTCCAACAACTTCAGGGCAATATCCAGAGCATTTTGCCTGTCCAGCAGTGAAAAATAGGGGTCTATACCTTTGTTTTCTGAATATTAAATCTTCTGTACCCATTTCTCTGCCAACCCCTTGAACTGAATATAGCAAGAGTGCTGCTGAAGGTAGGTGTGTGAGGTTAACTCATGCTCCAAACAGCACAATGTGCCGCTATAGTGCAAATTCGTAAAAATTCGTAAAAATTCGTAAATATTGAAAATTGAATACCAATACTTACCACAATTTTTCTTTTCTGGCAGGCTCCATGTCCGCCCACCTCTGGGTATGCCCAGCCCACTCCCTATGCTATCAGGACCTAACTCATACATTTGACCCCACTGCCTAGGATGGCATTGCATAACTAAATCAGTGCACCTAGGTCAGAGTCTGTGCTGACATGAAGCCCATTGGGAAAGGAAAATTGCAGCAAGCATTGGTATTCAATTTTCCATTTTCCTGATAGCTCCATGTCAGCCTATCGCTGGGAATTAACTAGAAAACCAGGGTGGTATAGTGTGAACATCATTTTAATATGGCCACTGGTTGAAGAGATCACAGCTTTTACAAAACCAGATGTCAACACAGACCGATCGATATGATAATGAAAGACAAAGTGTATATGGATGACAAATTATCTAACTAGCAGATTGTTTCCGGTGAAACGCTTCAGGCAGCTGCCCACAAAGTCAAGCTCCTCATTGTGAAAAGAGCTGCTATTCCCTCTGGTAGTGCCAAGCCCATATCCTTATAAAAGGCGTGTATCAACTGATGAGAGATTACGTCCAGGAAGAAGCTACGCCATTGGGTACGGCGAAACGCGTCGACGTCATCACCCGACGCTAGTCACGTGACATCGTGAACAAACGTACACGAGAGAGATACACGAAGGGACGGAGATGTTTGAGCGTGAACCGCAATCAGTCCCGATCAAGGAATCCCATTCCATGGATAACCACGTCCGCTACATACACCCTACAACAGAGGGATGATATCCGGATTGAGCACCAACGTTATTAGCACTTTACAATGCAGCTGAGCACCATGTCACGCACAGGACACAGGTCTGTACAACCATAGAAAGTAATGATCGGCAGCAAGATACAATTCAGCCTTGATCAACATTAACCTTCATTTGGTAATGTACAGAGACCTCACAATGTATGACTTTATGATGCAGTGTTGACTATTGTGTGTCATTCTTATGTTGATCAACAGCATGTTGCCAACATATTTTGCCAATCAGTGCTTCAACGGCTATATGTGTGCTCAGGATAACGGGACATTCCACTGCTCCACATTGTGAGCACATTCTTGACTTATATCATGCTCTCATCTCCCAAGTTATAATTTAACATAACCCTGAGGATTGGTTCTAATAATTAGGCATCTCTCCACAATATCTCAGTATTTATATTGCTCTATTGTTTGGACTATATAGAAATCAATTATTACTTGTATATGGGCCCAATAATTTACTATGGACCCAAGTTATAAGTGATTCCGAATTGCCAAGAACCTCCACCTTGCTGCAGCAGGACAATTAATACCTCTGTACCTCTCTATATCTCCCTCTTTATACATAGAGCTCTGTTACCAGATACTATACCAATTTGGTACTATTCGACTGGAAGTCAGGTGATACATTGTTCTCCCTGACCATACTCTTATTATTTATATTACCAAACCCATTAAAATTGAATCCTCCATTGTTGAGAATAATCTTGTGATACTGATAACAGAGCTCTTCTTGTCCGGACTAGTGTTGTGTCTTTATGTTGTTAATTGTGCGTCTTGTTTGTAAATTAATGTTCATGGTCAGAAATAAATTCCAGAAATTCTATATGTCTTTTTAAAGACTTAATTTCCCTCTTCCCCCCTTTTGTACTAATTATGTCTTGATACCTTAATATTAATAAATTACCTTTTTTTGTATCAAATATGATTTCAGATCATTTACACTATTGCCAATAGTAACCCCTTTTTTCTTTGATCTCCCCTGAGACCGCTACCCTTCCCCGCCCTTTCCCCTAACCTTGGTCCCTTCCCCCCTTTTTGCTTCTCACCATTTATTACCATATCCTTATATGCCAGGGTATTATCTTCACAAGCCAGGAAGAGATAACCCTGGGGCCCTTCTCCCTTTGCACGCCCCTCTGGGGATCACAAACAAGTAGTCCAAAGTCCTGAAGCCAGAAGTAGCATCAATATAGAACCTCAGGGTTCTCCCAACATTCAGCGAGCTAACTTCTTGACTGTCTTACAGAAAAAAGGTGGGCAGTACTATTTACCGCTCAAAAGGAAGTATATGGTTCTTTAAACCCTGAGGGCTTCTAGCTCAGAGACCCTTCTAGTAGAAGCTATTGCACCTAGGAAGGATGTCTTTAATGTTAAGTCCCACAGAAACACTTCTTGTCCGAATATAGCAAAAGTCGGTAAAATCAGGACTATTAATGGGTTCCACTTAGTAAACATAGGGACTCTGGGAGGCCTTGCTTTACTATGGCCTTAAAAAAAATGACTATTAGTGTGTTAGAAGCTCCCATAAAGGCTGAAATGGCTGAGACATGGCATTTGAGTGAATTTGAACCCATTTCAACACATTTTTGAAGGAACCCAAGGATATAACAAACTCTTGGCTCTTCTGAGCAAAATCCTTCCTTGGAACTTTAGCTAGACTCTGCTATAGACATAATTTGTACTGTTTTTACATTGCTTTGTAAGGATTTCCACAACCCCTGGCACTGTAACCTTCTCCTGCAACTATCTGTTTAGAAAGGCCAGGATGAGAGGCACCAGAGGAAAGGCATATCCTAAAGACCAGGAGGGCTTGATAAACTACCTTTAGCTCCAACCTGGTGAAACGGTCTTCTATTCAGCCACTTGAGATCTAGTACTGGTCTCCAGCTTCCAGACTTTTACTGCACTAAGAATAGTGGTGAATAGACTCCTAAGAAGTGTTCCCCCTGTGAGGCCACGTACACATGACTGAGAACTCGACGGGCGAAACACATAATATTTCCAGTCGAGTTCCTTGTTCGGCTGTCAAAAAATTTGTCGAGCCAAATTTTCCCATTGCCTGTCGAGGAAATAGAGAACATGCTCTCTTTTTGGCTCGATGAGTTCCTCGATGGATTTCTCGGTGAAAAGTGTACACACGACCGGTTTTCTCGGCAAAATACGTCTCCCATCAAGTTTCTTGCTGAATTCTGCCGAGAAAACCGGTCGTGTGTACGGGGCCTTAGAATTCCTCTATCGCCTTCCGATGCAACAAGGTGTCTACATATTGAAACAGAACTTCCCTCTTTAAGTCGCATGGGAGCAGTTGGGAGAAATGTTGATCTTGGATTTTTAAGGAATTCCCAAAAGTTATCTTCAATGCTTTCCACCCATACTTGTACAAAACCACACAGCATGGCTCCCACTGGGCAAGTATGGATGGGGACAACATGGCTTCTGTGAGTCTTTATCTGCAGGAGAGGCTGACTATTTTTCACTTTTTCCATGAGGAAGCTTTCCAAGGCCTGTGAAACTCTTTCCCTGGTCTGAAGGCTCCTGCTTCATTCCCCCTATCTCTAGATGACTTACCAAAGGCCAGATTATTTTGGTGAAGCAAATCTTATTTCTTGGGGAATTAAGCTAGTCATTTCCCAGTCATCTTGGCAGTTGTTGCATTAAGCTTGTCTCTAAATAAAGATTGTCTTTCAAAGGGGATCTTGCACCAACCTTATTTGGACGATGATTCACCCACCACCCAAGGTCTAAACCATAGGGCTTGTCTCACTGTCACTGTGTTTAGCATCACATGTGCAAGAGATTTAACTATGTTGATTTTGCCTTTAACCCAGCAATCAGCTTCTGGTTGTTAAATGAGCCAATGATCTTGGCTTTACCAAGATCACTAGAAACAGCTGTTTTTAAATGTATCAGTCCAGATCTCCATGAACTTGATAATCTCTGCTAGGGCTACTGTTTGGTTTGCATGCCCATTCTTCAGCCATATAGACCTTTTCTTAAAGGGCTACATCCACCCTCCTGTCAGGGACATCTTTAAGGCCTCGTACACACGATCAAATCTGTCCGCTGGAAACGGTCTGCTGGACCGTTTCAGCAGACAGATTCGATCGTGTGTACGGCCGAGCCGACAGATTTGGCCACCCGACAGATTTCAAAGCATGCTTTGAAATCTATCGGGTGGGAATCCGTCCGCCCGACATGTCTGCTGGTTAGTACACTTACCAGCAGACATGTCGTCCCGCACCACCGCCGAATGGATTCGGCGCATGCGCGGAAGTGTTTTACTTCCTGGTGCGGTGACGTGGCGGCGTCAACGTCACCGCCACGTCACCGACACGTCAGCGCGCCGTCTGCTGGCAGGGATTTTGGTTTGCTCGTGTGTTCACGCGAGCAAACCAAAATCCCAGCAGACAGATTTGTTCAAATCTGTCGGACAGACAGATTTGAACAAATCTGTCTGCTCGTGTGTACGAGGCCTAAGTGAGACTGCATCCAATGGCAACGTTACATGCCTGGCCAAGCTCATCAGTGCTTCATCATCCACAGGTGAGTTCTCCAGATGCTTGATGTCCTCCTTCCTAAAGGGGTACAATTTGGCATTTTTTTCACCTGCTTCCACTTATCTTCAATAATATCTTTAATTTTATTAATAAAGGGGAAGGTGAGCCCCTCCTTCCTCATGTTCTTGAAGTATCACCTCTGATTCTTCTGCAGTTCTTCCACTGGGTCCTTCCACTTCAAGGTCTCTCTAATCTC
The DNA here is from genome assembly GCA_029574335.1 of Rana kukunoris. Taxonomy (NCBI): domain Eukaryota; kingdom Metazoa; phylum Chordata; class Amphibia; order Anura; family Ranidae; genus Rana; species Rana kukunoris. The sequence continues at coordinate 240,494,727 of CM056053.1, forward strand.
TCTAAGAAGGGCTGGATCAGGTTGAAATTGAACCCTTTAAAGCCTCCATCTTCTTCCTCCTTGAAAGAATCATCAGACATAAACTTGGCTATTGTCTGAGGCTCCTTGCTCCCAGAGTTTAACTGAGGTGAAGTCACTTGGGACTTAGAAGAAGCTGGTTGACATGAAGGTTGTAGTTGTTCAGTGAATGACTTCAGCATATCCCAGAAAGCTTGCTTCATGAAGGAAACTGATTTCCTATTTTCTGCATCCCTGCCCCTGGTATCCTCAATGAAGCAGGCTTTGCAGGCTGTCTTTCCTGGGAGGATACATTAGGGCAGACCCATCACATCTGTGGCCTGGGCTGAAAATGATGGGTGGAACCTTGGGTTCTTGGAGGGGAGTTATGGTATCTGGATCCGGATCTGGAGCGAGAGTGTTGATCCCTATATCTCTCACAGTGACAGCTGTATTTGAATCTAAAGTGCCGATCATCTCTTGAACATGTATTTCTAAACAAGGGGAAGATTGGCATCTTGAATTTTTTCAAGGAAATGGTGAAAAAGCATCAGCAACAGCATACATTGCAATTCAAAATAGCGATGGGTGAGTATCCCACCTTCTTGACATTCACTGGTCTTTAGGGGTTGGCATTGTATAAGGCCTCGTACACACGATAGGATAGACAGAGGATAACGGTCTGATGGACCGTTTTCATTGGTCAAAACCGATCGTGTGTGGGCCCCATAGGTTATTTAACCTTTGGTTAAAAAAAGCCAACTTGCTTTAAAATTTAAACGATGGATACCTAACCCAGGGCTCAAAATTTCAAGTCCTGAGCTACTAGCCAGGCCTCAAGAGTTACTCGCCACCAGTTGCCCCACCTAATTCATACACTGCCCTGCGCCTAATTGCACCTGTAAACATGCCCTCGTAGATTATCTCACGGAATTACACAGTTAAATGTTTTATGCAGAATCAAGTTACAAAATTAAATATTACCAACAACAACTTTAACAAAATGGGACAGGGCACTGGGGGCAGACCAGAGGGACAAGGCACTGGGGGCAGACCAGTGGGACAGGGCACTGGGGGCAGACCAGAGGGACAGGGCACTGGGGGCAGACCAGAGGGACAGGGCACTGGGGGGAGACCAGAGGGACAGGGCACTGGGGGCAGACCAGAGGGACAGGGCACTGGGGGCAGACCAGAGGGACAGGGCACTGGGGGCAGACCAGAGGGACAAGGCACTGGGGGCAGACCAGAGGGACAAGGCACTGGGGGCAGACCAGAGGGACAGGGCACTGGGGGCAGACCAGAGGGACAGGGCACTGGGGACAGACCAGAGGGACAGGGCACTGGGGGCAGACCAGAGGGACAGGGCACTGGGGGCAGACCAGAGGGATCTCTCTCTCTCTCTCTCTCACGCTTGCATGTCCCCACTTCCCCCTTTTATTCAGGCTGCCAGTGAGGAGAGGAGCTACAGCACAGCGGGAGGGAGTACAATCCAGCGTGGAGAACCACACAACTGCCCAGCCTATGACACCATAGCACAGTGCACATTGAGACCAGTCTGTACACAGTGCTCAGGCTGAACTGTTGGACACTTACATAGAGCACAAGAAGAAAACTGCACAAACTGAAAGGCTGCCACTCTCATGTCAGGGCAACTTTCAGTGAGCGCTGCACCGGAGTGGTAATTTTCGCAATCTTCCACCTCACTTATTACTTTCTGCTCTCCAGCTACATTGGTCGGGGGGAGGGGGGCAGGCTCAGAGAGGTCATACTGTTAGGTCCAAAAAAGACAAAAGAAAATAAATCACCGCTCCAGGTGAGACCTGTAGACGATCAAGGATAATTAGATTACCAAGGTGCTGGCAATGCAAATGGCAATGATGATGAAGAAAAGAGGGAAGGATGACTAAGCACTGATCGAGTGCGAAACGCATCGGCTGTCCTGTTTTTCTGTGATTGCTGTGACTGTACATGTTTTTGGATTTACAATAAAGACAACTTTTTTCGTTTGAAAATCCTTGGAGTGCGGCCGTCCTTCCCTCTTTTCTTCATCATACTGTTAGGTCCCTTGGCTTTATGAGAATTGTAAGGAGAGCACCTGTGTACTGCTCTGCCTGTGTGCGGCTCACCATACTACTTTTCCCGAGCATACACCTTTCCTCTTCGGCCGACAATCTCATCGGGACTCTAAGTGTAGGCACAGATTGGAGGGAGATTGGTCATGCATCCCTGTCATCACTCGCCCCCAGCTTAAATCCGCTCGCCAAATGCTAGTAGGCGAGTGGAAATTTTTTGGGCTGCCTAACCAATAGGTCAAAACCGATCGTTGATAGGCATGGCCATCGGTTAAAAATCCACACATGCTCAGAATCAAGTCGATGCATGCTTGGAAGCATTGAACTTCATTTTTTTCAGCACGTCATTGTGTTTTACATCACCACGTTCTAACACAATCGTTTTTTTTAACCGATGGTGTGTAGGCACATCAGACCATCAGTCAGCTTCATCGGTTAACCTATGACAAAGGTCCATCAGACCGTTCTCATCGGATGGACTGATCGGGTGTATGAGGCTTTAGGGGCAGGAAACAGTTACAGGATGGGAAGGAAGCATAATAGAGTCAATTACCTTCAGGATGTATACAGACTATAGTGGTCACAGCAAGCAGTCAGCCTTACCTCACTCTCCTGAATTCCAGAGCTTGGCAGCCACCAGAAAGTGCAGGGAGATTGCAGGAGATAGAGTTAGGCAAGCCATACACAGTGCAACTTTCTTTCCTTCTACCATCTGTTGCAGAAAATAAATTTGCAGGATTTCCTTATCAACACCAGCCATGTTGACAGGGGTATCAGCAATTGTCTTTTATTGACAGGGGGAGAGGGAAGCCATCCCTGCCAGGAGAAGACAGTGATTATCATTAGAGGCTATAGAAGTCACTAGCAAAAATTTGAGGATCCTGCAAGCTGGTTGTACCCAAGTTGATCTTTCGATCAACTTGGTACATTCAACCTGCCCATTAACAGTTCAAATCTCTACTGTTACCTGCTGAGCTGGCTGAGATTCGGCTTAACTCCTGCTGCCCCAGAGCCACTGACAGAGAAGAGACAAAGTAGAGACAATGAAACCTTAGCACACAGACCTTTGGTCCACTTACACAACCCTGAAAACCAGCAGTGGAAACCCCACACATCCAAGGCATTTAGCAGGCACTGAGGTTTTTTTTTTAGGAGGTCACAACACCAGACAGACAGGTCGATATGTAATCCAGTGAGGTAGAAGACTGAACCAGATCCTGACAGTACAAAGGAAAGGAAATTAATTTCATCTTGGGCAGTAGGGTCAAATTTATGAGTTGGGTCCTACCCAGAGGTGGGCTGACATTGAACTGTCAGGAAAACAGGATTTGCTATACTATGTTAATGAACTTCATTCCACTTTTGTGTTCAAATGCAACATAAGGCTGCTAAATTTAAATGTCGACTAAAAAACTCCAGTGGGCAAAGATCCTGACCAAGCAGAAAAATAAGCCAAAGCTGTTAAAATCAATCATACAGCATATCCAAATGTGTTGAAGTAATTATATCCTTAAAGACAAACAAGGTCAACCAGAACAGCACAGCCCAAAAAGATGGCTGCAGCATCCAAGTTCAACTCTCATCTCATCAATCCTAAAGATGATCACTAGTAGCTTGCTTTACAACCTGAAACTACTTTAAGAATACCAAAGAACAAATCAAGCCTAAAGGGACAATGATTCACAATCAAGAAAAGGTGATGGTCCCGGTAAAATGTTACATAATTTCTTTAAAGTTAATGCCACACCACCTTCAATATTCTATTTCTGATAAACAAAACAAATTACATGATCAAAAATAAAACCTGCAGACTGGAAAACGTACTGGTCAATAACCTACAAAAAAGGCAACTTTTCTTAACGATGCAACTGACATTATATTTTGCTTCTTAAAGTGTGTTTCTACTTGTGCAGTCCAATTTGAGAACCACCCCTACATGTTTGTGATCCCCCCCCTTCCTTTCCATCCCTTTTTTCCTCTACTTTCCTCACTTCACTGCCTACTACATTTCTTTAGCATTTAGCATTCTTTAGCAACTAGCTGCCTGAGGTGGGGGAGGAATCTTTTTCTTTCAGCTACTTATTATATTTTGCTGTGGCACCTGGGGCGGGATGTGAGAGGTGGTGTTGGACGTGAGATTCCAGGTATGTTCTAGTTATTCTGCCTTCCTTTTCTTGATCCCTATACTTTTCCCCACCTTTATCTCTTTTTACCATGGTCCCCTGACCAAAGGTTGCCCTTGTGTAGTAAAGGGTGAGCAGACGTGTAAGTCAGACCGACAGACTGGAGAGATTGTTACCATGAGACAGCCTGGCTCACCCGGGTGTTAGCTAATAACAAACAAAACATTCTCCTGCGCTCCAGTACTTCCTACAATGGGGTGGCGTAGTCCAATTATAAGGTATCTTCAAAAGTTTTGCAGCCCTACTCAGAATTGTGGGAATTCATATGGCTAAGAAAAAGAATGGAGGGTGCACCGACCTAGTGTGATACCGTACAACAGGGTTTTTATTAAAATATTAAAATCAATAGATATACTCACAAAAATGAGTTGTAAAACACGCCTAAAAAGACAGCACAGCAAATGTACAGCAACTTCAACAGAACACGATGATTACTCAAATCAAATCGGTGTCTATCCGATAATAGGGCTGACGGGTTTCGGGGGGAATACCCCTTTCCTCAGAGCCTCGGTGGTCTGCAGTTGCAGATGAAGCTGACTGATGGTCTGATGTGCCTACACACCATCGGTTAAAAAACAATCGTGTTAGAATGCGGTGACGTAAAACACAACGACGTGCTGAAAAAAAATGCTTTCAAGCATGCGTCAACTTGATTCTGAGCATGCATGGATTTTTAACCGATGGCCGTGCGTACTAACGATCGGTTTTGACCTATTTAACCGAAGGTTAATTAACCGATGGGGCCTACACACGATCAGTTTTGACTGATGAAAACGGTCCATCAGACTGCTGTCCTCTGGTTAACCGATCGTGTGTACGCGGCCTTAGTAAACATTTCCAATGAGTTAAATGTAAAAAAATAACACAAAAACAGCACAAACACTTCACAAAGACACTTCAAGCTTTTAATAGAAAGAAATACAATCACACACATTCAAAAATCATTGTATTAACCACTTGACCTCCGGAAGATTTACCCCCATTCATGACCAGTCCATTTTACGGCACTGCATTACTTTTACTGACAATTGTGTGGCCATGCAATGCTGTACATATATTAAATGTATGTATTTTCTTTTTCTGCAAATAGAGCTTTCTTTTGGTATTTGATCACTACTGTTTATTTTTTTTTATTTTCTGGGCTATAAACAATTTCTTATTTTTTTATACTAGTAATGGTGTCAATCATCGACAGCAGGACTGCAAAATTGCAGCAGATACTAACTGACACTTTTAACTTTATGTGGGAACCAGTGACACTAATACAGTGATCAGTGGTAAAAATATGCACTGTACTAATGACCGGCTGAGAAGGGGTTAAACATCAGGGGCAATCAAAGGATTGTGTGCCTAGCCAGTGTTGTACTGTACTCTGTGTGCTGTTTTTACTCAAAGAAGTGATGGATTTTATCCCCTGCTTTCCAGGGACACAAAGTACATCCGTACCCACCTGTCAGCATGGAGATCTGCCTTGTTTACATAGGCAGAGTTCTGTTTTGTGGCTTTGGCTGATGACCGATGTTGGCAGTCCTCCATTGGCCAGCACCTGCTGATAGGCTTGTGACTAGAGTGCCCCTATCTGGCAGAGCAGAATCAAGTATATATACGTGATTGTTCACAGCCGTCCCGCATTGTAGCAGTAAAGTTAGAGGGCGTGGTCGGCAAGTGGTTGTTTTATTTCAGCTGGATGTGGCAGTACATAGATATCGTTGACCAAGCCAACCACAAGTGAGTGAAACACACAAATTTGCATACATATTAACAAGGCTGCCACCAGGGCTTGCTGTCCAATGAGCAGAGCACTTTTTGTGATTCGGCACTGCGTCGCTTTAACTGACAATTGCGCGGTCGTGCGACATGGCTCCCAAACAAAATTGCTGTCCTTTTTTCCCAACAAATAGAGATTTCTTTTGGCGGTATTTGATCATCTCTGCAGTTTTTATTTTTTGCGCTATAAACAAAAACAGAGCGACAATTTTGAAAAAATTCAATATTTTTTACTTTTTGCTATAATAAATATCCCCCAAAAATATATAAACATTTTTTTTTCCCTCAGTTTAGGCCGATACGTATTCTTCTACATATTTTTTGTTAAAAAAAATCGCAATAAGCGTTTATTGATTGGTTTGCGCAAAAGTTCTAGCGTTTACAAAATAGGGGGTAGTTTTATGGCATTTTTATTAATATTTTTTTTACTAGTAATGGCTGCGATCAGCATTTTTTTCAGTACTGCGACATTATGGCGGGCACTTCGGACACTTTTGACACATTTTTTGGGGCCATTGGGGTGGCCTCACTAGGGGAAATCACTGATCTTCTGTTCATACATTGTATGAACAGAAATCAGCGTTTTCCCCCGCTGACAGGAACGAGAGCTTTGTGTTTACCCACAGAGCTCCCATTCCCCGCTCTGTAACGAGCAATCGAGGGTGCCCGGCGGCGATCGTACCCACTGGTACCCCCCTAGTGGCCGCTTTATAGCGGACGTATAGCTATGGGCTCTCGCCCAGGAGTGTCGCCGTCACGCAGTAATATGACGGCGGGCGGTCAGCAAGCAGTTAAAGTGTATGTGAACCCTCACCTTGTAAAACATCCCACTTAGTTTAAAATAGAATTGAAAGGCAAAATATGTGTATGAAGAGAAACAGCAGAATACAGATCTTCTCAATGAATGGCTGTGCAGGGGAGGATGTATCAGCAGATGTCTGATCATTTTCGAAGAGCAGGCTGAGTTTCCAGCAGAGCTGGAAAACTGACCACACTGTGATCTTGTGCCTAGTGTGGTCAGTTTTTAATAGGAAAGCAGATGGACTGACAGGAACACTGGGTATTTCACATAAAGAAAGCAACACAATTATTACAATTATTTATGAGTGTTCTTATACAGTTTTTGTTATCCTTTTGTGAGTACCTATTTTTTTATTTTCATAAAAGTATTGTAATACAGTTTCAAACTATGTGGGATTGGAGCACTGGGTACAGACAGAGTCTGAAGTTTTAATACGAGTTCGGTGCTCGTGGATGTTTTATTCTACTTCACTACCTAAATGTGAGTTTTGTATCTGTTTTTTATTAAATGTATCCATTATATGGAGTCACGCTATGGTCTCTTTTTTCGGTCTTCCTAATGTTCCTATGATACATTGAGCCTTGCCATTTGGACATATGAGGATCGGATCACACTCTCACCTGTATAGCTGACACTCTGGGAGATACGAATTCGTCACTCGTGGATTTATGTCCGTTGTCCTTTCATTCATGTGAGTGCATCTTCTAAAATCTTTACCTGTTCGAGGTACCCTCACAGTGTCACGCTATATGCATTGCATATACCTTCTCTTTTCCATGACACACACTGGCCGCTGAGAGCTGTCTTAGGAGTCAGGAGGAGGTGTTTTATCAGCCCACTCATCCAGCTGCGATCAGTATCTCTGTTAGCTGTTTGGACAAACAGTCGTGAGGTGAGCTGCTAGCACACATTTATTTGGACTTTGTTCACCTTATTTTTGTGATCATTTACTGTTCATCATTTACTAATTTTTAGCGCAACACTTTTTGAAAATATCAGGATTAGGAAACCTTCAACGTCTTTCAGGCATAAATATACCCAGTGAATTACCTGTTTATTTTCAGTCTTCTCTTCTCTACATTAGTTCAAAGTTCAGAATATTTTAAGTTTGTCTAAACCATCAGAAAAAAGGAACTGAAAATATACTCTGCAGAGCTTAGTTAAGAGAGCTCTGATTGCTGATTGGAGGGAAGGGACATACCCACCTTCACACAGCACACAAGAACAGAGCTGAAGCTGCCAATCTTTTTCCTGTTGGTGTCAGGAAAACCTGTCAGAAGTCATTCATGCAAAGGAAATGAGATAGCATACAGACACTTGGTACTTTTAATTGAGACAATTACACATTATAGAAGGATATGCTTTGTTCATATTTCATATCTGAGATTTTCAACTACTTTAAAGAGTTTGGGGTTCATTTACAAAAGCACATAGACAGTTCATTGTGCAAGGGAAGTTGCAATTTGCATGGGAAATTTGGGAGGAGCAACTTCTGGTGCCTCCATGGTGGTTGATGTAGGCCATAACCATTCATTGTCCAATTCTTATCAGAATCATATTATTTGAATCACTCTGAGTCCCTTTCACTAAGTGGGCCTCCAGTCCAGACTGGAGACTGTGCTGTCTGTTGGATAGTGTCTAAAAGGGACAAGGTGGGCTTCCCCTGATCACAAAGTAGAACCAGAACTAGGGAAAGCACATAAGTGAAAACCAAGGGGTAGTGGAAGGGCCAAAGGGAAGGTCAACAAATTGGTAATTCTGAATGACCACTGCAAAAAGCGATTACCATTAATGAGATGGGAAGTAAGCATTCAGTATGACCATAGAGCCAGAAAATCCCTGGAAGGAGGGAGGCAATGACCTACAGTACCTTGCATTTTCCATGTGGAAATTTTAAACCTGTAGGAACACATTGAGAGTCTTCAAATTCAAAAGGTGCCAGACTCCTCCATTTGGTTTGAAAAACTGTAAAAAAGTTCAACTAGAAACCTTGAAAGTGTTCTTCTGTTGGCACAGAAGTAATGAACCCTTGAGACATTAGCTGTTTGACAGCACTAAGCAGGCTCATTCCCTGGGAAAGGGTACACATTTGAAAGCATTTGGAGGCAGATTTGACAGTTCTAGTTTGTATAGTTCCACATACAAATCAATCAATCCGTGCTTTAGCTCTTTGAGAGTTTCCTATTTGAATGTACCGTAATTATCTGTGCCCAAAAAATTGCCTTCTCTGCTTTAAAAATGTATCATAGTGGGTAGCCAGACTTTAACTTACATTTAAAAGGCATCTGAACACATTTTGGTAAGCAGATCCAGCTGCATTTAATGTGGAAAATTAATTTATAATGTAAATTGTTTTGGACATTTACAATTAGGCAAGGAGGGTTATTTACTAAAGGAGTAGAGCATGCTCATTTTGCAAGGGAATTTTCACTACGCTAAGTGAACATTCCCTTGCAAAGTGGGGAATCACACAGCAAAGTTAAAGTGATACTAAAGTTTTGATTAAAATTAATAACAAACATGTTATACTTACCTCCTCTGTGCAGTGGTTTTTGCACAGTTCAGCCCAGATCCTCCTCTTATTGGGTCCCTCTTCGGTGCTCCTGGCCACTCCCACCTGGTGACTATCCCCCACAGCACCCAGCTTGCTATGGGGGCAACCAATTTGAGTCACAGCTCTCCTTGTGTCCATTCAGACACAGAGCCCCGGCCCTGCCCCCTCTCTCCCATGATTGGCTAACTGACTTTGATTGACAGCCCCAGGAGCCTGCTGCTGTGCCATTGTGAAATTAAATGCAGAAGGGAAAATTATTGGACAACATCATACACCTAACAAATCAAGCACCAGAATAATTAGATAGACCAGTGATGGTGAACCTTGGCTCTCCAGATGTTTTGGAACTACATTTCCCATGATGCTCATCTACACTGCAGAGTGCACGAGCATCGTGGGAAATGTAGTTCCAAAACATCTGGAGAGCCAAGGTTCACCATCACTGAGATAGACCGTTTCTCCGTCATAGAGTCCCCACACCTGACTTACACTGGCAATGTAGTATTACCAAACTTTTTTGTGTCATCTGTTGGCTCGTTAGATTTGGGTCACTGTCTGAAAGCCCTTAAGAAAAAAAAGACAATTAACTCAAAGGGTTGTGTATGTCATAAACAAAGGCCATCTTAGAAATTCAAAGTGAATTTATAGTTACCCCAGTATTGGAGAAAGAGGCACTCTTAGGCCGCGTACACACGAGGAGACATGTCCGATGAGACAGGCCTGATGGACCGTTTTCATCGAACATGTCTCCAGGGATCTTTTGGTCTGATGTGTGTACACACCATCAGACCAAAATCCCCGCGGACTGAGAACGCGGTGACGTGACGGTGGTGTGGCGGTGACGGTGATGCAGCGACATGCGCAAACAAGGAAGTACAATTCTTCCACACATGCGTCGAATCAATTCGATGCATTCGTGGAATTTCGGTCCGATGGTTAGGCGTGCTAACCATCGGACATGTCCGACGGACAGGTTTCCAGTGGACAAGTTTTGTCCGCTGGAAACCTGTCCGCTAAGACGTACACACGATCGGACCTGTCCACGGAAACTGGTCTGATGACCAGTTTCAGCAGACATGTCTCCTCGTGTTTACGCGGCCTCACAGACTGCTACGTAGGTCTCAACAAAGAAGAACCTCCACTCAAGAGCACCCCCTTCAACAGATCAACAGAAAATCCTCACAAGATGGTGTATATGAAACTATAACCTAAACTCTGAGAAAACTCATAGGTCAGTTTTATTTGTCACAGCCCCAGACATTGCATTACAAAGCTAGGGCCAGATCCACAGAGCCAGTACACCGGTGTATCTCCTGATACGCCGGCGTACTTTCAAATTACCCGCGTCGTATCAGTTTGAATCCTCAAACCATGATACGACGGCTTCGGGCTTCGATCCGACAGGCTTACGTCTTCGTACGCCTTCGGATCTAGGCTGCAATCTTTTTGCGCCTGCTGGGTGGAGTTTGCGTTGTTTTCCGCGTCGGGTATGCAAATTTGCTTTTTACGGCGATCCACAAAGTTACGATCGGCCGTCGCATTCTCTAACGTCGTCGCTAGTTGGCTTTTTCCGGCGTAAAGTTAAAGCTGCTATTATCCGGTCTATAGTTAGACGTGCCATGTTAAGTATGGCCGTCGTTCCCACGTCAAATTTTCTATTTTTTTTTTTTTTGCGTAAGTCGTCCGTGAATAGATATGTACGTAAATTACGCTACTAAAAAAAAAATCACGTTGCAACGTAATTTCGCGCAATGCACGGCGGGACATTTCTGAACGGAGCATGCACAGTTCGATCGCCGCGGGGACGTGCCTAATTTAAATGATTCACGCCCCCTGGGGGTTTACAATTAACACAGACTACTAGAGAGTGCAGGGGTCCACTTGTGAATAATCCTTTGACAGCCAGTGATCAGGAAGACAAGGCCAAATTGCTGATCATTTTTTACATGGGTTCACATTAGCTCAGAAGAACTGGAACTACTTGGATGAATGGTAACAACATTTTCTACATTATATAACAAGACAAGTTGAATATGACAAACTACTAATAGCTTGGGCTAATCTTTTATTTTATAGACTAGTTTACATAGAAGAGAGATAAAAAATGCATAAAAGTTGAAAGAAATCTAGCCCATATATATTTGAGAGCCTTCTTGGATTAAACCCTCCAATAGGCAAAGCAAATATTTTCACTCACTCTTAGTAGTCGACCTGTAAACCCAAGGTTTGAGAGCAGAAACAGAATAAGGATGACTGAGCTAAATGTACAGCCTTAAAGTTTATCAGGTCACCTGAGACCAGGTGACAGATGCACTATGTTGGTTCAGGAACGCACCACTATGATAGTGGACCCTACGGCTGACTGCTGCGGTTGGAACCCTGGGTGGTGCAGGAAGACGGGTGCACTGGGACGCCAATACGGATTCCACAGGGAGCTAGAACGTGAGATTCCCCAGGGCGCAGAGTCTAAGGCGGCGTACACACGATCAAATTTGTCCGCTGAAAACGGTCCGATGGACCGTTTCAGCAGACAAATCCGATCGTGTGTACGGGCTAGCGGACAGGTTTGTCCATCGGACAAATTTCAAAGCATGCTTTGAAATTTGTCCGCTACAAACCTGTCCGTCGGATATGTCCGCTGGTTAGTACGGCAAACCAGCGGACATATCTTCCCGCACATGCGTCGTATCCTGTGAATGGATCCGACGCATGCGCGCGGAAGTGTTTACTTCCTGGTGCGGTGACGTAGCGGTGACGTGGCGGCGTCAACGTCATCGCCGCGTCACCACGCTGTCTGCCGGCGGGGATTTTGATCCGATGGTGTGTACACGCCATCGGACCGAAATCCGATGAGACATGTCCGCTCTAAACTGTGCGTCGGACAAGTTTGAGCAGACATATCTCATTGTGTGTACAAGGCCTCAGAGCTAGCAGGAGTTTGCTAGAGCCTCTAGTGGTGAGGATGGACTTTGCTGTAGCTGACTCCAGGTCGTGGCTCCTAGGGTCTCCTAGGAGGATAAGTTAAAGGTCGGGGCGACAAGCAAAGAAGGATAAACAGTGAACAAGCTAAAGGTCAACGGTTAAAAGCAGGCAGGGTAGTCGACAATGCCCCAAAGGTCAGGGTCACAAGCAAGCAGGGATGGTTGGGAACATGCCAAGATCATAACAGAGACAACCGTGGAGCACACAGCAAGCAGGAAACAGGTAACCAAACATACAATATTGCACGGCAAAGCAGGCTTGAAGAACACAGTGTTAAATAGTGGTTCCTGTGAGGCTTGGGTGGAGCCACACACAGCTCCTGGTTCTCACTCTGTAACGAGCGATCGTGGGTGCCCAACGGTGATCGCGCCCACCGGGCACACGCATCAGCGAAAGGGGTGAGCGGGGGCGCGTGTGCGCGCCTCCGGTGGTGCGCGTGTGCCCCTATTGGCTGCTCGGTGAGATGAAGTAGGTCTACATGATCTCGCCCAGCAGAGCCGACCTGCCGACATATAACTGCGGCGGCTAGTCAGCAAGCGGTTAAAGAACAAATGGATCTCATAGCTTCAGATGTTTATTAGGTCCGTCCAGACTTGCATGGGTTTAAAACCAGGGTCTCTGAAGTGGAAAATAGGGTTTCTACATTGGAAGACTCTACTCAATCAGATTCCAAGGAATTAAGGGCTTTACAGCTACAGGCTTTTGTTAAATGTTTATACACATTATTTTATTTGTATTATTGTATTTTGTCTGAAATATATTTACTTAGATGTTTGTTGTTTTTGAAGTCCATCACCTTGCAAGGCATCTTGAAATATAAATTATTAGTCAATTTATATTGTTTTCTCTGTTTAGATGGTATCACGTAACCAGGAGGCCTTTTCTATTCTGTCATGGAATGTTCGTGGCCTAAATTCCAAATTTAAGAGAGCATTGTTTTTTTAAGTATTTGAAAAGTTATCTTCCACATATAGTGTTACTTCAAGAAACTCATCTTATGGGGAGTAAGCTTCTGACCCTGAAGTGTCCCTGGGTACAGAAGGCTTACCACGCTATATACTCCACTTTTTCTAGAGGGGTTTTGATACTTATTAGTAGGGTTGTCCCGATACCACTTTTTTAGGAGCAAGTACAAGTACCGATACTTTTTTTCATGTACTCGCCGATACCGAATACCGATACTTTTTAAATGCAGCCACGTGTCCCCAAATGCAGCCATGTCCCTCTGAGTTCAGCCATGATCCCTCTGAGTTCAGCCATGGTCCCTCTGAGTTCAGCCATGGTCCCTCTGAGTTCAGCCATGGTCCCTCTGAGTGCTCCGCACTCCACCCCGCACTCAAAAAAAAAAAAAAGTATTCTATTTAGGTATCGGGAGTATTACTAGCGCAAATACTCGGTATCGGTCCGGATACTGATACTAGTATCGGTATCGGGACAACCCTACTTATTAGCAGATCTTTATCCTGTACGGTGGAAGATGTATCTGACCCACAGTGTAATTATGTGTTGGCTATGTTTTTGCTATGGGGTCAGAGATATATAATTGTTAGTGTGTATATACCGCCTCATTTTTTGGTGACCCCTGTATATAGTCTTGCGGAAAAAAATTATCTGTATGGTCCAGCTAAGTTACTGATAATGGGTGACTTTAATGGTATACTTGATCCTTTTTGGATAGACCAACTCCTTCAAAAAATTTCTCTGCAGGTTTATTTACTTGGACCCAGATGGTAGATTTGATAGAAGTTTGGCGATGGAAAAATCCACTAACTAGATCATACTCATGTTTCTCAACCTCTTATAAGATTGCCTCACACATAGACTTTGTCAATTCAGCAATATTAGCAGATATATTAGATGTTAAACATGTGCCGAGTGGGTTGTCCTATCAAGTTCCGCTCATGCTTACACTCTACATGCATCACCTTTGAGATGCAGTACAGTGGAGATTGGGCACGCATTGGATTTCACACTCAGATATAGTCGATAAAATCCTGCCCCTTCTAGTAGAGTATTGGGAGTTTAATGCAGGATCATCCACCTCTGCAATAATATGGGATGCTTTTAAGGCATATGCAAGAGGACACTGTCAAAAGTGAACAACCCAGAACCATTGTGAATATTCTCAAGTATTTGATGCCCTTGCCGACACCATTTTCCGAGGTCTTGTAGAGCCTCAGCCTGGGATTGCACCGGAGTGGTGTACTAGGGGACCATGTGGCTCTCACCTGGTTAGGTTTTATTACGACTGCGTGCCAAGCCCTGATGCTTTCATGGCCTGTACTAAAAGTATCGGATAACCTCCCCATATAAAGGGTGTTACAAAGGGCCTCATAAGATCGCAAATGTGCTACCACTAGGAATACTGAGGCACTGATATCATTTGAGACCAGCTAATTGTGAGCATACATAAGACCCCACATCTCTCAATAAGACCCCACATCTCTCCTCCAGGCTTGAAAGCATGCTTTGTTAACTTTGGGGTACCCGGGCCTCCGATGGTCATAGAGATGACTGGTGACTATCTGGTCACCAGTCATCTCTATCGTCATGAGCCTGCACCGGCCGTTTTGTTCTCCAGGCCCCCGATGGCACGGGAGACCCGGAGAAGCACCGGATAGTGGTGGGAGGGGTAGAGTCCCCTCCGGCTGCCTAAAAAGAATGATCAAGCGGTGGAACTGCCACTATGATTGTTCTTATCGTGCACAGAATCGCTGGCAGAAGACGGTGATATCTGAATGATGCCTGTAGCTGCAGGCATCATTCAGATATCACCACACAAAGTCGAGGACGTCATATGACGTCCTCGAGGGACAAGTGGTTAACCACCACTCCTGTCTCTCGTTTCTCACTTCCTCCGAGGTCTGAACTGGTCCTCTGGCCTGTTAAGCTTGAGAAGACAGGTGCCATAGACCTCCCTATGTTTTTCTCACTTTCCCTTTTTAGGGACTACCAGGGCAGAATGGTATTAGGATCAACACATAAGACATTCTTATGTGACATTATCTGTGAATAACACTGTGGAAAAGATAATACCCCTAATGTCCCAAGCTAAAAAAAAAAACGAAAAAAAAAAAAACCTTTAGAAGGGAAATTGAAGGAAAGAATAAGTGAACCAACAATAGCTTAAAGGAACCTATTTAGGAAAAAAAAAACTTTATAGCCCCTTTAAACACTATATTATAGTTTTTTATAGTTATAGGTTTCTAAGGCTATATCTAAAAAAAATATGAATGTGGTTATCATGTTTGTGTGCATATTTGAAGCTATGTTGTCTTTTTACAAATGTGCTCAATTCTGAGCTTGTTTTTCTATGGAAGAAAATAAAACTGCCACTGAACCATGATCAAAGAAAAAGATAACATTTTGTCTTCAAGTTCTATCCAAAGCAATCTATCCACTTGTGTAAACCAAGCATCTCACAAATAAAAGTAATAATGATTTTTAAATGATATCATTTTCATAGATCAGACACATTTGCATACATATGTTAGGGTGAAAAAAACATGTAATTTGTCAAGTCTCTGATGTGTCCAATGTGTGAATTTATGTGCTTGTTACTAACCACTAACCACCATCAATGGAGGTGCATTCGAGTAATGACACATTACTAATTAAATAGTGTTTACAAAGCTTTGTTCTCACCTACAACAAAGTGCACTCTCTTAGCTGAAAGGCTTGTGTAGTGCAAACACCAGAGGCATCATGCTTTTTTTATGAACATTGTTTTCAGTCATGCCAAAAAAGTGTACCTGTTGTGCCCAACTTACAATTTCAGTTGCTTCTTCTACACCTCCAGTAACCTGTGTACATCTAAATGATAGATGTGGGTTTATTGTTTCCTTTTGCTCAATTTCAGAGTCTTTACCTCAGCATAAGAATTTACTTTATTTACTTTTATTTACTTTATTTTATTGTTAATGTATAGATCAACTTTCTTCTGCCTGATGATTTAGCAGGTTGAAGAATATGTAAAAGCAAAATTGGCTAAACACTAAATTCTCCCATGGTTAAAAAACATCCAAATTGCTTTTTTAGTTACTAAAGACTATTGTCACATTAATCTCTGTAGCCCTTTTTCCAGTAGTATAGACCGGAGATCCAATGCTGCAGTCCAGACCCCCTGAAGCAGTCTTGTTGATGTCCCTTACATCATGACTTTATAACACCAGCTCTTTAAGCATATAATGGACCCTCAAGGACCTTTGTGGACCCCTATGATGGACACATTGGTCAGCCAAATTAAAAGGTCCACACAACCCAGGAAACAACACGGATACTGCAAAAAGGACCGTTCTACACAATACAGAGTAAACATTCAGTTAGTTTTTTTTTTTTTAACAATAATTACAGATTAAGAGGCATTTTTTCCTTTGAGAGGGGGGTGGGGATCTGCTTTAAATGAATTAGTCCCATGCAGCTTTAAATAGTATAAAACATTGTATTGGATTAGCATCATATGTTTTAATGTAGGTTTAATCACTCTGTAAAACAAATGTCCCTGTGAATCTAAGTAGTATCATTTATATTTTTTGTTATAATTTTTGTTATATTACTCCAATCTAAAATTCAGCAAGATATTGACTACACATCAAGTATATGTATGATCAACGCAGTCATGCTAAAAAAAACATTGAATGACGTTGGCATGATCTGAAAGATAATGGTACAATCACTGCAGTAAGATTTTTTGGAATCTATTATATATTAAGTAATGTCTAGGTGGAAAAGAACTCTATGCTTGTAACCTTCTGGTTCTCCTTCACACTATTTTAAAGGGTCCCTTTACAAAACAAGTCACTATTTGCGCTCCATTGCTAGAAGTCTGAATTTATTATTGTTTTTCATATAAATAATGAAACACATAAATAATCAAATAGTGAAACACATTTTTACTCCCAGATTTTGCAGCAGAAAGGCAACTGAGTAATTTTATACAACGTCCAGTGTATTAGCATTTTTTTGGTGTAGAAAAAAGAGAATTCCACAGTAAAATATAACCTTTAGTAATCAGTCGAGCTTCTTGAGCTATGGTTCTTCACATATTCATTGTTGTCTCCTAAACTATAGTAGCTTGCAGCTGCTTCCAGCTGCTACTTCACCTAGAACTCATCAAGAACTACAGAACATGTGAAAAACAACAACCACTTATAGAACACTCAGTGAAAATGACAAGGCAGTAAGGAAAACCAGCTGCAAATTGAAATATGCAAGTAGATGAAAGACATGAGACAAGAATGACAAATCAGTTATATAATCAATTTTTACTTTCCCCTATATGGAATTTCCTAAGTCCCTTTGTCTCTCAAGGCTCCTGCCGATATGCTGCAACTGTTAACTAGTCATTTTGAAACAGTCAGAAGATCACAGAATCCAAAATCCTAATCTCGTACGGTGCTGCTTTATATCTTCCAGTGTATATATAACAATGAAACAATTTGGCACTGCACTGCTTTAACTGGTAATTGAGTGGACACACAATGCTGTACCCAAACACAAATTGCATCCTTTTTCCCCCACACATAGAGAAAAAAAAAAGGGGGGGGGGGGGCAAAATGGCCCTAGATCAGACTTTAAAGGCAAAATGGATGAGAGTATAGTAAAAATATATTTTATTGATAACAATCACATACAGAGCAAGTATCAAAAGAATAAAAAAAAACACAAACAATTAACACACAATAGACTTAAATGTATGAATGACACCATATAGACAGCAGTGAGCTGTCTGAGCAGTGAGTGAAAAAAAAAAATATATTTTTTTTTGCTAGAAAATTTCTTTGAACCCCCAAACATATTTTTTTTTAAAGCAAAGGCCGTACAGATTAAAATGGTGGGTATTGAATTTTTTTTTATTTATTAGCAATACTCATTCTTTATGGCTTTATTGCTTTCTTTGCAGAGAATTAAAAATTAAATAAATAAAAATAAAAGGTTGCCGCTCTCAGACAGGAGTTCCATAGAATACACACCCAAGTGAGGCACATGGTTGAAGGCTCTGTATGAGATCAAGAAGCAAAAGAATAGACCTGGATAGCTATGATTAAGCACCAATCTACCGTGTGAAACGCGCAAGCTGTTTGTCTCTTCTTCTGTACAGCATGGACTGACTGTTTTTTTTTGGATTTTAACTATGAATAAGCCCTGGTTCACACTGGTGCGTTTTGAGATGCGATTTGGCATGTCAAATCGCATGTCAAAACGGCAGATTTTGCCTCAAATTGACGGCAATGGCACCGTCCTAAACGGTGCGACGCTGCATCTGCGGCATTGCACCGATTTCAAAAAGTAGTCTCTGTACTACTTTTTGCGATTTCAGCCTGTGATTTACATTGACATCTGTGCAGAAACCTGCACAGATGTCTCTGAAATCGCGGCTGAAATCGGGACTGCCGGGCGGGAGTGAAATTGTGCGAGTTCAGCTGAACTCGCACTGCTTCACTCCCGCAGCCCAGTGTGAACCAGGGCTTAAGGTGTTGTATCGGTTTGTGGCTGTCCAGGTCTATTCTTTTGCCCATTGCTTGATATGATCATTGAAATTATATATATTTTAGCTTATCAGTCAAGCTGCAACTACAATGATCTGCATACTTCCTCTAAATCAACATTGGTTTACACAGGGAGGAATCTTTGTCCAATGGTTTTATGTACTGCAGACGTGAAAAACACGCATTTATCTTCATATTATTAGTAGTATCTTTTTACTAAATAATAATAGGACATCTAGAGAATAATAGGACATCCATAACAATTCCTTATTCAGAAGAGCTAACATTTGGAACATAGGCATCCTCAAGGGATGGCAAGTGCCCCCCCCCCCCCAGAATCAGGGATCAGCAAGGTGTCTGCCATAGGCATGCACATGGGTTGTTCCCAGGCACACCCTAATCACCCGGGTGCAGCACATAGGGTGTCAGTGGGTTCCGGGTGCTGGTACGCTCTCCATGTACCAGCACCCAGCTTTCAGCGCTGTCACATTTTAAATGACATTTTGACATGGTATAAAAGAATTGGTCATAGACTTTTGAAACACGAGACAGACATTCAAGGTATAAGGACTAAACAACTTTGGAGTGGAGTAATGATGTGGTGTGCATGGGGCAGCATGGCAAATTGTGGGTATGTCCAAATTGCAGTAACAGTAGGGGTGTATTAAAGGGGTATGTTAAATAAATCATTCTCTGCCCTGGGTAGAGAGTAAAGCTTGCCATACCCATAGATTTGTTTTTCAGTCAGCATGTAGGCCGGTCAAACATATTTCTCCATCCACACTATACAGCACAGATGGATAAATCTGCCACTGCAGCCTGCTGTCCAAATATGTGAAGAGTGCCTGCATCTGATCAGGTGCAGTCAGTGCTTGGCTAATTTTTCAGTTGAGGGATGTCAGATGGGAGGCTGTTGATGAGGCAATTCACTGAGCAAATTTCACGCAGTTCATCAGGGCCAACCAAAAGTTGCTTTGTGTATGGTCAGCTTTAGTAAAACGAGGAATTCAGGGCTCAGGAGGGCATAGCACACAGAGTGCAGAGATCATTCAGCATTTGTGTTAATATAATTTGTGTTCATTTAGCATTTACCCATAAATCACCCAGGAACACACAATGCTATGGGGCAATATTCTATTTTGTGCAGGAATACAATGTGATTGATGCACCCTTAGAGATTATATAGCAGAGAGAGTTTGTTTATGGAGGCTGAGCATGAGAGACCTGAAGGGTCTGGTATGGATTTTGAGGGGGACCCCTAAGCCATTTTTTTTGGCACAGGGTTCCCCTTAATATCCAGGGCCTGGACCCCAAAGCACCCTCTCCATGTTGAGGGCAATCAACCTTGTATGGTTCAGGAGGGGGGAGAACGCTCACCCCCCATTTCCTGGTCTGCCATGGCTGCTTGCTCAGATAAGGGTCTAGTATGGATTTGGGGGGGACCCACGCCACATTTTTTTTTACATTTTGGCACAGGGTTTCCTCTTTAAATCCATACCAGACCTGAAGGGCCTGGTATGGATTTTGGGGGGACCCCATGGCTTTCTTTTTACATTTTGGTGCAGGGTTCCCCTTAACCACTTCAATACACTGTGTTATATATACACCACACTGCCTGCCTTGACTGAATATAGAGTCTACACTGAATATCTAGTCTACACTAAATGCAGAGTATGGCCCAGATTCACAACGCACTTATGCCGACGTATCTCCAGATACGCCGCGTAAGTACAAATATGAGCCGTCGTATCTGTGCGCCGTACCCACAAACTTAGATACGCCTAAAAACAGACTTTATCCGACCAATGTAACTTGCCTACGCCCGCGTAGAGTGGGTGCATATTTACGCTGGACGCATGTGGCTTTCCCATTGATTTTCTATTCAAATATGCAAATGATGGAGATACGCCGATTCACGAACGTACTTGTGCCCGGCGCATGATTTAAGCAGTTTGCGTAAGTTTTACGTTCGGCGTAAAGTTATTCCCTATAGATGAGGCGCAACCTATGCAAAGGTATGGACCAGGGAGCACAAGCATACGTATTTTACGTTGGACGTCTGTAAATATGGGCCGACGTGGGTCTGGCTGGGCGTAGGTTACGTTTACGGCATACACAGTGATCCAGCGTAATTAAGGCAGTTGTTCCGACGTGGTTGTACGCATGCGCACAGGGTTACGTCCATGTCCCGACACATGCGCAGTTCATTTTATGTACTTGTCTGGCGCCCTGCCCATCATTTGCATGGGGTCACCCTTCATTAACATGGATCACGCCCACTTCCAGCCCACTTCCACCTACTTCCACTTACGCCGGCATACGCCTATGAAATATACGCTACGCTGGCCTCTCTGAGCTGCGCCGGCGTAGCGTAAAGCAGCCTTATATAGTGTGGGGCATAAACGCAGTGCGCGCTGTGATTGGCCAACGCAGGCACAGGTACAGGTGCATGCTTTGGCCTGTCATCAGACATTAATGCATCTCGGATGTTTGAATCTGGCCTAAATATACAAAACACACATTTTAACTTTTAATTATCTGTGCATAGAAAAATATATATAGAATTTTTTTTTGTTTTTTTTGACAAACTATACCATTGTTCCAATTTAATATAGATGGCCTCTATGTCTAAATGAGCAACTCACTGTCCTTGAAAGACAATACATTTTCCTTAAAGAGGAACTGCAGTCTGCTCAACCATTCAAAGGGGAAATCAACAAGCTTGAGGAATGAAGAAGTGTTGGCTGTGAAGTGGAGGGATAGAAAGATGTGTACATAGTGGACTGTATCAACTATGCCTCTGCCTACCATCCATTTCTGCCTTTTACCTGCACTGACCTCAGCCTGTTGACCATGTTGTTACCTGCCCTTTGGACTGATCTTTCACTCTGTGTTCCCAGAACAGGGTCTAGTTGTCCAGAGGCTTTAAAGCAATTTGGGTGGGAGAAGCCTCTACCCCTGTCCCCATTCATTCCTGACCGATGCCCTAAGCTTGAGCTGGTCCTGCCTGCTTCCTGGACAAATACTCTGGCTGTGCTGACCATACCTCTGCCTGCTGCATGTACTAACTATGGACAGTATTCCTGCCTGCTGCATGGATGATCCTTTTGCTACTGATGAGTAGCAGAATGTATTGTGGGGTGTCATTGCAAGCATTCTTGTGCTGTGTGAGAGAAATAACTTGTTATTATGACTATTTTGTGTAAAAAAAAAAAAAAAAAATTGAAAATTGTGGAAAAAAATTGCAACTTCAAAAACCTCACCATGCCCCTTACTAAATACCTTGGAATGTCTGATTTCCAAAAAGGGGTAATTTGTGTGTACTTTATACTTTCCTGGCTTGTTAGGGTCTCAAGAAATGAGATAGGCCTTCAGTACATCAGGTGTGATCAGGTGTGATCATTTTTAAATGATTTGGACCATAGCTTGTAGACTCTATGGGCCAGATTTGCGTACATTGGCGCATACTTTGACCAGCGTAGCGCACCTTCTTTACGTTAGACCGGCGCAATGTAGAGGCGCAATCACCGTATCCTCGTAGTATTTGCGCAGAAATTAGCGCCGGAGTAACGTTAATTCCGAGGCGTAAGACGGAGTAATTTAAATTGGGAAGGACGTGGGCGTGTTTCATTGAAATGAGCCGTGACCCCATGCAAATGAAGGGGCGGCCGGCTCGCACATGCGCACATGAAGCAGACCATGGTCAGCACCTCTGTGCGCATGCTCACAACTCGGGAACGGCGCAATCAGTGAAATTGGAAGTGGACCCGGGCAACTTAGTGAACTACGCAGACAGCATAAATAGACAGACACAAACGCACTTCCTTTGCAAAAGTACATCCCTTTGTATCCCTTCCTATACAGCAAGGTGCTTTTGTTCTGTTGTTTGTTGCGTTGTGACTTGTCTTTGTGATATTTGTTGACTGTTTGATTTAGTGTTTTGTATAATATATTTGATAGTGTTTTTTGGTGACTGGTTGTGAGACTTTTTGGTTGATAGATTGTGTTTGTTTTTTTGTTGCTTGATTTTTCCTGCTTGTTTTTGTGAGAGATTTTTGGTGATTGTTTGGGAGAGAGTTGTTGTATGAGTATGACTGAGAGGAAGCGGAAGAGCAATTTTTCTTTGGGGGAGAAGCAAATTATTGCCCGGGCCCTTACCCAATATGGGCGTTTCCTCCACGGCCCAGAGAGTGCCAACACAACTGACAGTGGAGGAGCGTGCGATGGCCCACACCTTTAATAGACAACAAGTGGAGGGCCTGCCTGGCTATGACTTCAGTCATGAAGCCGTGATGCCAGGTAAGGTTTTTTTTCATATCTGGTGTGTAGCATGTGTGGGGGAGGGGGGAAAGGAATATGTGGCAAGTGTGTGGATCCTCCAACCTGTGAATGTTTTGTGTCATCCACAGATGTGCAGGAGGGTGCTGGGCCATCTGGCCTGACCGCACCATCCCCGGGACAACAGCCTGATGACGACCCCCCGACAAGGCCAGAGTCCTTGGAGGAGTTGGAGGAGGAGGAGTTTGAGGAGGAGGAGGATGTCATGTCAGCCAGTGGATTGTTGTTTTTGGAGGAGTCTTCCTCTCTGGCTGGCAGCAGCCAGCCCTCCATAAGGGCTAGCCCCTCCCACTCCTCCCCCAACAGGGCTCCCCTCCCAAGGGCCTCCCCTTCTCCCCGGCCAAAAGCATCAGCTGGAGGCAGGAAGTCATCCCAGAAGACCAGGGGGGTGGCCGAGGTTCTGCCTGCCAATCTGAGAAGGGACCATGCCCTTCAGACCCACCATCTGGGACAGGTCAACCAGACTTTGGTGCGGATGGAGGAGAGCCTGTCCTCCATAAAGGATACGCTTGGGGACCTGGACTGCTACTCCCTGGCTCTTACAAACTGCCTAAACCAACTGCAGACTACTACAGCAGACGTTGGGCAGGATGTGAGGGCCCTCACCCAGGCTATCTAGGCCAATACGGCATCGCTAAGTGCTGGCCTGACCAGAATTTTGGAGGGCAGGCCGCCAGGTGGGCAGAGACCAGGGGCTGCTCCTCCTTCCCCGGATTACCCCCCTCCCCATGAGTCTCCCCTGAGAAAACCAGGGCCGTGGGCGCCCCAGGCGTGGGTCACGCCAGCGGCATTAATTTGGTTTCCCCCCTTTTTTTTTTCTGGACTTTTTTTTTTTTTTGCTGGAATTTTTTTTTTTTTTTTTGCTGGTCAATTTTTTTTTTTATAAATTTCGGAATGTGGGGGTGACATTCCTGCCGGAAAAGGGGTGTCACCCTCATTTGTGGTGGAGAAGGGTTCCCCAGAACCAGGGGGAAGTGATCCCCAGGTCCGTGTAAATGGTGTATGAATGTACAGTGACATAATTGGAGCCGTGGCGTGGCGTTGCTGCTCACAAGTCCTGCATGGTGGGCTTGTGCTATCCAATTTGATGAGGATGTGATGTGTCTGTGCTAGGGACCACAGTGGTGTGCATGCATGCATTCTCATTGTGCCATGATTAATGTGTGTGTTTAACGTGCAAAGATTAAAAATAAAGGAGGGTGCAGTGCTAAGAACACTTGATATTAGGGAAATTACTATGATACAGCATTCATAAAATGAAGTGAAAAACCCTGTGAAAAATTAAACACACCTTGCTGGGACCTGAACCAGCATAAATGTTGAAAGATCTAGTATTAAAGTCCGGTGATAATCCTAATAGTGAAAGGGTTAACAAAACTACCAATAACAACAATCATATGTGATATGAAACTGAAGATAGGGTATATAATAAAAAAAAGGGGAGAAGTCTCTGACGATAAGTTAAAGAGATCTAGTAGTAAAGTCCAGTGTTAATCTTCGTGATAAGAATAAATGTGAAGAAAAAATGGCCAGATGAAGTCCAATACCCATCAGATGGAGAAGGAGAGAAGACACCCTAAAAACATGAGGTAAGAATGCCTGCTTACCGCAAGGAAAGACTGTTTTGCACCAGTCTTATGAAACACAGGGACATCCGGTCTCCCTAAGACCATTCAGCATGAATCACAACTGGCTCTCAATGATGACTCCGAGGTGGGTACATGGACAATAGAAAGGAAAACTCTCATAGTGTATTACGCATAAGAACATAAAGGTTTAATAAGTCTTGCACTTACATATATTCGATGCAAAAACGGCATGTAACAATTGTGACCATTTCGATCCGAAATCCGATACCTCTCGCTATTCGACTGGAAAACTCTGCCATGACGTCACGGCACCCTACAATCGTTTTGTCTCAATAGGACTTCAACGGGGGATTCGCCGGATGTTGACGACAGCACGTATAAGAGTTTAAATAGCCGCGGACTCCATTTTGAAAGAGGGAAAACCTAGGATAAGCCTTTATATTAACTAAGGGCTATCATAGATATAACTGTGGACTCCATTATGAAAGAGGGAAAGCCAGGAAAGGCTTCTATATTAGCTATGGGCAAATAGAAAAATAAAAAATAGCGAGAGAGGTAAAAATATATATAAATAACAAATCATCCTAATAGAACAAAGTTCAAATCAGAATTAATATATACAAACTGAATTCAAATCAGAATTAGTATATACAAAACGCAGCAAAGTTTAGCAGTAACAGGGGAGGCATCGGATTGTACAGAGAAATGGGTCAGTGAATAATTGCATAAATCAAAAGCATAGATCGGCACATGAATACACCAATAGAGTTCATGAGCAACTACAAAAGTAAAAATATGAGAAATCATCATGTAAATCAAGAAATCAACAGGCAATAAATGAATATGATGAAAAATAAAAAATTGAGATTAAAAGAATTTATATTCTAAAATTAATAAACAAATATATGAAACCTAGATCAGACCAAGGTATAAAGGTATAAAGTAAAAAAATATGTCAGCCTGATGGCTAATTAAAATATATTAAGAATTATTTAAAAAAACAATTAATATCCCAATCAACGTTAAGACCGAACGGAATAAAGGATTTTAAACAAAAAATCCAACGAGTTTCAAGTCTGGAAATGGCTGGGACCATGTTGATACCTCTCCAGTGGGGACGGATGTTGTCTATAGCAAAAAAACGAGTCCCTTTTATTTGTCTACCATGATACTTATCATAGTGTCTGGAGAGGTTATGTTTTGGAAAGCCACTTTTGATCCTGCCCACATGTTCACTAAGTCGGATATGTAATTCCCTTTTAGTGCGGCCAATATATTGTTTTGAACATGGACACTGTATCATATAGACTACATACTTGGTTGAGCAAGTAATAAATGATTCGATCTCGAAGGTTTTGGTAGTGACCGAGGATTGAAACGTAGTGCATTTACGATCCTTAACCACCTGTCCACCGCCCACCGTCAAATGACGGCGGGCGGAGGACTCCATTGTTCTGACCCGCCGCTCTGCGGGGATCCCGTGCGAGTGCCCGGCGGCAACGATCGCCGCCGGGCACACGCGATTGCCCAGTAACTGAGCGGGGACGTGCAGCTCTGTGTGTAAACACAGAGCTGCACGTCCCTGTCAGGGAGAGAGGAGAGCGGTTGTGTCCCTTGTACATAGGGACACAATCGGTCACCTCCCCCAGTCACCCCCCCTCCCCCTACAGTTAGAACACTCATAGGACACACATTTAACCCCTTCCCCGCCCCCTAGTGGTTAACCCCTTCACTTCCAGTCACATTTATACAGTAATCAATGCATATTTATAGCATATTTATAGCATTGTTCACTGTATAAATGTAAATGGTCCCAAAAATGTCCGAAGTGTCCGCCATAACGTCGCAGTTCCAATAAAAAAATCGCAGATCGCCGCCATTAATAGTAAAAAAAAAAAAAATGCCATAAACTATCCCCTATTTTGTAAACACTATAAATTTTGCGCAAACCAATCGATAAATGCTTATTGTATTTTTTTTTTACCAAAAATATGTAGAAGAATACGTATCGGCCTAAACTGAGGAAAAAAATATTTTTTTTATATATTTTTGGGGTTATTTTTTATAGCAAAATTGACGCTCTATTTTTGTTTATAGCGCAAAAAATAAAAACCGCAGAGGTGATCAAATACCACCAAAAGAAAGCTCTATTTGTGGGAAAAAAAGGACGCCAATTTTGTTTGGGAGCAACGTCGCACGACCGCGCAATTGTCAGTTAAAGCGACGCAGTGCCGGAAGCTTAAATTTTGTCTGGGCAGGAAGGGGGTGTAGGTCCACAGTAGGCAAGTGGTTAAATGAATTAATTTTGCAAATACTGCACTTACGACAGGGAAAAAAAAAACTTTTAGAGATTGGAAAAATAATAAGGTTTTAGGTGGATCGATAACATTCGGAGCTAAATTATGTCGCAAAGATGGCGCTCCTTTAAAGATCAGGACAGGGTCAGCAGAGATATGTGTCCCTAGAACTTTGTCGCTCCTTAAAATCCCCCAATGTTTTTTAAGGATTTTCTTAGTAGAAAAATGTTGGTTGGAGTATCTGGTAGTCATAGACTAACCAAATTTCTCAGAAGAAGTGACATTGGTTTTACTACCTCTTAAGAGCAAGGACTCTCTATCCATCTGCTCCACCTTATTTATTGTTTCATTAATGGTATCTTCCTGGTAACCTTTATTGAGAAACCTTTGTTTAAGAGTGTTAGATTGCTCATGAAAGTCTGTTATTTCTGAGCAATTACGTCTTATACGTTGAAATTGGCCCTTTGGTACTGCTGTCAGCCAAGAACTGTGGTGGCAGCTTGTAACCGGGATAAAGGCATTACGGTCCGTCTCTTTAAAAAACGTGTTAGTAATTAGTCTTCCATCTCTAACAAGTATATTGAGGTCTAAGAAGTGGATCTAAGAGGTGCTGGTTTCGTATTGTAACGAAATACCTCTTCTATTATCATTGAGTTTGGAAAAAAATGTCTCCAGTGATGTAATATCTCCCTCCCAAATCAAAAGCACGTCATCAATATAACGTTTCCATAGTCGTAATTCGACTGGTGGCTGGGTATCAATTACTTCTCTTTCCCAATAGGCCATGAATAAATTGGCTAAACTGGGGGCAAATTTAGCCCCCATAGCCACACCGCAGATTTGCAAGAAAAAAGTGCCTCCAAACCAAAAATTATTATGTGTTGTGGCGAATTTTAATAATTCCAAAATAAATTCTCGTTGCAGGGCTGGTAGGTCAGAATTTTGTTGAAAGTAAAAATCAACCGCCTGTAAACCATGTTGATGGGAAATCACAGTGTACAATGAGACAACATCAGCCGTCGCAAGAATGAACCCTTCCTTCCATTGGAATTCTCTTAATATATTTAGAACCTCAGTGGTATCACGCAAAAAGGCTGGAGTAGGGGAAACTCTAGGTTGTAAAAAATTGTCTACGTACTTTCCAATTCTAGCAGTCACAGAGTCGATACCGCTAATAATAGGGTGGCCTGGTGGTTTAGTCAAGCTTTTGTGTAGTTTTGGTAGGTAATAGATTACCGGTACCCGTGGCGTGATGGGTATAAGGTGTGCATGTTCTTTTTTATTTAATATCCCTTTTTGTAAACCTTGATCCACAAGAGTGGAGAGTAGCTTCCTGTATTTATCTGTAGGGTTGGAAGGTAGGACTGTATAAGTGGTTTGATCTGATAACTGTCGATTCATTTCCTCCACATAATGGGCTTTATCTAGAATGACAATGCCCCCCCCCCCCTTTGTCTGCTGGCCGGATTACTATTTCCTTCCTTTGGCAGATCATCTTAACATTAGTTTGAATTGGGAAGGAGCTTCTGGGTTTAGTAGTTTTTAAGGATAAAAGATCTTTTAAGACCAGTTCCTTAAAAACCTGAATAGCAGGGGCTACAAAACCTGGAGGGTTAAATAACGAGGCATTCCTTAAACTGGTATGTTGAATTGGAGCAACATTAGTTAGAGAATTGATCTCTGTAGTGGCTCCAGATCGACGTATGGAGGATGGAGGAATCCTATGTATGATCTGGGTTCCATTACCTATGGGGTTCAGAATAAAATGTCGTTTGATATTCATCTTCCAAACGAATTAATTGATGTCAATAAAAGTCTCAAATTTATTGAGTTGGCGTGGAGGGGCAAACTTAAGACCTTGACCTAAGACATTCTGTTCTCCTACAGTTAAAGAAACAGAGCTGAGATTAAAAATGCCAGTTAGGTCCGTATTTTTCTTGATTTTGGTCCTGGCTCGCCTCCCCCCTCTGGTGCCTCTCTGTCGTCGTGATCTTTCTTGCTTTTGCTGCGCGTTAAGGGAAAAAAACGCGGAGGACTAATGTCACAAGGAGAGTCTGTATAATAATCACTTTGAGGTGGTTGAGCATTTGGATAATTAGGATGTTGTGTGATAACATAATTATCCTCATAAATGGCAGCTTGACAGCCAGACAGTGGAGCAAAGCGATTCTCCAGAGGGATGCGGCCAGGGGTCCCACCTCTCGGATCGCTCCCTTGACCCCAATGTCCTTGTGTCAATGGTTTATTGTTCCAGCGGTCACGTGGATCACTCTGGAGATCACGAGAGTTATTGGTATTCTGATTCCAACGGTCTCGGGGATCATTCCGCAAGTCCCGGGAATCGGTGGCATAATTCATAGGATTGGAAGAACGTGGTACTACTAGATCTCTTTAACTTATCGTCAGAGACTTTTTCTCCCCTTTTTTTTATTATATACCCTATCTTCAGTTTCATATCACATATGATTGTTGTTATTGGTAGTTTTGTTAACCCTTTCACTATTAGGATTATCACCGGACTTTAATACTAGATCTTTCAACATTTATGCTGGTTCAGGTCCCAGCAAGGTATTAATTTTTCACAGGGTTTTTCACTTCATTTTATGAATGCTGTATCATAGTAATTTCCCTAATATCAAGTGTTCTTAGCGCTGCACCCTCCTTTATTTTTTATGCTTTATTGATTGTTGTACACAATTTTGTGCCAGCTGCTCACCAATTCACCCTATCACTGGTTATACTTTTGACTAGCGCAGCGTCAGTCCCCTGGGGTTTTTTCTTGTTGTAACGTGCAAAGATGCCTAATGTGAGCTGTCTCCTGGCTGCTCTTCCCTCAGAAGATGGGGTAGCCTCGGTTAGGGGGGGATTGTCTGGTTCAGGGGTCAGGTCATCACGTATGTCAATCTCCAGGCCCTTTCTCACTGCAAAGTTGTGCAGCATGCAACATGCACCGATGATCTGGCACACAAAGTTTGGGGAATACAACAGGGTACCCCCAGACTTATCCAGGCATTGGAAACGTGACTTCAGGAGGCCAAAGGTGCGCTTCACCACTGCACGTGTTTGGGCGTGGGCTTCATTGTATCTTTCCTCTCCTGGGGTTTGGGGGTTCCGGATAGGAGTCATGAGATGGGGTCCCAGTGCATATGCAGAGTCACCTGTGAGGGAAAAGGCAGAAGGATGTTAGTCATGCATGTGCCTCTTGTGATGTGTGCATCATGGGGGAGGACAGTCATGCCTGCCACCCATGTCACTCACCAACCAGCCAGGTGTCCCCATACACGTTCTGTTTGAATTCCATTGGGATGGGGCTCTGATTGTATATGTAGCTGTTATGGCTGGATCCGGGGTGTTTGGCACGGACGTGCCATATGAGGCCTTGGGCATCGACTATCACCTGTACGTTGATGGAATGCCAATGCTTCTGATTGCAGTATATGTGCTCTGTCTCATGGGGGGGCTGGAGTGCCACATGTGTGCAATCAATGGCCCCTACAGTGCATGGGAATCTGGCAATTCTGTAGAAATCTGTCATTGCCTTCAGCCTCAGGTCCTCAGTGGTTGGTTTGATGATTTGGTTAGCCATGCGTCTGAGGATTGCAGGGATAACCTGGTGCACACATCTGCTCATGGAGGATTGTGACATCCCAGCCACCACTCCACTTGTTCTTTGAAAAGAGACACTGGCAAGGAAATGGAGTGTTGCCATGACCTTGACCAGTGGCTGCACTGCATGTGAGCGGTGTGTTGGGCTGGTGATGTCATCCTGCAGGGTTATGGTTAATTCCAGGATGGCATGAGGGGTGAATCTGAAGATGCGATACACCTCAGAATCACTCATGGCAAACAGGTCTATGTGTATGCGGTATATCCTCTCCCGTGCCCTCCTCCGTGCCCTCCTCCTTCTTTGCTCCTCTAAAGTCATTAGTATAGCTATGAGCAAGGATGCCCCTGGCATCTTGGCATACAGTTTGTTGTCCAGCAAGTGTGACTGCTCAGTTCCCCACTAACAGTGTTACGCTGCACCAACGTTCTTTTGTGGATCCCCGTAACTCCCTCATTTGCATATTTGAATAGCAAATCAATGGTGTGTCTAGCGCAGTTTTGCGCGGACGGATACGCCAGTCTATCGAAATTACGCCTATCAAATATTTTGGAGATCTTTTAAAATCATAAGCATCCACATCCTTCTTTTTTTACAGCCTGAGGCGGCGTACACACGGCCGAGGTTCTCGGCAGAAACCAGCGAGAACCTCGCTGGGAGCCGCATTCTGCCGAGAACCTCGGCCGTGTGTACGCTCTCGGCGAGCCCCGCCCGTCGGGAATCCCGTCGAGCGAATAGAGAGCAGGCTCTCTATTTGCTCGACGGCCCGCCTGGATGAATGGCTGGTTGCCATTCCCGACGAGCGGGTCGCCGATTTTGACGGCCGGCCGCGAGCCTCGACGGGCGGAACGATGTGATCCGCCCGTCGAGGTTCTCGTACGTGTGTACGCCGCCTAAGAGAGCTTTTTTGATCTTGGCATGATGGCATCATCACATCAACCGTAAAGAGCATAACTAAGGTTCAAACAAGACATATTTAACTTGCATACTCTCTAAGCAGCTTCTAATCATTGACACGGTGTAGAGAAAATTTTGTGCTCAGTTCTAAGTGAAAAATGAACCAGCTGCCAACAACTATACCCAGATACAAGGTAAAAAAACAAATTAAATTAAGTGCGGCACAGATATTAGCACACATTTAATGAATCAATTATTTAATAATCATTGTGATTTTATAAGTAAGTTACTATTACAAAAAGTGCTAGTGTGCAAAAAATCTCTCCACAATTGTGCAAATCAATATACAGATGAAAACTGAAAGTGCTGAAGTGCCAAAAAACTGCCAACATCAGGAGGAGTTCAGACAGAGCAAAATATGGACTATTAGCTGGAGAAGTTCAGCTCCTTAAACCTTAGGAAAGTACATGGCAAAATCGGATGTTCTCCCAAATATCCTCCCGATATCTGTCCCCCAAATGTATGCAGAGAAAGGCACAAAAACACTCTCAATAATCTATGATCATTAAAAAATCACCTTATTAAAAATATTTTTCAATTATTCACAGCAAACAATGCCAGCGCTGTATGGACAGTACCTGCCCGCGAGAATGTGTTTCCAGCGTGATCGCATTGCGCTGATTCTCAGCGACAGGGTACTATACATCTTTTTTGTACTAACACTTTTTTTATGTCCATACATTATCTATATAATATGCCTGTATAAAATACCCCCTCCCCTTCTTTTTGAGTTTCAGTACATGGATGTCAACTGTCACATATGGTTTTTATAATGTATTGTTTGTGTTCTCCGGTGGGGCGTGGCTAAACCCTTCCACCCTCTTGGGGGTGGGGCCGGGCCCTTGGTTACTTCCCGGCTGGGGGAGGGGGGACAGTCCCTGTCCCCCTTCCCATTGCTCGTGGGGTGCTGGAGCTAGTCCCCAGACGCCCCATTGATCTTCTCCCAGCTGGTAGTGTTCCTTGGATCCTCCCCGTTCCAGACGCGGCGCAGCGCGCTTCTGGGCATGCGCGCAGCGTTTTGACGCCACACTGCTGTGTCAGGGATGACGACTTTGTCGGGGCTGGTTAGCTCTCCGGGAACGCTGAGGAAGCCACACGTGGGCTGCCATTTCGGCAGCCATAAGCCTCCCCATGGCTCAATGGAGAGAGGCAGTCCACCTGCATGTGATCATTTGATCATCACACCCACAAAGGGGCATATATAAGGAGTAGCTCATCAGGGAACCATCACAAGGTTCCATGTAGGCCAGATAGGATGCTAATGCATCTCTGTCCCTATTTTTTGGCATTGTGTCCTCTCCTAGAATGCATAACTGCAGTCTGGGTTCCATAACTATATTTTATCCAACCTCAACCCTTGATTTTATCAGGTAAATATCTCACTTATTCATGCATTTTAAGATCCTTTCACTCTTCATTATACTCACTCACACCATCCCACATTTCATTGGGGGACTAATCATCCACCTTCCTATTTTTTATTTCACTCTCACCATATTGTCTCTCACTTCAACTTTCACTCTTATCTCACACACTTACAGTATTTCACCATTGGTTTGTCCTATTCTGGCAATCGCCCACCATATCAGTTTACACTCACTATCTCATTCACTTGTATTCACTGATTCTCATTACAGCAATTTTTCACCTAATTTATACTCCCAATTATTTTACCCGTATTGGACCCCTAAGTATGCCTTTACTCTCCCTATATATGTTGGCAATTGGCATTTGCCCTTAGCCCTTGTACCATTATATTACCTTAATATATGTACCCATACAATTAATTGGCTGTATTTCAGCAATTAACTTTTTAACCAACCTACCCAAAATAATTATTTCTACTAACCATGGGCTTTATGGGTGTTCCTCTGCAGGTGGTTGCCCCTCCTCTGCTCCTGGGGGATGCTCTTTGTGTGGCTCCTTGCAGGTTCCCTGGGGTGGGCCCCCCTGCTACTTTGGGTGGGCGGGGGCAGTCCAGGCCCCTCTGTACCTCACAACGGCTTTTTATGTTATCCATTTCTTGATTTAGTGGTAACTATATCATTATGGCATTCTATTGTTTTATATGCTGTCATGTACTTACTTTGAACTTATACCATAATATTATTATTTTCTAGAAACATTTTTGCCCCCTGAAGAGACCGGAGTGGTCGAAACGGGCTCAACGATACAAAATTGTATATGTATTATCTATGCATACTGTATTCAGGAATGTTGACCTTTATTTTATTTATACAAATGTTCCAACTTGTTCTAACTCATGTGGGTATCGGGGATGTTGGCAATAAATACTGTTTTATATAACCTATACAATACTTCTAATTTTTTTATATATTGCTGCCTAAAAGCCCATTTGGGGAACCCTTCTCTCTCTCTCTTTTCTGTACATCTTGTGCTGGCTGCAACAGAAAAAACACATTACAGTGAGCGCGAGATAGAAGCGACAGGGATCCAACATTGATTCCTGCCAATTTCAGGCGCTGTGTTTGGTTTGAATCATGAGGGGGAACTCCACACCAAATTTTAAATAAAAAACTGGCATGGGAAAAAACAGCGTGGGGGTTCCACCAAAATCCATACCAGACCCTTATCTGAGCATGCAGCCCGACAGGTCAGAAAAGCGAGTGGGGACAAGCGAGCACCCCCCATCTTGAGCTGTACCAAGCCACATGCCCTCAACATGGGGGGGGGGGGTGGGTGCTTTGAGTGCACCCCAAAGCACCCTGTACCCATGTTGATAAGGATAAGGGCCTCTTCCCGAAAACCCTGGCCATTGGTTGTTAGGGTCTGTGGGCAGGGGGCTTATCCGAATCCGGGAGCCTCTTTAATAAGGGGCCCCCCACCCTAGGTGAATGAGTATGCGGTATGGAATATGAAGACCCCCGAAGTCAGAAGAAGACCCCCAGATCTGCCTAATAAATTACTTTAAAATCCTGTGTAGTGTGTTTTTTTTCTTGACACTCTTTTCCTCCAGATGAATGGGTAATGGTATGATGTAACCCATACTCATTCACCTAGGGTGGGGGCCAGGATCCGGGGGCCCCCTTATTATCTCGGATTCTGATAAGCTGCCTGCCCGCAGACCAACAGCCAGGGTTGTTGGAAAGAGGCCCTTGTGCTCATTAACATGGGGACAGGGTGCTTTGGGGTGGGGGGCCACAGGACGCCCCCCTGCTCCAAAGCACCCCCCATATGTTGAGGGAATGCGGCCTGGTATGGCTCAGAAGTGGGGGCACTCGCTCATCCCCACCCCCTTTCTTGACTGGCCAGGCTGTTTGCTTTGATAAGGATCTGAAATGGATTTTGGGGGAAACCCTATGCCATTTTTTCAGGGTAGGGGGGTTCCCCTTAAAATCCATACCAGACCTAAGGGCCTGGTATGCTCCTGGAGGGGAACCCATGACGTTTTTTTATTTAAAATTTGCAGTGGAGTTCCCCCTCATGATTTATACCAAACACAGTGCCTGGAATTAGCGGGAATCCAAGTCAGATTCCTGTTCATTAAAAGACGGACGTATGTCGGCTTCAACACATTTTTTCGGCGCTGGCTTCCACGACGGGGCTTGTAGGTGGTCAATCTCACCGATAAAAGCAGCAAGATTGACACAATATCAAGGTCACCTACTGTATTAATATCCAAAATTAAGATAGTGGCCGGCAAATGCAAATGCATGCATGCGTACGTACAGCCATGGCCAATAGTTTTGACAATGTCACAAAGTCTGTTGCCTAAGTGTTTATGATGGCATATACTTCAGAATGTTATGAAGAGTGATCATATGAATGCAATTAATTGTAAAGTCGCTCTTTGCCATGAAAATTAACTTAATTCTATAAAAAAACATTTCCACTGCATTTGTGAAGAAGGCTTCAGGGTGCCCAAGAATGTCCAGCAAGCGCTAGGACCACCTCCTACAGTTGATTTGGCTGCTTGATAAGGGCACCACCAGTGCAGAGCTTGTTCAGGAATGGCAGCAGGCAGCAGGGCCGTCTTTCTGAGCGGGCACGCCCGGGCACAGCCCAGGGGCCCCACGTTAACCTAGGGCCCTATGCAGGGTCGGCGCGACGATACCTATAGAAGTGTGTGTAGCGAATGCATGCTGCAGCCGGGAATCGCGCATGGGTGCGGGGAGGGAACTATCGCATGATGACAGTACACTCAGTACACACAGATCCCTCCCCGTCTTCCCCAGCTGCAGAGTTGTTTGGCGGCTCAAGGCTCTGATTGGTCCCGAGGAGCTGGCCCGCCTCCCTCACTGTCTATGGTCAGGACTAGTGAGGGGGTGTGGCCAGGCAAGGGGTGACCCCGCCTGTCACTGGGGGGGGGGGGGCGGAGAGGCTGGCCTCAGGGATGATCGCATGGTCTTCATTAGCAGAGAGAGCAACATGAAGTTAAAAAAAAAAAAAGCCTCTAAAAATGCTGTTTTCTTTTTTTTGCAGCCACTGGACTGAGAAAAATTGGATTGAAAAATGCTCAGCTCGATGTATTACACTCAGTACAGAGCTATAGGAAAAACCAGACACCATGTTGAACTTTGTCAACTTTATTACTTCTATCTTTAGACTTTCACATAGAAGTACTGTTCTGTTAGCTGACAAAGATGGTATCTGGTTTTCCTGTAGCAGTGTCCTGAGTGTAAGTTTTCAATCCAATTTCTCGCAGTCCCTCTGCCCTGCTGCCACCCAGTCCCTCTGCTGCCACCCAGTCCCTCTGCTGCCACCCAGTCCCTCTGCCCTGCTGCCACCCAGTCCCTCTGCTGCCACCCAGTCCCTCTGCTGCCACCCAGTCCCTCTGCCCTGCTGCCACCCAGTCCCTCTGCTGCCACCCAATCCCTCTGCCCTGCTGCCACCCAGTCCCTCTGCCCTGCTGCCACCCAGTCCCTCTGCTGCCACCCAGTCCCTCTGTCCTGCTGCCACCCAGTTCCTCTGCTGCCACCCAGTCCCTCTGCCCTGCTGCCACCCAGTCCCTCTGCCCTGCTGCCACCCAGTCCCTCTGTCCTGCTGCCACCCAGTCCCTCTGCTGCCACCCAGTCCCTCTGCCCTGCTGCCACCCAGTCCCTCTGCTGCCACCCAGTCCCTCTGCTGCCACCCAGTCCCTCTGCCCTGCAGTCACCCAGTCCCTCCGCCCTGCAGTCACCCAGTCCCCCTGCAGTCAGCCAGTCCCTCTGCAGTCACCCAGTCCCTCTGCAGTCACCCAGTCCCTCTGCAGTCACCCAGTCCCTCCGCCCTGCAGTCATCCAGTCCCTCTGAAGTCACCTAGTCCCCCTGCAGTCACCCAGTCCCTCTGCAGTTACCCAGTCCCTCTGCAGTCACCCAGTCCCTCTGCAGTCACCCAGTCCCTCTGCCCTGCAGTCACCCAGTCCCTCTGCTGCCACCCAGTCCCTCTGCCCTGCTACCACCCAGTCCCTCGGCTGCCACCCAGTCCCTCTGCCCTGCTGCCACCCAGTCCCTCTGCAGTTACCCAGTCCTTCTGCAGTCACCCAGTCCCTCTGAAGTCACCTAGTCCCTCTGCAGTCACTCAGTCCCTCTGCCCTGCAGTCACCCAGTCCCACTGCAGTCACCCAGTCCCTCTGCCCTGCAGTCACCCAGTCCCTCTGCCCTGCAGTCACCCAGTCCCTCTGCCCTGCAGTCACCCAGTCCCTCTGCCCTGCAGTCACCCAGTCCCTCTGCAGTCACCTAGTCCTTCTGCAGTCACCTAGTCCTTCTGCAGTCACATAGTCCCTCTGCCCTTCAGTCACCCAGTACCTCTGCAGTCACCCAGTACCTCTGCCCTGCAGTCACCCAGTCCCTCTGCAGTCACCCAGTCCCTCAGCAGTCACCCAGTCCCTCTGCCCTGCAGTCACCTAGTCCCTCTGCAGTCACCCAGTCCCTCTGCAGTAACCAAGTCCCTCTGCCCTGCAGTCACCCAGTCCCTCTGCTGCCACCCAGTCCCTCTGCCCTTCAGTCACCCAGTCCCTCTGCCCTTCAGTCACCCAGTCCCTCTGCCCTTCAGTCACCCAGTACTTCTGCAGTCACCCAGTCCCTCTGCCCTGCAGTCACCCAGTCCCTCTGCAGTCACCCAGTCCCTCTGCAGTCACCCAGTCCCACTGCAGTCACCCAGTCCCTCTGCCCTGCAGTCACCTAGTCCCTCTGCAGTCACCCAGTCCCTCTGCAGTAACCAAGTCCCTCTGCCCTGCAGTCACCCAGTCCCTCTGCAGTCACCCAGTCCCTCTGCTGCCACCCAGTCCCTCTGCTGCCACCCAATCCCTCTGCAGTCAGTCACCAGTCCCTCTGCAGTCACCTAGTCCCTCTGCAGTCCCAGTCCCTCCCTCTGCAGTCACCCAGTAGTCCCTAGTCAGTCACCCAGTCACCCAGTACCTCTGCAGTCACTCCCTCTGCCCTGCAGTCACCCAGTCCCTCTGCAGTCCCCAGTCCCTCTGCAGTCACCCAGTCCCTCTGCCCTGCAGTCACCTAGTCCCTCTGCAGTCACCCAGTCCCTCTGCAGTAACCAAGTCCCTCTGCCCTGCAGTCACCCAGTCCCTCTGCTGCCACCCAGTCCCTCTGCCCTTCAGTCACCCAGTCCCTCTGCCCTGCAGTCACCCAGTCCCTCTGCAGTCACCCAGTCCCACTGCAGTCACCCAGTCCCACTGCAGTCACCCAGTCCCACTGCAGTCACCCAGTCCCTCTGCCCTGCAGTCACCCAGTCCCACTGCAGTCACCCAGTCCCTCTGCCCTGCAGTCACCTAGTCCCTCTGCAGTCACCCAGTCCCTCTGCAGTAACCAAGTCCCTCTGCCCTGCAATCACCCAGTCCCTCTGCAGTCACCCAGTCCCTCTGCTGCCACCCAGTCCCTCTGCTGCCACCCAATCCCTCTGCAGTCACCCAGTCCCTCTGCAGTCACCTAGTCCCTCTGCAGTCACCCAGTCCCTCTGCCCTGCAGTCACCCAGTTCCCCTGCAGTCACCCAGTCCCTCTGCCCTGCAGTTACCCAGTCCCTCTGCCCTGCAGTCACCTAGTCCTTCTGCATTCACCTAGTCCCTCTGCAGTCACCCAGTCCCTCTGCCCTGCAGTCACCCAGTCCCTCTGCAGTCACCCAGTCCCTCTGCTGCCACCCAGTCCCTCTGCTGCCACCCAGTCCCTCTGCAGTCCCTGCACCCCAGTCCCAGTCAGTCACCCAGTCCCAGTCTGCAGTCACCCAGTCCCACTGCAGTCACCCAGTCCCTCTGCAGTGTCCCTCTGCAGTCACCCAGTCCCTCTGCCCTGCAGTCACCTAGTCCCTCTGCAGTCACCCAGTCCCTCTGCAGTAACCAAGTCCCTCTGCCCTGCAGTCACCCAGTCCCTCTGCAGTCACCCAGTCCCTCTGCTGCCACCCAGTCCTTCTGGTGCCACCCAGTCCCTCTGCAGTCACCCAGTCCCTGCTGCAGTCACCCCCTCTGCAGTCCCCAGTCCCTCTGCCCTGCAGTCACCCAGTTCCCTCTGCAGTCACCCAGTCCCTCTGCCCTGCAGTCACCCAGTCCCTCTGCCCTGCAGTCACCCAGTCCCTCTGCAGTCAGTCACCCAAGTCACCTCTCTGCTGCCTCCCTCTGCAGTCAACCCAAGTCAAGTCCCTGCCCTGCACCCAGTCCCTCTGCAAGTCCCAGTCACCCAGTCCCTCCAACCTAAGTCACTGCAGTCACCCAGTGCCTGTTCTGCAACCCAGTCCCTGCCCTGCAGTCACCCAGTCCCTCTGCCCTGCAGTCACCCAGTCCCTCTGCCCTGCAGTCACCCAGTCACCCTGCCCTGCTGTCACCCAATTCCTCTACCTCTATAAAATAAAAATACTTTTTAAATGTTGGCAACTATACTTGCTGTGTATGGCTGTTCAATGAGAGGGCAACAAACATCACAGGGGGTATAGACATGGCCTGTGCTGGACTATTTTGCGCCCTTTCTATACCGGATAGATATTATATTTTAGAGGTACAGAAGTTTTGTTTTTTTGGGGGTGGCGCAAGTAGCTGGTTTTGCAAAATAGTCTTGAGAGTAGGGGGCAAGCTTGTAGGGGCCCCATAGCATTACTTTGCCCAGGGGCCCATGATGCTATTAAGATGGCCCTGGCAGGCAGGTGTGAGTGCATCTGTGCACAGTGAGGTGAATGTTTTAGGAGGATGGCCTGGTGTCAAGCTAGGTAGCAAAGAAGACCACTTCTCTCCAGGAAAAACATCACAGACAGACTGATATTCTCCAAAAAGTACAATAATTGGACTGCTGAGGACTGTGGTAAAGTAATTTTCTCTGATGAATCCCCTTTGCGATTGTTTGGGGCATCCGGAAAAAACCTTGTCTGGAGAAGAAAAGTTGAGCGCTACTATCAGTCCTGTGTCATGCCAACAATAAAGCATCCTGAGACCATTTATGTGTAGGATAGCTTCTTAGCTAAAGGAGTGGACTCACTTACAATTTTGCCTAATAACACAGCCAGAATGGTACAAAAAACATTCTCCCAAAGCAATTTCTCCCAAGAACAGTTTGGTGACAAAAAATGCAATTTCCAACATGAAAGCCAAAGTGTTAACTAAGTGGCTTTGGGGAAAAAAACATAGAAATGTTGGGTCCATGACCAGGAAACTCCCCAGACCTTAATCCCATTGAGAACCTGTTGTCAATCCTCAAGAGGCGGGTGAACAAAAAAACCCCCACAAATTCTGACAAACTTCAAGCATTGATTATGCAAGAATGGGCTGCCATCAGTCAGGATGTGGCCCAGAAGTTGATTGACAGCATGCTAGGACGAATTGCAGAAGTCTTGAAAAAGAAGGGTCAACACTGCAAATATTGACTTTTTGCATAAACGTATTGCAATTGTCAATAAAAGCCTTTGATACTTATGAAATGCTTGTAATTGCACTTCTGTATACCATCATGCCATCTGACGAAAAGTTATAAAAACACTGATTTGTGTAATTCTCAAAACTTTTGGCCATGGCTGTATGTCATAGCTTCACCCCCTTGTGGATGTATTTTCTTAAAGTGGAATGAGTGTTTTCAAATAATTAGGAGATCTTTTTAAATTCCGTGCCGGACTCATAGGCATCCACGACCTTGTTTTTTTATGGCCCAAGAAAGCTATTTCAATCTTGGCATGATGGCACGACGCATATTAACAGTATATAGCATACCAGATCGTGAATAACTAAGGTTTAAATACAACAGGTTTTACCTGCATACTCCCTGAGCAGGTTCTAATCATAAGCACCTAATTTGGATTACCTGATTCTAAATTCAAGGATTTGAAACTGTGGCGTTTTATCCACATGACAGATCTGCATTTTTGGTCTGCATATAGAAAAACAGCAAACACTCACTGCATTGTACAAACCACAAAAAACTATATAGCTTACAATGCATAAAATATGACACTTAAAACAGGGCAAAGCTTAAAAGTCTGACAAAAACAAATCTATTTTAGGTACCATTCAAAAAAAACACCATATATCAACACATACTGTACTATATAAACCCAATATACAAGAGTGTGAATAGCGCTGTGCACTAAACTGCCCATATATTCAATCTTACAAGCCCTCTTGGTTTATTTTTCTTTAAACAGGATTCACACTTTTGTGTTGCATTACCATACACACACACATTAACATGTATTATGTCAAGCAAGTTTAATGGGCCTTTTTCTACTGCAGTGGGAAAAACAAAGGAGATGCCCCCTGGGACTTTATAGGCATAGGTTAGAAACCAGAAAGATGGGTATTGAAGTATATTAAAAAGTACATATTTTATTGATAAAAACTGTCTGACAATAGACGAGAATATCACATTTACTTTACATGAATGGTAATCATATATGGATAATATACAGCTGAATTCTATGACACACGGTTAATCTCACAGTAAGGGGCCATAACCGCAAAGGAAAATCCAATTTTTCTACTGCAGTGCACCACAGAGCAACAATCATTCACATCTGTGTATTGTGGTGCACTGCACTGTAAAGGCGTGCATTTTATCCAACTTTACCACAAATGGAAGATTTAATTATGGCCCTAAATTGTATTTTAACATTTAAATGTCAAAATACACCCAGATACCTAGTCCTATACACAGTACATCAAGGATATTAGACACTTTTCCTAATCAGACCAACACATGTTTTGTCTAGATCGTGTATAAATTATTTCCTTATCCTATGCTTGAATAGCCATGCTGTTTAAATGTATGATATTTACACATAAAATACTTTTAGAAGTCTAACTTTAAAGTAAAGTAAAAGGGTAGGTACAATATATTTTATATAAATATATATATATATAACTTTAAGGCCCCGTACACACGAGCAAATAAATCTGTCCAAATCGGTCTGACAGACCGATTTGATCAGATTTGTCTGCTGGGCTGTTTTGGTTTGATCGCTGTACACACGATCAAACCAAAATCCCCGCCGGCAGACAGGGCAGTAACGTGGCGATGACGTTGACGCCGCCACGTCACCGCACCAGGAAGTAAAACACTCCATTCGACACTCCATTCCATTTAAATCCATTCGACGCATGTGCGAGCAGATATGTCTGCTGGTTAGCGTACTAACCAGCAGACATATCGGACGGACGGATTCCCAGCAGACAGATTTTAAAGCATGCTTTAAAATCTGTCTGCTGGAAAAATCTGTCTGTCCGCCCGTACACACGATTGAATCTGTCTGCTGAAACGGTCTGTCAGACCGTTTCCAGCAGATAGATTTGATCGTGTGTACGCGGGCCTAAGAGGGAAGTTTCAGGAAAAAATCTTTCCACAGCCCCCTGTGTATAACACGCATGCACAGTTTACCCTCTATTTTCAGGGTAAAAAAGTGAGTGTTATACGCCAATAAATACAGTATTTAAATCCAAAGAAAAGAGGCATGCATGGGTCATATATACTGTATGAATCTACAGTTTAACTATATATATATACATATATATAGTGGGCCAGATTCACATACACTTAATATTGCGCTGCGTAATCGAAATACTCTACGCTGCCGTATTTTACCAGGCTCTACACCGAATTATGGTAGATTTTTGCCCGTACGCTACGGCGGCGTAGTCTATTTCTCGCCGCGTAATAGAAATACGCGATTAGGGGGCGTGAAGCATTTAAATTAAGCGCGTCCCCGTGGCGATCGAACTGCGCATGCTCCGTTCAGAAATTTCCCGCCGTGCATTGCGCAAAATCACGTTGTTACGTCATTCGTTGTTTGAGTAGCGTCGTTTACGAACATTCCTATTCCCGGACGACTTACGTAAAAAAAAATAAAAGACGTTGAAAAACGTAGAAATTTGACGCGGGAACGACGGCCATACTTAACATGGGCTGTCTAATATTAGAGCAGCAAAAAGCTGGTATAGTGTTACGCAAAAAAAAAAGATGACTAAAGGTGCCGTAAGAGATTGCGAATGACGATCGTAATTTCGGGGATCGCCGGCAAAAGCTCATTTGCATACCCCGAGGCGGAAAACGACGGGAAGTCCAGCCAGTGGCCGCAATTTTATTGCAGCGTAGATCCGAAGGCGTACGAACACGTAATCCAGTCGAATTAAAGCCTGCAGACATCTATTCATGGTTTGAGGTTTTCGACTAGCTAGAAAACGCTCGTAATTTGAAATTACTCCAGTCTAACACCAGTTAGACAGGAGTAAGGGCTCTGTGAATCTGGCCCAGTGTATATACATCTTTATTTTGCAGTGTATTAATGTAATACCACTATTACAATACATAAACCTAAAAGATCAAAGTGTATATATATATATATATATATATATATATATATATATATATATATTCATATATATATATTACCAGGGCTATTAAAGGAGTACATTTTCTCTTAGCTCAGTGAAGCTGCATCAACATCAATTATCCAATCATGTGCACACAAAATTACTTTTTCTTTTACCATTTTCCTGCACATGATTAGGTGTTTAGACTGATCACAGGTTCACTTGGCCAAATGAAAAAAAGTAGTCCTTAGGCAAACCAACCGCACTAAACAAATAGCAACCTGAATTCCTAACACATGTATATTTCCAGCAGTACAAATCTAAACTCAAGATAACACGAAGGATTATAACCTGCTGTTCATGGAATTTCTGCTGTCAAATAAATATGCAAATTATATTCATCAAAGTGTTGAATTTATACTGTCTGGATGGCCATAGCAATCATTATTGGTGATGGCAGCATACTATGCATTTCAAACACTGTAGTCTACTATGCATTTCAAACAATGTAGTCTACAAATGGTACTAAATAAAACTTAATCTATTTAGATTGCATAGAAGATGAATTACAATTCTGAAATAATAATGTGACTATTACTATGTTTGATGGCATGTGTTATTAAAGAAAAAATGTAGGCTAGATTTTATGATGTTTGGCAGAAAAATCTGTCTCTTTTACCAGCAGATCAAAATGAGATACAAAGGGCCAGATTCAGATACAATTACATTGGCGCAGAGTATCAGAGATACACTACGCCGCCGTATTTTACCAGGTTATACGCCGAATTCTGGTAGATTTTGTCCCTTACGGTACGGCGGCGTAGTGTATTTCTC
The DNA here is from genome assembly GCA_029574335.1 of Rana kukunoris. NCBI lineage: Eukaryota > Metazoa > Chordata > Amphibia > Anura > Ranidae > Rana > Rana kukunoris. Next base: position 240,538,921 of record CM056053.1, read on the forward strand.
GCCGCGTAATCGAAATACGCGATTAGGGGGCGTGAAGCATTTAAATTAGGCGCGTCCCTGCGGCGATCGAACTGCGCATGCTCCGTTCAGAAATTTCCCGCCTTGCATTGCGCGAAATAACATTGTTACGTCATTCGTTGTTTGAGTAGCGTCGTTTACGGACATTCCCATTCCCGGACGACTTACGTAAAAAATAAAGAAAGACGTTGACATTCGACGCGGGAACGACAGCCATACTTAACATGGGCTGTCTAATATTAGACCAGCAAAAAGCTGGTATAATTTTACGCAGCAAAAAGATGACTAAAGATGCCGTAAGAGATTGCGATTGACGTTCGTAACTTCGTGGATCATCGGCAAAAGCTTTTGCATAACCCGACAAGAAAAACAACGGGAACTCCACCCAGCGGCCGCAAAATTATTGCAGCGTAGATCCGAAGGCGTACAAACACGTACGCCAGTCGGATTGAAGCCCGCAGCCATATTTTCATGGTTTGAGGTTTCAGAGTAGTGAAAAAACGCGCGTAATTTGAAAGTACTCCAGTCTAACACGAGTTAGACAGGAGTAAGGGCTCTGTGAATCCGGCCCAAAGTTTCTAATACAAAAATGTTAGGAAGAGAGAAAAAGTATATTGCCGTATTTCTACGGAGAATATAAGAGAGAGAATATATATATATATATATACATACAGTATATACAGTAATTATAATAAAAACACTTACGAAAACTATAATGTAGGTGATGAAACTATAGTAATGATATAAAGAAGACATCTTTAGAATATCATTACAAAGACTGCAATAAACATTACTTTATTCATTTAAAATATTTCTTTGGTTTACAGTTGAGGTAGCTAGACAATGACTGCTAGCCACCAAATAGGCTGTTTAGAGCTATATATTTTTTCTAGGTACCCATAATCTTCAACTAGATCTGTTCTATTTTATTTTAAGAAATAAATAAATTATAATAATATAATACCTACCAATGTCAGACATCTCTGGAACTGTGACGATATAGGGTCCATCAGGAAATTCTGGTGCATTGTCATTGATATCCTGTACTTTAATAATAAACTCTGATTCTGGCTCAAGGGGCTTGTTGGTTCTTCTGTCAATTGCTTGGGCATGTAGAACATAATGTGATTTTTGTTCCCGGTCTAGACTTTTTGTTGCATGAATATCCCCTGTTGTGTCATCAATGACAAATATAGTCCCCGCTCCTTCTCCAGTTAATATATACTTCACTGATCCATCACCTTTGTCCGAATTTGAATGCAGCTGTAAGGCAAACAAAGCTACATAAGTAAACAGCAAGCAGTTTATTAATTTACATTAAAAGAAGACCCCTCTTTGATATAATAGTAAACACATGTTTTTGTCATATCATTCTTACTCTTCTTGTAATTAGCAGTGAGATCTGCATCCTGCTGTTTTTAAAGTGGATCTAAACTCTAACAAGATGACATTACGTTTGATAAAGCACTCCATGTCATAAAATACTTGATATTTTTTTTTTTTACTGTATATGATACACAGCTTTTGTCTTTTTATTCATTGTTGCTGATCTCCTTTAGCCTCTTTCAGTTACTTTCTGACCACATGTACTTTCTAAATGTGACAACTATCTAGCACAATTGGGGCACAGTTGTCACCTCATAACATCCAGTGCCTAAACACAAACACAGACATGATCATTTATTAGGTTTTATTTAAAATTATTTAAAAAACTTTTGAGATGAGATTAAAGTAGAACTAAAGGCAAAATGCTTTCCATTTTTGATTGAGTAAAGGAGGGAGTATAACCTGTTTTTTTTTCCATCTATGTCACATTGGAGAGTAGGGATGAGCCGAACACCCCCGGGTTCGGTTCGCACCAGAACGTTCGAACAGACCGCAGGTTCGCCCAAATATTTCCAACCCCATTGAAGTCTATGGGACCCGAACTTTCGAATTCAAAAACGTTGTTTTAAAGACAAAAATTCAATTAAATGTTGGAAATAGTCGTTCAGAACCCGGGTCTTGCCCCAGGGAACATGTATCAATGGAATTTTTTTTTTTTTAAAACGGCCGTTTTTTGCGGAGCAGCCATTTTAATGATGCTTAAAGTGGAAAAAAAATTCCTTTAAATATCACACCTGCTGGGTGTCTATAGTAGTGGCACGTGTTTAGAAATGTCCCTGCACAACATGAGAGGACTATAAAAAAAAGTAATTAATGCTACTTGCGCAAGTTCTGTGTGGCAACATTATGTCAAATATTTTAGCGGTGGTGGGGGGCCATTATTGTTTTGTGAAAGAATTTTTTTAGAAAAAAGGGCACCCCTCAAACATACTGTAATTGGAGCGCAACAAGGAGCCACGTGCAAAGTATTGCATCAAAAATTGTTATTAGGCGCCCTGGTTAAACAGGGGCTGAAAAATTGTGCCTTGGGCACAACACAACACTTGCAACCCCTACCAATAACTCTAATTGGAGTACTAACACTAACTGCGCTCAGGTGGTAAATAACAGCACACATACAGTGACACTAACTGTGCTCAGGTGCGGTGACACCAAATGTGCTAAGTTGGTATATAACAGCACACGTCCAGTGACACTAACTGCGCTCAGGTGGTATATAACAGCACACATACAGTGACACTAACTGCGCTCAGGTGGTATATAACAGCACAGGTGCAGTGACACTAACTGCGCTCAGGTGGTATGTAACAGCACACGTACAGTGACACTAACTGCACTCAGGTGGTATATAACAGCACACGTACAGTGACACTAACTGCGCTCAGGTGGTATATAACAGCACATGTACAGTGACACTAACTGCACTCGGGTGGTATATAACAGCACACGTACAGTGACACTAACTGTGCTCAGGTGGTATATAACAGCACACGTCCAGTGACACTAACTGCGCTCAGGTGGTATATAACAGCACAGGTGCGGTGACACTAACTGCGCTCAGGTGGTATATAACAGCACACGTACAGTGACACTAACTGCGCTCAGGTGGTATATAACAGCACACGTCCAGTGACACTAACTGCGCTCAGGTGGTATATAACAGCACACGTCCAGTGACACTAACTGCGCTCAGGTGGTATGTAACAGCACACGTACAGTGACACTAACTGCGCTCAGGTGGTATATAACAGCACAGGTGCGGTGACACTAACTGCGCTCAGGTGGTATGTAACAGCACACGTGCGGTGACACTAACTGCGCTCAGGTGGTATATAACAGCACACGTCCAGTGACACTAACTGCGCTCAGGTGGTATATAACAGCACAGGTGCGGTGACACTAACTGCGCTCAGGTGGTATGTAACAGCACACGTACAGTGACACTAACTGCGCTCAGGTGGTATATAACAGCACACGTACAGTGACACTAACTGTGCTCAGGTGGTATATAACAGCACATGTCCAGTGACACTAACTGCGCTCAGGTGGTATATAACAGCACATGTACAGTGACACTACTGCACTCAGGTGGTATGTAACAGCACACGTACAGTGACACTAACTGCGCTCAGGTGGTATATAACAGCACAGGTGCGGTGACACCAAATGCGCTCAGGTGATATGTAACAGCACACGTGCGGTGACACCAAATGCGCTAAGGTGGTATGTAAGAGCACACGTGCGGTGACACCAAATGTGCTAAGGTGGTATGTAACAGCACACATGCGGTGACACCAAATGCGCTCAGGTGGTATGTAACAGCACACGTGCGGTGACACCAAATGTGCTCAGGTGGTATGTAACAGCACACGTGTGGTGACACCAAATGCGCTCAGGTGATATGTAACAGCACACGTGCGGTGACACCAAATGCACTAAGGTGGTATGTAACAGCACACGTGCGGTGACCCCAAATGCGCTCAGGTGGTATGTAACAGCACACGTGCGGTGACACCAAATGCGCTCATGTGATATGTAACAGCACACGTGCGGTGACACCAAATGCGCTAAGGTGGTATATAACAGCACACGTACGGTGACACTAACTGTGCTCAGGTGGTATATACCAGCACACGTCCAGTGACACTAACTGCGCTCAGGTGGTATATAACAGCAAAGGTGCGGTGACACCAAATGCGCTCAGATGATATGTAACAGCACACGTGCGGTGACACCAAATGCGCTAAGGTGGTATGTAACAGCACATGTGCGGTGACCCCAAATGCGCTCAGGTGGTATGTAACAGCACACGTGCGGTGACACCAAATGCGCTAAGGTGGTATGTAACAGCACACGTGCGGTGACCCCAAATGTGCTCAGGTGATATGTAACAGCACACGTGCGGTGACACCAAATGCGCTAAGGTGGTATGTAACCGCACACGTGCGGTGACACCAAATGCGCTAAGGTGGTATTAAACAGCACACGCACAGTCAGAGCGACTGCGTTTCTGTGCAATTCAATAGCCCACTTGCATTAACAGCAACTGCCTTTCTGTGCAAATAGCACACGTGCAGTAACAGTTAATGCGTATATGTGCAATTAACTAACATGTGTACACTAACACGTTAGAGCATCAAGCACAATCTCCTGCCTGACAGATACTAATAGCAGAACTAGCTATGCTATACAGTTTATAAATATATTGACAACTCCTAGGGATGTCAATATATTCTCTACAAACTGTACATTTAACTATACTAACTAGTAGCCTCCCTGATCTATCTATCTATCTATCTATCTATCTATCTATCTATCTATCTATAGACACTGGGCCAGATTCAGGTACACGTAAATTTGCGCAGCGTATTCTTAATACTCTATGCTACCGTATTTTACCAGGCTCTACATCGAATTCTGTTAGATTTTTGCCCGTACGATACGGCGGCGTAGTCTATTTCTCGCTGCGTAATCGAAATACGCGATTAGGGGGCGTGAAGCATTTAAATTAGGCGCGTCCCAGCAGCGATCGAACTGCGCATGCTCCGTTCAGAAATTTCCCGCCATGCATTGCGCGAACTAACGTCGATACGTCATTTGTTGTTTGAGTAGCGTCGTTTACGTACATTCCTATTCCCGGACGACTTACGTAAAAAATAAAAACAAACGTTGAAATTCGACGCGGGAACGACGGCCATACTTAACATGGGCTGTCTAATATTAGACCAGCAAAAAGCTTGTATAGTGTTACGCAAAAAAAAGATGACTAAAGATGCCGTAAGAGATTGCGATTGAAGATCGTAATTTCGGGGATTGCCGGCAAAAGCTCATTAGCATACCCCGACGCGGAAAACGACGGGAAGTCCACCCAGTGGCCACAATTTTATTGCAGTGTAGATCCGAAGGCGTACGAACACGTAATCCAGTCGAATTGAAGCCCGCAGCCGTCTTTTCATGGTTTGAGGTTTCAGAATAGCTAAAAAACGCGCGTAGTTCAGAATAGCTAAAAAACGTGCGTAGTTTGAAAGTACTCCAGTCTAACACCAGTTAGACAGGAGTTACGGCTCTCTGAATCTGGCCCACTGTGTCTCTATCTATCTATCTCTCTCTCTCTCTATCTCACTTCTCTAAGCAAGCCGGAACACACTACACGAGGCCGTGTGCTAAAGCCCTGAGCCCTAATTGGCCAAAGCACCCAGGCTTTGGTCAATTAGGTCTCTTCGTTTTTTGGGCGCTGTGATTGGCCAAGCATGCAGGGTCATGGTGCATGCTTGGCCAATCATCAGCACACAATGCCGCAGTGAATTATGGGTCATTTGAATTTGGCGCGAACGACCCGATTTGTTCGTTTTCGACGAACGATCAAACGGCCAATGTTTGATGCGAACATGTGTTCGCATCAAACACGAAGCTCATCCCTATTGGAGAGAATTCCCTTCACTTCCTGTTCCATAACCAAAACAAGAAGTGAGCAGAAATCCCTACAAAGTGAGGATATCCCTGATAATCACCAGGATTACCAGAAGTAGTGTCTTAATTGAAAGATTTTCCTTCTAATACTGTTCTGGGGACAAACCAAACATTTTTTTTCTTTAAATTCCAATGATAATGGTACACATGACAAATAGAGAGGATGATTTAGCCTAATGGGGATACAGACACCACTACTTTGACATGTTAAAATTTGTATGAACATTTAGTTATTGGCATTAGATTTATTTTGAACAGCTTTAAGCCGTGTACACACAATCGGTTTTCGATCTGTGTTAAAAAATAGAACATGTTTTAAATTTTTCCTACGGATAAAAAACAGATAGAAAAATCTGATTGTCTGTGTGGAACTCCATCGGAGAAAAATCCATGCATGCTCAGAATCAAGTTGACGCATGCACAGAAGCATTAAACTTCATTTTTTTCAGCTTGTTCTAAAGTTTTACATCACCACGTTTTGGCATGGTCGGAATTTAGTCTGATAGTGTGTATGCAAGACTGATTAAAGTCAGCTTCATCAGATGTCCATCGAAATAGATTCCATCAGATATCCGATCGTGTGCACAGGGCTATAGACATTTTTTTTTTAAATACAAAGAATTTCATGCACCATCATTAGGAGTCAGGAAATGGACTTGATTACAGTTTCCACCTGGCATCAAAGCATCAGGTTTACTAAAATATGGTTTGGGGATACTTGAGAAAAATATGGAGTCTTAAAGGGTCCCTAAAGGAAAAAAAATTTTTTTGCTGAAATGACTGTTTACAGGGTATAGAGACATAAAAGTTAACTGATTCATTTTCAAAATGATTACAAATAGATAAAAATCAATCATATAATGTGCCTGCAGGTTAGTTTCACTTTTGAACTGGTTCATGTTTCTGTGAAGTAGAAATAGACACACAGAACAAAAACAAACAAATCCAGGGCAGTGTTTTGTTTTTAAAATTAATCTGATTGGTTTTGGGAAGTTTTAGACACACAGTAATGACAGCTTAGACCACGGTGAGAAAGCTCCCAGCACTGTGGTTATAAGGAAACAGACAAGCAGGAAGTGTGGAGATCAGAGCAGGATTACAGCAACTTTAAAGCAAAAACGAACAATAAGGACATGAAACCAGTACTGCAGTAAGGTAAAGGACGCTATTTAGCTAAAACAAAATTCCTTTTGTGATCCTTTAAGTAAGTGCCTGCTTTTAGCTTTTGAACAGAAACTCTTTTTAGAAATGTTTCTACTTATCTAGATTTGCAGCATAAGGTTTTCAGTATCACATTTGTTGATTAACATTTTAATACATTACATATAGCCTGCTGCTATATACCAAAGATACAAAGTACTAACATTTCTTAAAATGATATCTCCACAGACAGAGTCATTAAGTGGACTTTATATCATGTCTGCAACTGTAATATTGCGAGACATTCAATAGCGGAGCCTAAGATCTTTATGAATAATTATCCAATGAAATTTATAGCAGTGATGCTAACTGGGTTGTTCTTTTTTTTTTTTTTATAATTCAGGACTAACTGTAAGGAGCTTCATTCATATTTTATCATCCTGTTTTATTTTCTTGTAAGCTATGCTGATTTGTTTTCAGATCACCATAGGTCAAGTTTACATGCATTAAGTACATGCATTAGGAATAATCTGCATCTCCAATATCCTTGTAGACCACATCAGAATATTCTGAACTCATGAAACATCCTTCACTCACCAAGAGTCTCTCTGAATATTCACAACAGTCTATCTGAATAATTCAAGAGCTGTTAAGGTTGTCTTATGAGCTGGTATTTTGGTGTTTATCTTCCTTATTCATAAATAAGGCATTCCAAAACTATATTCCAGTGAATAACAACAGCAGACATTATGCAATGCTGTGACAAAAATATTTTTTTCTTTTAATTCATATTCATACCAAGTGCTCGTGTAAAACAGAAATAATGTCTGAGGAACATTGTTCAGCTGCACAGAATACATTATGATCAGTCTTAAATGTACCAATGAAAAAAGCAAATATGCATACAACAGGTGTCTGATAATTTGGAAGTGACATTACATTTCTTCAATGTTTTAAAGTCTCTCCAAAGCTCCTCCTGGGTGTCAGGTACCGTGAAACAACTATTGCATACATACATAATTCATTTCTTATCAACTCTAAATATCAATAAAATATTCATATTTCTCTACTTACAGTATATCTTTCAACGTATACATATTAAACTTTATACACTCATATATAATCGCTTCCAAGTCCTCTCTATCTTTTGTTATCCTTATCTTCCTACCTTGAGCGAAAAGATATGGCTCAGTCCTCTCTTTAATCTTATATTTCACAAAATGTCCACATCCCATAAACAAAACCCCTCAAAAAAAATAATAATAATAAAAAAAAAACTCCCCTCCCCCTAATCCCCTCTACCAGTGGAGAGTATGGGCCTCCAAGATATTATTATCAGTTCCAAGAACAGGGCGGACTCATTCCTCTACTCTAATCCCCATCAATATCTTTCCTTCTTCTGAGTATGTGAATAAATTCCATATTGTCCAAGTTTTGGTGTATTGCTCTTTTCTACCCGGGTCCGAGAGCACCAAGTCCTCTATAAACCCCCCACATTTCTGACCCTATTAGGCTACAGTATACTGCAATCGATAGTGGCCTGGGGTCTTTCCAACATCGAGAAATACACGCCTTAGCCTTGTTAACTAGGTGGCACAAGACAGGGGGCCAGATTCAGAGAGCCGTAACTCCTGTCTAACTGGTGTTAGACTGGAGTAATTTCAAATTACGCGTGTTTTTTAGCTAGTCGGAAACCTCAAACCATGAATAGACGGCTGCGGGCTTCAATTCGACTGGATTACGTGTTCGTATGCCTTCGGATCTACGCTGCAATAAAATTGTGGCCACTGGGTGGACTTCCCGTCGTTTTCCGCATCGGGGTATGCTAATGAGCTTTTGCCGGCGATTCCCGAAATTACGATCTTCAATCGCAATCTCTTACGGCATCTTTAGTCATCTTTTTTTTGCGTAACACTATACCAGCTTTTTGCTGCTCTAATATTAGACAGCCCATGTTAAGTATGGCCGTCGTTCCCGCGTCAAATTTCTACGTTTTTCGACGTCTTTTATTATTTTTGACGTAAAACGTCCGGGAATAGGAATGTCCGTAAACTACGCTACTCAAACAACGAATGACGTAACAACGTGATTTCGCGCAATGCACGGTGGGAAATTTCTGAACGGAGCATGCGCAGTTCGATCGCCACGGGGACGCGCCTAATTTAAATGCTTCACGCCCCCTAATCGCGTATTTCGATTACGCGGCGAGAAATAGACTACGCTGCCGTAGCGTACGGGCAAAAATCTACCAGAATTCGATGTAGAGCCTGGTAAAATACGGCAGCGTAGAGTATTTCGATTACGCAGCGCAAAATTAAGTGTATCTGAATCTGGCCCAATGTTTTTATAATGGTATTTGTGAAACGTGCAGCAGGAAGAAATCAGGGTCATCCAGTATTAGGTAAGTTGAACATTTTTGGGAAAAGCTTTGAAACTCTAGCCAGTATTATCTAATCTTAGGACATGTCCAGAATATATGAAGCAAGTTTTCCTGTTCTTGTTACATCGCCAGTATTGATCCGAGGCTTCAGGGAAAAACCTATGAAGCCTTGACGGGGTGTAATACCAACTTGTCAGTAGTTTATAATTTGATTCCTGGGTTTGAGTACAAGTTGATGAGTTCATCAAAAGATATATTATCTTCTGACATTCTTATAAAGGTCCCCTGCCCATTTTCCAATTCCTGGCATCTCAAAATGATCTGGGGGGGCGGGCGATTAACATCATATATTACTTAGATATTGTTTGGGCGAGGGGCTCCTTCTCTTCACAGTATTGTTCGAACCATGTCAGCTCTCATCTGTAATTTATTGCTGCACCTAGTGATTAAAAAAAGTTGCGTAGTTGTAATGCTTGCCAGAAATCTCAAATCAACCCCCCCCCCGGTTGCATCATTGAGGCAACTGTGGGCCAAGAATCTGTATGCAAAAAAATGTGATGCCTGAGTGTAGCCCCTCTCTCGAAGTCCCTAGTATGCCCCGAAATCCATCCCTGGTCCAAAACTTGGGATCAGGGATGGTCTGGCCATTGGGACTACAGGGAGTTTCCCGGTGGGCCGATGACTCGGTGGGCCAGCTTCAGTGACAGCGGACTGCCGCCCCCCTCCGCTCCTGTCTCTCCCTTCCCACAGCACTCACCTCCTTTCCCTCTTTGCAGCGCTCACCTGGGGGGAACAGAGAAGCAGGGGGAGGACCAGAGGAGCATGGGGAGGGGACAGACAGCTGACTCAACAGCTATGGCCTGGGAGTTTCTCACTTCTGCCTAATCTTGTCCCATAAGGGGGGCACCGAACCGATTCTTTGCCCTGGGTGAAATAATGTCCCGCTTCCGCTCTGGTACCAGTACCAGCCATTCTACTCTAATAAAGTAGAATGGCTAGTGGCTAGTGAAGAAGGACAGGGGGCTTGGGTGGCCGAGGGGGGGGGGCAGGAGTTGTCCGCCCGCCATGGGAGAGAACTGTGTCAAAGTGGGCCAGTCTGGCTGAAGTCCAGGGCCATATTTTTGTCCCAGTCCAGCCCTGCTTGGGATGCCCAATATTTGAAAACTTGGGGATTGTACTGACAGATGTTTGGGATTCTGACAGATTCTAAAGCCTATTTGCAATGTCGGACCTATAAAAGGGTGTTTTTTTTAAGGGGGGCCGATAGTGTTGTAAAGCACCAGCGCACTCTGTGCAGGGGTACCAGTCTAAGCTCTTGTTCCAACAGTTTAAGTTCTGTATGTCTGCACCAGTCGGTAACACTGCTAAGCCACCATAGCATTTCTTGCATAGGCATTTCAGGGAGGTATGGAAAAATCTCCCTTGAGGGGTCACAGGTAGAAATGTGAAAACTATTACAAAGAAACAAAAAATGGCAAGAATTGTGTTTTTCTGTCTTAAAAACATGTTACTAATAGAACAATACATTTTGCAATATCAAAGCACCTTTTACAAACATATCTGCTGAGTAGGGATGAGCCCGTTGTTCGAGTCAAACGTAAGTAGACTCGAACATCAGGTATTTGCCGAATAGCGAACAATTTGGGGTGTTGGCAGCAAATTCGAAGGCCGCAGAACACCCTTTAAAAGTCTATGGGAGAAATCAAAAGTGCTCATGTTAAAGTCTTATATGCATGGTATTGTCATAAAAAGTATTTGGGGACCTGGGTCCTGCCCCATGGGATATGAATCAATGCAAAAAAAAGTTTTAAAAACTGATGTTTTTTCGGGAGCAATAATTTTATTATAAAAAAACAAGTGGATCAATCAACCTTAGTTAAAAATAATCCTCTCTCCCAGTGGTCATTGATGTGCACGTTATTCCAAATATTTTACACAAAAAGCAGCTACTATAAACATACAATTTCAAAACAAATATGCTTTAATGCTCTAATATGTGATTTTAGAATGATTTTAATAATGCTTAACCACTTAAGGACCCCCTTCCGACGATATACTCGGCAGAATGGCACGGCTGGGCGCAAGCACATACCTGTACATTTTCTTTAAGTGCCCAGCCGTGGGATCGCGATAGCGCCACCGGCAGTGCGCTCGCGACCAGGTCCGAAGCTCAGTGACCGTGCCCGCGGGACCCGCGAACCCGATCGCCGCCGGTGTCCCACGGTCGGTCACCGTAGCTGAAGAACAGGGAGAGGTGTGTGTAAATACACCTTCCCCGTTCTTCATTGTGGCAGTGTCAGTGATCATCTGTTCCCTGATATAGGGAAAGATGATAACTGACGTCACATGTCCAGCCCCGCCCCCCTACAGTTATAAACACATATGAGGTCACACTTAACCCCTAGAGTGCCCCCTAGTGGGTAACTCCTAAACTGCAATTGTCATTTTCACAGTAATTAGTGCATTTTTATAGCACTTTTTGCTGTGAAAATGACAATGGTCTCAAAAATGTGTCAAAATTGTCCGATGTGTCTGCCATAATGTCGCAGTCATGAAAAAAATCGCTGATCGTCGCCATTAGTAGTAAAAAAAAATATTAATAAAAATGCAATAAAACTATTTCCTATTTTGTAAACGTTATAAATTTTGCGCAAACCAATCGATAAACGCTTATTGTGATTTTTTTTTTACCAAAAATATGTAGAAGAATACACAACGGCCTAAACTGAGGAAAAAAAAAATATATATTGTTGGGGGATATTTATTATAGCAAAAAGTAAAAAATATTGCATTATTTTCAAAATTGTCGCTCTATTTTTGTTTATAGCGCAAAAAATAAAAACCGCATAGGTGATCAAATACCACCAAAAGAAAGCTCTTTTTGTGGGAAAAAAAGGACGCCAATTTTGTTTGGGAGCCACATTGCACGACTGCGCAATTGTCAGTTAAAACAATGCAGTGCCTAATCACAAAAAGGGACAAGGTTCTTAACCTGCATAATGGTCCGGGTCTGAAGTGGTTAACCACTTCAGCCCCGAACCATTTTGCTGGTCAATGACCGGGCCACTTTTTTGTGATTTGGCACTGCATTGCTTTAACTGACAATTGCGCAGTCGTGTGACGTGGCTCGCAAACAAAATTGGCGTCCTTTTTTTCCCACAAATAGAGATTTCTTTTGGTGGTATTTGATCACCTCTGCGGTTAAACAAAAATAAAGCGACACTTTTGAAAAAAAATAATATTTTTAATTTTTTGCTGTAATAAATATCCCCCAAATATATATAAAAAATTATTTATTTTTGTTGGTTGTGTTTGTTGTGGGTTTGTTTTGATTTTGTAATAATGGATAGGGCCGGGGAGGGAAAACTTGGGAATGGAACATGTGGATAAGGAACTATAAGTACTAAGGCGGGAGGGAGAATGGGGAGAGGGTCAAGACAATATGGAAGGACATGGGAGAGCATCCCCCCATGACCAGACATTAGAAATATGATGCCTTTTTGATTTGGATTAGAGGCCGCCTCCATGGGCCTCTCCCCTCTCGCCACAAGTCAATGCTGGGATCCAATGGCCCACGCTCCCGCTCTCGGCTTGGAAGGGGAGGAAGTATGGATCCCAATGGTAGGAATGTTATTGTTTAGTTTCCTTTCTTTTTTTTTCTTCTGTTGTTGAGATGAACGGAATGAGAGACTATATTTAGATAATTGACTGTATTCTGATCTCTTGTGTTAAGATAATGAAATTGAAAAAAAAAAATATATTTTTTCCCTCAGTTTAGGTCGATACATATTCTTCTACATATTTTTCGTAAAAAAAATGCAATAAGCGTTTATTGATTGGTTTGCACAAAAGTTATAGCGTCTACAAAATAGGGGATAGTTTTATGGCATTTTTATCAATATTTTTTTTTACTAGTAATGGCGGAGATCAACGTTTTTTATCAGTACTGCGACCTTATGGCGGACACTTCGGACATTTTTGACACATTTTTGGGACCATTGGCATTTTTATAGCGATCAGTGCTATAAAAATGCATTGATTACTGAAAATAATTACAGTGGCAGGGAAGGGGTTAACATTAGGGGGTGGGGAAGGGGTTAATTATGTTCCCTAGGTGTGTTCTAACTGAAGGGGGTGGGACTGACTAGGGGAAATGACAGATCGCTATTCATACATTGTATGAACAAACAGTCATTTATAACCGCTGACAGGACCCGGTTCTCGCACTGTGATGAGCGATCACGGGTGCCGATTGCGGGTGTGATCGCGTCTGCCAGGCACACGCGTCGGCACCAGGGACGAGCAGGGGTCAGTGAGGGTGTGCAAAATTGTTTTTTTCCAGGAGATTTTAATAATTATTAAAGTGAAACAATAAAAGTATAAAAAGTATAAAATAAATATTCCTGTAAATTTCATACCTGGGGGTGTCTATAGTATGCCTGTATGGTGCCACATTTTCCCAGTGTTTGTAACAGTACCTGCAGCAAAATGACATTGCTAAAAGAAAAAAAAGAATAAAAGTACTTGCGGCTATAATGAATTGTCAGGTCCTGGCAATACAGATAAACGTCATTAAAAAACGCATGGGTCTCCCCCCCCCCCTGCATTACCAGTTTTTTTGGCTCTGGTATGAATATTAAGGGGAACCCCAAACCAAAATAAAGAAAAAAAAATGTGTGGGTCCCCCCAAATTCCATACCAGGCCCTTCAGGTCTGGTATGGATATTAAGGGGAACCCTGCGCCATGTTAAAGGAATATTTCACTTTTATTGTTTCACTTTAAGCATTATTAAAATCACTGCTCCTGAAAAAAACTGATGTTTTTAAAAACATTTTTGCATTGATACATGTCCCCTGGGGCAGGACCCAGGTCCCCAAACACTTTTTTTGACAATAAGTTGCATATTAACCTTTAAAATTGGCACTTTTGATTTTTCACATTCGTGTCCCATAGACTTTAATGGTGTTCATGTGTTCAAACAAATGTTCTGCTGCGAACCGAACCGGGGGGGGGGGTTGGCTCATTCCTACTGCTGAGTATGTAGTAGCTAAACATACTGTGTTAGTTCCTAAGGTCTGAAAATTGGGTAGTAATGAGTGCATGAGCTTTTTTAAAGCCAATATAGAACCTTCACATAAATACTTCTGACATAAATAAATTGCCACTTTTTTTCTAGCAGTTCTGTGATATTACTCACATCATCAGGGTGTCTGTTAAAGTGATTTTTCAATTAATTTATTTCAATATGTACTATTTTATGGTAAGTAAATTAGTTGCTTCAAGCACAATCCTCTTACGCAATTTGCAGACTGACACTAATCCAATCATATATCAAATGATAAATTGATACATGAACTCAACAGTTCACACTTCCATTTCAGTAAATTTGGTAATGAATACCATCATAACTCAGGAGCTCTGTGAAGTAACATGGGGGTAGAGAAAAGGAATAGAAAATAGAATTCTAGGTCTTTCATACTGTTCTGATCTTTAAAATAGTCCTTAATTTTTGCCCTTACAAAGGTTTCTTTTGAAACCTTAAATTACTATTATGCCACTTAAATAAAGGTTTTGCTTTGGTTCCATACTAGGAGTTTTGATATTTTCTGCATGTACTCAATAGCTACATTAATTAGACCAGATTAATAACTGCAGCACAATATTCAAAACGTTCATCAAATTATCCATAATCATATGTTTTCTTACATTTTAAGTGTTGAATGGAATTTTATTTCAATCATCATTTTCCCATCCCATCTCAGTTTTCATTTTTTTCTATAATTTTGCAAAAATAATTAAATATGAATCTAAGGCAGGTATAATAGTATTTGTATTTATTTTTAACATATATAACATATTTCATCAGATTTTATAATATCTAATCTAGAACAGTTAAAGCACAAATTCTCCTGAAAATGGAAATTTTGCTTTAAGTCCTCTTCCCCTGCTCCCCTGACATGTTTGGCATATATTTTTTTTATTTTTTTTGGGGGGGTGGGTACCCAGCTTTGACAGAAACTTCTACTTCTGCTAAATAAGCGCTAGCTGTCCTCTCCCCATCCCTTCCTGCAGTCTTATGGGACATGTCACAGGTCCCAGAAGACTGTGGGACCATTAACAAAATGCAGTGTGGCTTGTGCCTGTGCAGTGGGCAGTGAAGCTGCAAACCATATACCTGGCTACCCACAGTTAGGATGCCAGTGTCGGGAACTAGTGAAGAACAAGTGCAGGTGAGGACAGCGCTGTCTCCATAAACAAGTTAGTGTTCTTTTATTAAAAGTCAACAGCTACAGGATTTGTAGCAGCTGACTTTTTTATAGACTGAATATCGTCTTTAATGTATTTTCAGTAGTAACATTAGTAAAGGCTATAGGCATGACAGAACCAATTTCTATTTTTGTAACCTGACACAGTTCAAGCGGATTTTCAGCCAGCATATATAACTAATTATAGCTACACCAATCTGAGAACATTTTTCCTCTTTTTGTCCAGTTTTAAATGTATTACTTCAGACCATGGCTGATTGTAATTTTTTTCATATCAGATGCACAGTAGGATGTCCAGGAATGGGGGTTATGTGCAGCACGTCTGCCTCATTGGAAGCTGGTAAACAGTAACCCCCTGCCATGGTGAGCAGATAAAATGGTTCGGTCACAACAGTGAAAACGTAAAAATGAAAAATAAAAAACAAGATTTAAATACACTTGTATGGATAAAACAATCTTTTATATTTAAAAAAATATACCCATATATATTATTAATGACAAATAAATGGAAGCAATTTTTATTCTTCCCTGCCCCCCTCCCCTCACTAGATCAACATTTTCTTTAAAAAAATTGTTATGTTTCTCAAGGAAATTCATTATAGTGGCTGAAACCTGGAATTCCAAAGATATACTGCTTTTTCCAAAGTTTAAATCTAAGCTTGGGATTTTTTATTACTTTAGTACCACCATCCTTGCGCCTAATGCAGCTTCTGCTAACCATAGTGAAGAGTAATAGGAAGGATAAACACCAGAGAATCATGCAAAAAAAAAAACAATGTTCTGACAAGAATGGCTTTATTATTTTTTTTGTGGAGGAAAGTGGAGTGAGGGAAGAAATGTATGTAACATATTTATGTTGGAAAGTATAAAAAACTACAATGTATATATACCATATTTATCAGCGTATAACACACACAGGCATATAACACGCACCCATAGATATATATTATTAAATTAGATATATTATTAAAGCTAAAAGTAATTGTGAAAAGTATATCTATACTTACCTGCTATATGCAATGGAATTGCACAGAGCGGCCGCAAATCCCCTCTTTCTCCAGTCCCCCGCTGGCACTCCTGGCCCCTCCCCTCAGTCCAGTGCCCCCATGTGAAGCAGCTTCCCATAGGAGCACTCGTGCATGCTCGCACCCGAGCCCTGCTGCTGCGTCCATTGACACAGACAGCCGGACTCGGTCCCAAACCCCACTCCCTGGATTGAAATGACAGCACTGTAAGACAATCTCTCCTGGTGCCCAGCAAAACCAGCGAGATCCAGAAGTGAGGGGGGAAACGATCTGCAGATGTGCACAGCGCTGGATTGAATGAGGGCTCAGGTAAGTAAAAGAGGGGGAATGCATTAACCACTTAACCACCAGCCGTCGTCAAATAACGGCGGCAAGGTGGTTGCTTAACTCTGTTTTATAACGTGATCCCAGAATCGCGCTCCCGCGCGCCCCTGGGAGCGCGCACCCGGGAATGTCCAGGGGACCCGACGGATCACGGATCGCGGTAAATTGCCACTGATAGCGGCCGTTTACCACGTGATCGCTCCGTCCAATGACGGAGCAATCACATGTAAACAAACCAGCAAACTTTTAATGGCGCCGGTTTCTCCCTCCTCTCTCTGTACCGAGCGGTACATTGTGAGAGGAGAGCGCGGATGGCAGCAGCAGCAGCACTGTGGGATGGATCTGTGACTATTGCAGTCACAGATCCATCTATCCCTGCTCAGCCATCCCTGCATTAACCCCTGCAATACTCTTCCTTCACTGCTCAATACTCTGCAATACCCCCTGCGCCATACTCTGCAATACCCCCTGCGCCATACTCTGCAATACCCCCTGCGCCATACTCTGCAATACCCCCTGCGCCATACTCTGCAATACCCCCTGCGCAATACTCTGCAATACTTCCGCGCAATACGCTGCAATACCCCTGGCAGTATTCTGCAGTACCCCTGTACAATACTCTGCAGTACCCCCGGCGCAATACCCCAGCACAATACTCTGCAATACCCCCGGCACAATACTCTGCAATACCCCCGGCGCAATACTCTGCAATACCCCCCGCGCAATACTCCCCGCGCAATACTCCCCGCGCAATACTCCCCGCGCAATACTCCCCGCGTAATACTCCCCGCGTAATACTCCCCGCGTAATACTCTGCGATCGTTTTTTTTTTCAGGCTTCCCAGCCTAGAGGTGAGATGTGGGGTCTTATTGACCCCATATCTCACTTTAAAGAGGACCTGTCATGCTATATTCCTATTACAAGGGATGTTTACATTCCTTGTAATAGGAATAAAAGTAATCAAAACATTTATTTTTGGGGAAAAACGTGTCAAACTAAAAATAAAGTAAAATAAACAATAATAAAAAAAAATGTTTACAGCGCCCCTGTACCCGTTTGCTCATATACAGACGCGACCGCACACGCAAGTCCCGCCCACATATGAAAACGGTGTTCAAACCACACATGTGAGGTATCGCTGCGAACGTTAGAGCGAGAGCAATAATTTTGGCCATAGATCTCCTCTCCGACTAAAAATATGTAACCAGTAAAAACATTTAAAGCATCGCCTATGGGGATTTTTAAGTAGCGAAGTTTGGCGCCATTCCACAAGCGTGTACAAAATTGAAGGGTGACATGTTGGGTATCTATTTACTCTGCGTAACTTCATCTTTCATATTATGCAAAAACATTGGGCTAACTTTACTGTTTTTTTTTAAAGCACAAAACTGTTTTATTTAAAAAAAAAAATGCATTAGAAAAGTTGCTGTGCAAATACCATGCGCGATAAAAAGTTTCAACGACCTCCATTGTATTCTCTAGGGTCTTTGCTAAAAAAGCATATATAATGTTTTGGGGTTCTATGTAATTTTCTAGCAAATAAATGATGATTTTTACATGTAGGAGAGAAATGTCAGAATTGGTCTGATGGTGCTCCCTGCATGTTGGGCCTCTGTATGTGGCACACTGTGTAAAAGTCTCACACATGTGGTATCGCCATACTCGGGAGGAATAGCATAATGTGTTTTGGGGTGTAATTTGTGGTATGCATATGCTGTGTGTGAGAAATAACCTGCTAATATGAAAATGTTGTTGAAAAAATAAAAAATAAAAAAAAATCTTGATTTTGCAAAGAATTGTGGGAAAAAATGACAACTTCAAAAAACTCATAATGCCTCTTTCTAAATATCTTGGAATGTCTTCTTTCCAAAAAGGGGTCATTTGGGGGGTATTTGTACTTTTCTGGCATGTTAGGGTCTCAAGAAATGAGAGATGCTGTCAGTACATCAGGTGTGATGAAATTGATCAATTTTTAGTACCATTGGTACCATAGCTTGTAGACCCTATAACTTTCACCCAGACTAAATAATATCCAATTTTATTTTTGTTTTGTTACCAAAGATATGTATCAGTATACATTTTAGGCCAAATTTATGAAGAAAATTTACTTTTTTGCAAAGTGTTATAATAGCAATGAAGAAAAATTCTTTTTTTTACAAAATTTTTGTTCTTTTTTGATTTATAGCGATAAAAATAAAAACCGCAGAGGTGATAAAATACCACCAAAAGAAAGCTCTATTTGTGGGGAAAAAAGGACAAAAATTTCATTTGGTTACAGTGTTGTATGACTGAGTTATTGTCATTCAAACTGTGAGAGCACCGAAAGCTGAAAATTGGTCTGGTTATTAAGGGGTTTAAGTGCCGAGTGGTCAAGTGGTTAAGGTAAAACATGTTTAGGCTTCACAACCACTTTAACTGAACAAGCTGAAGTCAGAAGCTGATTGGTTACTATGCACAGCAACACCAGATTCTGTGTGCACCAGTTTTAGTAAATCTCCCCCATAATGTCCAGAACTAACAAAACCTACAAAGAGTCTTTATTCAGCATTTAGATGGGATCATTGTTTTAATTTTCTTAATTTTTTTTTATTTTTAAGCAGATATAATTTCCATATTACTGCTAAGAGTCATATTATTGACTTTCAGTGGCTGCAATAAGCTAATGTAGAAGTAAAATCATTTACTGTTAAATGGTCATTAATATTTAAGTAAGTAAACATTTTTTTTTTAAATATATTGACTACTTCACAATCAGCATAAATAGTTGATGGAGTTTCTCTGATCAGTTATTGAACACAAAGTTGCCCAATGATACTGTATGATAAATACATCAATACAATCAAAAGAAAATATAATGAATTTCCCATTAAAGGTCATGTAAAAATGAATTCTTGTGTAGTGACAAGAGCTTAAAAAAAATAACTTTTGGCAAAGTGAATTTTTAAATACTGTATATGTGCACTGTTTTACCAGGCACAATCTGAATTTGATGTTTCAAAGTTATAGCCAGAAGGGTGATATTACTTTTCTCTATTATAGGTAAGCAGTGCAGTTAAGTCACTTCCCCACATTAGCTTGTTGATTGAAGAACAAAATATTACTTCATTGGTTTTCCTGCTGTTCGGAGGGTGGATTTTAGATACTTACATGCGTAGTAGTAGTAGTTGGTATGTCGGGACGAGTTACGTCATCTTGGCTAACCAATGGAGAGCATCGTCTGGCTTCAAATGAGCGGTGGCAGACGCCTTGACCCAGACATCCCTTCCTTGTGTCATGCCAGCATGCCGCTGGTTGGATTGGCTGGATAACAACGGGAACTGGTTATCGGCTGTAGGCTACCCTTGCTTTCAACATACCTTTTTCACTGGGCTTCATTGTTCTCTAAGGCAGTGGTCATCAACCCTGTCCTCAGGGCCCACTAACAGGCCCGATTTTATATATTACCTTGGGGAGCTGCAGACTAGAATACTGCTATTACCAGGTAGCAAATGATATCACCTGTGATGTATTTCAGTTTTCTTGCAAACCTGGTCTGTTAGTGGGCCCTGAGAACAGGGTTGATGACCACTGCTCTAAGGTAATTACTTTATCACATCACTTCACTCAATTGTTTTTATTTTCAACACTAGCCGACTTGGTGTGTCTTTAAACATACATGCCAATGCTTTTCTCTTTCACGTATTGTCCACTTGGGTCGGTGGTCTTTATTCACATTTAACCCACTTGGGTTTTACTCAAATGAATTTTACTCATGTTTTAATTTAGATTGGACCCCCCGTTCTCATCTGCCATTTTGACACACCTTTCTGGGAAATACACGTATGTTCCTTGTTCCCCTACTGACCCCACTCCATCTCTATTTTACTGTCTTCCTATTTTGGGTTTCATTCTAAAACGTATGAGTCATACCTATGTCCTTTTTTAACCACTTAAGACCCGGACCAATACGCTGGCAAATGACCCAAGGGGTTTTTGCGATTCGGCACTGCGTCGCTTTAACAGACAATTGCGCGGTCGTGCGACGTGGCTCCCAAACAAAATTTGCGTCCTTTTTTTCCCACAAATAGAGCTTTCTTTTGGTGGTATTTGATCACCTCTGCGGTTTTTATTTTTTGCGCTATAAACAAAAATAGAGCGACAATTTAAAAAAAAATGCAATATTTTTTACTTTTTGCTATAATAAATATCCCCCAAAAATATATAAAAAAACATTTTTTTTCCTCAGTTTAGGCCGATACGTATTCTTCTACATATTTTTGGTAATAAAAATCGCAATAAGCGTTTATCGGTTGGTTTTTTGCAAAATTTATAGCGTTTACAAAAAAAGGGATAGTTTTATTGCATTTTTATTAATTATTTTTTTTTTTACTACTAATAGCGGCGATCAGCGATTTTTTTCATGACTGCGACAATATGGCGGACACTTCGGACAATTTTGACACATTTTTGGGACAATTGTCATTTTCACAGCAAAAAATGCATTTAAATTGCATTGTTTACTGTGGAAATGACAGTTGCAGTTTGGGAGTTAACCACAGGTGGCGCTGTAGGGAATGTGTGCCCTAATGTGTGTGTTTACAACTGTAGGGGGGTGTGGCTGTAGGTGTGACGTCATCGATCGCGTCCCCCTATTACAGGGATGACGCGATCGATGCTCCGGCCACAGAGAAGCACGGGGAAGCCGTGTGTACACACGGCTCTCCCCGTTCTTCCCGCTCCAGGGACGGATCGCCGCACTGCAGCGGCGATCGGGTCCGCGAATCCCGCGGTCCCGGTCCTGGAGCTTCGGACCGGGTCGCGGGCGCGCGCCCGCGGGCGCGCGCCCGCGACCCACGGCTGGGTACTAAAACCAACGTATATATACGTTGAGGAGCCCACCACTCCCTCCCACTTTAGGCCGATTTCATTGCTAAATATAGATCTCAAAACTTATGCCAAATTGATTGCTCTGCGCCTGGTGGATATTATGCCTACGCTGATTCATCCGGATCAAGCGGGTTTTACCAAAAACAGGCAAACCTCTGATGCCACCCGGCGCTTGATCAACGTTATTCACCTGGCGAAGGTTCAGCAAAGGCCTTCTCTGCTCCTATCTTTGGACGCGGAGAAGGCCTTTGATAGGATCCATTGGGTGTACCTGACTAAGACATTGGAATCTTTCGGTTTTTCTGGGCACATTTTATCCGCAATTTTAGCCTTGTATTCTAGTCCATTCGCTAGGGTATACATGTCTGGCACCCTTTCGGCACCATTTGATATTACCAATGGCACACGGCAGGGGTGCCCCCTATCCCCGCTAATATTCAACCTTCTGATAGAACCATTGGCCATCTGTGTGAGGTCCCACCCAGGGATAAAGGGATTTAGGGTTGCTGGGGAGGAGCATTCCATCAGTTTATTTGCTGACGATATCATTATGGTAATGACAGATGTGATATCTTCCTTAGAGGCAACGCAAGAAGTTTTAAAACAGTTCAATAGTATCTCCTACTACAAAGTAAATGATAGCAAGTCCTATGTCCTGGGTCTGGGGTTACTAGAGCCTGTATGCGCAGAGATTAAAAATCGATATCCATATACGTGGAGTGCAGGATGCATTAAATACCTAGGGATCCAGCTAACAAGTGATACAGACCGCTTAGTTGAAGCTAATTACAACTCCTTCTTAGTTTCCCTCCCTTCCAAACTTAGAGAACTAACTTGGACCGAATCAACATGGTCTGGCCGCCTGGCAGCCTTTAAGATGATACTGCTACCGCAATTCATCTATCTGTTCCGGAACCTACCTGTTCCCATTCCGGATAGGTTCTACAATATAGCCCAATCCCAAATTAATAAATTCCTTTGGAAGGGCGGGAGGGCTCGGTGTGCCTTTCAAAAATTGGTCAAATCTAAAGCGGCGGGAGGGGTGGGCCATGTACTCCTCAAGGATTACTATTTAGCAGCAGTCCTAGCCCAATTAAGATATTGGTTCTCAACCACACTCATCTCTGGATGGAAAAAGCTGGAAACCTTCCAGAGTCATGGCCTTGACCTCCCTACCTTACTACTGGCTAACACCCATCTACCCAAATT
Organism: Rana kukunoris; assembly: GCA_029574335.1. NCBI lineage: Eukaryota > Metazoa > Chordata > Amphibia > Anura > Ranidae > Rana > Rana kukunoris. The sequence continues at coordinate 240,562,006 of CM056053.1, forward strand.
ACCTCCAAATCTATCCCCCACTATGCATGCCACTATTGTGGCTTGGAAAAGATTCCTAAAGGAACCTCTAGCTGATGATACCACTAAAATTATCCCACTTCCCATAGCAGGCCTACAACTACTTATCCCTAATTTAAACGTTAAACACTGGGAATCTAAAGGTATTATCAATGTTACTGATATCCAAGTTGGCCCGGCAATCAAAACGTTCAGATCTCTCCAGATAGAATATGGTTTAGAACTGAAGGACCACTACACGGTCACCCAAATTTTTGGTGAGACCTCGGTCTCCGTCCCATGGAAAGTATTCCTATACCTTACTGGCCCTACTACCTCCATTAGGGGCATATCCCTATTTTATGGCCTGCTTAATCAGAAAACAATACTAATTAAAACCCCATCTATGAGATCTTGGGAATGGGACTTGGGCACTCAATACGCTATACCACAATGGAAAGTTGCTATATCTTCAGTGTACAAGGCGACTAGGTGCGCCAACTTGTGGGAACTGTATCAAAAGGTCATGCTGAGGTGGTACTTAACTCCCACACGTTTGGCCGGATTCCAGTCCCAGACCTCTCCCTTGTGTTGGAGGTCGTGCGGCCAGAGGGGTTCACTACTGCACATACTGGGGAGCTGTCCTAGGCTGAGGAGATATTGGAGTGATGTTTTTGATCTCATCGGCTCGGTCACAGGCTCCCGATGTTCTCCTCAGCTTGGTCTAGCTATCCTATCTCTGGGTATAGATGTGTTCCCACAGTCACATAGACGTATAATTTCTCACGTTCTATTAAGCGCAAGACTTGAATTGGTGAGGAGATGGAGAAGCGAGGAGATCCCTTCGCTGAACGAGGTGATTCAATCCACGAACCTACATATTACTTATGAAACTATGTTTGAGGCTTCCCAAAATCTATCCAAGACTAACTCCCAGACCTGGAAACCCTGGGTAGACTGGCACAAGAGAAACAGGGTTTAGACTAAACATCCCGGTCCTGGTCTGGTTCTGTTTACTGAGGCACATCCAGCTTACTCCTATTCCCTCACTCCTATTCCCCTTTCTTTACCCTCTCTCCATACTCTCTCCTCTCTGACTCTTTCTATTTTCCTTCTCTGTTCCCTTTTTTCTCCTAATCCCCCTCTTGTTTTTCAACAACTTCGCAGAGTTAAGTGCATATAAATAATGACAGTGAGGTCATGGATAGTTGTAGTACTGAACAAGTGAGATAGTACAGACGGAACGGGGGTGGGGGCCCTGTGCTGTCGCGCGCAGTGTGTTCCTGTTGGGGCGCGCCGATGCGGGGCTTTTCCGCCGCCGCTGTAGGTTTAGATATCTGCCTGGACTCGGAGGAGTTTCAGGGTGATGTGAAATGATATAATGTGATTTGGAATGATTAAAGAATGTACAAGTCTCCTCTTTGTGACTTCACAAGACACTAATGTATATTTTATGCTTGTTAAGCATGTTCACACTTATATGCTCCAATGCATTGCACTAAAAGTATGTTTCTCTATGTTCCTTTATACAGTTGTATTCTCTGTTTCTTTTTATACTAATAAAAATTATTGAAAGTTAAAAAGATACTTTGCTAGTTATGAGATTGTGTGTGTCAAACCACTGCTGGACACTAACCGGTTATTTTACTGAAAGCAAAATTTATGTTTCCTCTTAACCTTGGATTTGTCTATTGGCATGACTCGTATAGAATGTATGACTTTTAGTAAATTACTTTCAAGAATCACCTTGCAAGGAATGTGTGTAGCAGCAATTATTCATATATTTCCTTTGGGATTTTTAAAGATTGTGGATAGCTTTTCTATAAAAGAATCACATGTCTGTTTTCTTTAGGTTTCCCTCAAGTATAGCATTTCATTATAATTGCTTATGCAGGAATTGTATTACTTCTCTTCGACAACTTAGTTTCATATTTTGAGAATCAGCACTCTAATCACAGATTTGTATCAACATTTTTCAAAGGTATTCTTTGTTTTCAGATAAAACACACACACACACACACACACATCTAAAAATTCACAAAAGTAATGCCACGTACACACGGCCATTATTCATGTCATGGAAAAAAAACAATGTTTTTCTCGACGTGATTCCTCTCAAGCCTGCCTTGCATACACATGATCATGAAAAAAAATGATCGAGCAAACCGCGGTGACGTACTACAAGTATGACAACACATACAACAGTACTATAAAGGGGAAGTTCCATTAGAATGGTGCCACCCTTTGGGTTGCTTTTGCTGATTTTGTGTTACTGCGTGTTAGTAAAAGTTTGGTGAGAGACAATTTTTTTCAGTCTTTGTGTTTTTTAGTAGTCTGCTACAGCTTGACAAATGTGCTATCTCCATTATGAATGCTAGTTTTACCAGAACGAGCGCTCCTGTCTCATAACTTGCTTCTGAGCATACGCGCCCCCCCCCTTTGTTAAAGCGTACACACAACTGTTTTTCACGATGTGAAATAGAACGGCGTAAAAAAAATAGGAAAAAAAATAGAGCAGGTTCTAAATATTTAATGCCCATTTTTCTCATCAAGAAAAATGTTCTGGAGCCTAAACACGACCGTTTTTCACAATTAAAAAAATTGCATTCTTCTCATCATGAAAAACGGTTGTGTGTACGCGGCATTAGAGTTTTGATCATTGGCAAATACAAAGCAATACACATTGTATATTGTTGAACATTACAAGGTGCAGAGTTTGTTAAGATTCTAGTTCATGTAGTGTGCTTCGCGGCCACGATTTTACCGCGATTTTGCCGGGATTCGCGGCCGCAATTTCAATGAATGCCTGAATGCCTGTGTAAGCCCTGATTCACACTGATGCTACTTTGAAATTTTGCTACTTTACTAGAAGTAGCATGATTTCAAAGTAGCAAGGTCAGCACGATTTCAGGTGCTACTTGATAGACATTTGTGTGGCTTCATACACAAATGTCTATAGAAATCGCACCTGAAATCGACAAAAGTAGTGCAGGAACTACTTTTGCAAATCGGTGCAGCGCCGCAAAATTGGTGTTGCACCGATTGGAACAGTGCCATTGCCGAAAATAGGCTGCGACTTGTCCTGTGATTTGATCTCTCAAATCGCATGACAAATCGCTCCAATGTGAACCTAGGTTAGTGGCATCAAAATCGGACGAAAGTAGTGCAAGGACTACTTTGAAGTAGGAACAACTTAAAGTCGTGCCAGTATGAATGGTGGTCATTGAAAATAATGGAGAATGACTTGTCATACGATTTTGCAGTCCAAAATCGTGAGACAAGTTGTATAAGTGTGAAAGGGGACTTTAGTGTTAATGTAGATCTTAGTATAACAACAATACAAATACTTTACAATGAATTGAGATAAAAAAAGAAAAAAAAGTATTTGCAGTTATAAATAATCAAAATGACAAGCATACAAGTAAAGCTTGATTTTCAGATCATTTTTTTTTTCACATCTTGGTGCATATTGTATTATTAGAATAGAAAATAAATTATGCATTACTTCAAGTGGTCACTGCAGTAACACCATATACTTTTCAAGGATGCATTCAAATATTTCTTAGTACCTGGCAGGCATAATCATCTTGCTGATTTCCTTTTTTCAATTGATATGGGTGAATAGTTTTTTGGTGTGAAGTTATTATATTATATTTTTGTAATTATAATGTTTTATTGTTCATTTATAAATGTAATACATTGTATGATAAATACTTTTGCGCTGTTTATGTGTATTTGTGTTTGTTAAGCGCTATTGCTTAAAAATGCATACTTATTATCATTTTCTTACCTCAACTGGGGATAGCAGTTGAGGTAATTCATTAAAATGTAAGCAACTCCTACTTATATCTTTCTAGTTAATATAACTGTTTTTGCTAGCTTCAATTCATAAACCACAGTCCCTTTACTTATGTGATTTAACAAAAATGTAAGATTGATGTCTCAAACAAGACCTTCTGTCTATTCCTTATTGCTGTCTGTTTCAGCAAATGTACAGTATATCAGAGTGGCACTCTGTTCAGGAGACTAATGATCAACTATGTTATGAAATATATGCATCATAGAGCTCACATTTACAGTACTTTCACAACTGTCTCCAGCTTAAAATGGACCTGGCATTAGATATATTTTACATTGTCATAAGCAAGCAAGTATTGTGCGAGTGTAACTCTTGCAGGTATTTCTAACTTGTAACAGAGATCACAGTACTCCCCCAGGCCATGCCTTTATCTGACTTTCTCTCCAGAAAGCTGAAATCAATTTTGTTTAGGCACCATTAACCACTTCCCTACCCGCCCATAGTCATATGATGACCACAGATGGTATCTCTTATCCTAAGTGGATGTCATATGACGTCCTAGACTTCCCGGCCGCCTAGGTATGCGTGCGCCGCCAATGGTGTGGGCGCGCCCGCGGCAATGCCCTGGAGCCGGTGCACATGTCCAGCTGCTGCGATGTCTGCTGTGTACCCACGATTGCCAGCAATCACGGCAGGAACATGAATCTGTGTGTGTAAACACACAGATTCACGTCCTGTCAGAGGTGAGGAGACCGATAGGTGTTCCCAGTACAGAGGAACACACATCGGTCTCCTCCCCTTGTGATTCCCCTCCCCTACAGTTAGAATCACACACTAGGGAACATATTTAACCCCTTCAGCGCCTCCTCGTGTTAACCCCATTCCCTGCCAGTCACATGTATACAGTAATCAGTGCAGTTTTATTGCACTAATCGCTGTATAAATGTGAATGGTCCCAAAAATGTGTCAAAAGTGTCCGATATGTCTGACGCAATGTCACGGTCACAATAAAAATTGCAAATCGCCGCCATTACTATTTACTAATAAAAAAAAATGCAGTAAAACTATCCCCTATTTTGTAGACGCTATAACTTTCGCGCAAACCAATCAATGTATGCTTATTGCGAATTTTTTAACAAAAATATGTAGAAGAATACATATCGGCCTAAACTGAGGAAAAAATTATTATTTTTATAGATTTTTTGGGGAAAATTTATTATAGCAAAAAGTAAAAAATATAGCATTTTTTTTCAAATTTGTCGCTCTATTTTTGTTTATAGCGCAAAAAATGAAAACCGCAGAGGTGATCAAATACCACCAAAAGAAAGCTCTATTTTTGGGTAAAAAAAAGACGTCAATTTTGTTTGGAAGAGACTATCTCTCCTCATTGGCTGAAACAGCAGTGGGCACCATTGGCTCCCATTGCTGTCAATCAAAGTCAGTGAGTCCCTAAGAAGACAGAGGAGGTGGGGCCAAGCCACAGCTTTGTGTCTGAAAGGAAACACACACCAGCAGCTCAGGTGTCCCCATTGCAATCTGCTTGTTGTGGGGGCACCCTGAAGGAGGGAGGGGCCAGGAGAGCCATTGAGGAACCTGAGAAGAGGAGGTTGAGGGCTTCTCTGTGCAAAACTACTGCACAGAGCAGCTAACTATAACATGTTTGTCATTTTTAAACAAAAAAAAAATGTTATTATAACTTAAAGCTTTGACAATAAAACCTGCAAGCTGATTGTTTTCTCTGCAGAGCTGCTACAGATTGTTGCACTCTCCAGTTTTAGACAGAACAGCCACTGCTGCAGTCTCTCACTGAATTTCTAAAAAGTTACAGAATTGTATTCTGAGAAAGAGAAGACTGAGGAAATGCTTCCCCTGCTTGCAGCAGACTGATGACATAATAACAGTCTAGACAAAGTCACCAGTCTGGAGCTCAAAGACTACTTTTTAGTAGACATGTGCATTCGTTTTCGTTAGAATGCATTTTCGTCCAAAAATCAGTTTTTTTCGTTATCATTTTAACAAACAATAACGAAAGCGCAGGAAACGAAAACCCAAAAGGTCCAACATAAAAAATGCTTTATTTTCGTTTTCGTTGCGGTAAAAATTTGATATAGAGAGATTCGACATTATAGAGAAAAGATTCGACATCATAGAGAAAAGATTTGACATCATAGAGAAAAGATTCAACACTATAGAAATAATAGAATCGACATTACAGAGAATAGATTTCGATTTATGAGAAAATAGATTTGACATTATAGAGAATAGATTCGACATTATCACTAGTCATACAACATTAGAATTCTTGTAGGCAGAATATTCGACTGGAAAAGTACGATTTGACGTAAAGTTTCAAAGTTCCGTCGAATATTCTTTTGACCATTCGACAGAAACCAAGTATTATTGGATTTTCGGACGAAAGCTATTCCCCAACGAAAAATGAAATAAATCAAAATGATTTTCGGGAGTAACTAAATAAATTTATTTTCCAAACTAAAACGAATCAAAATATTCCAGTCTGCACATGTCTACTTTTTAGCGATAAAAGATATATAAAAATAAAATAAAAAATACTGTTGCTATTTATTGTAATATGTCAAAAGGTATTCATGGAGACTTCTTATGATACTGAAAGGTCCAGTTTAATATTTAAACTGCTGAAACTGGGCGGAGCTTGCCGAGGACCGGAATGGCCGCGTGAGCGAGGAGCTCCGATACCGTCGGGGATACAGCGCCTTTCTACAGCCTGCCCAGCGGCGTTTGAACTACACCATCTCGGCGACTACACTTCCCTGACCTCCCGCGGGATGCCGAACAAGCGGAACGGCCCGCAACGGCCTCAAAAACTGACACAGTATTTTGCATGGGGACAGAGGCAAGATGGCGCCGAGCCACCTGACCCATCTGCAGCCAGCACTCCACGGACGGATCCGCCTAAGGGGAAGGCGGCGAAACGGAACTCACCCTCGGCCAGGAAACATTCCCCCGTGCCTTCCTCTGCCTCCGGGAGCCCGGAAAAGACAAGACCTAAGCTGGATGGCAACAATCCTGCCTCTGAGGTTAGTGTGGGCCTAGATTCTGGGGATGATACCCGTGAACTCCCTGACTCCATTGACCGCTTCCCCACCACTAACCAGCCTGTATTAGACACCACTCTTAAGGATATGTTAGTTTCCCTCAGAACCTCACTCCATGGTGACATGATGTCCTGTATGCGTAAGTTTGGCCAGGAGTTACAATGCGTGTCTGCTAGAGTGGACCATGTGGAGTCCAAGATGGGGGAATACGCCGACGCCATCAACAGCCTTGTTGATGCACATGACACCAGGGATGAGGAGATGGAAGCAGTTAGGGCCAAATTGGCAGACATCGAAGACCGGGCAAGAAGGAATAACCTTAAAATAAGGGGGATCCCCGAGTCAGTTCAGCAGTCAGACCTACATGACCATGTTACCCAGATTATCACCACCGTACTGCCTGAGGTGACTGCACTGGAAGTCACTATAGACAGGATCCACAGACTGCCCAAACCTTCCCACATATCTGACAATGTGCCGCGAGATGTCATATTGCGCCTTCATTTCTATCACATCAAAGAACGCTTGATGAAAGCAGTCCGCAACAAAGATCTTGTCCCTGACAGATATAAGGAATTGCAGTTCTTTGCGGACCTTTCCCAGTTTACGCTGCAGAAACGGCGCAATCTGAATACCATATCCAAAGCCTTGCGGAACCACAATATCGCTTACAAGTGGGGGTTCCCGACTAAACTTATCATCACTAACAAGGGGAAAGACTTCATTGTCGACTCCCTGCCTAAGGGACTGGATCTGCTCAAATCCTGGCTCATTATTCCTGAGGGAGAATCGCAGGGCTCAAACACAGGAAACCCATCTCGCGTTAAGGATGATTGGCACCTGGTTAATGCTAAAAACGCCCGCTCCCACCGCTAGAATGTCGCTGGGTTATACATGTACATCACTTAACCCACAGCTGTAATTCCCCGTTGGGGAGCTTGATCTTCAAGCTAAACTTTTCCCCCTAATCTGCGCTAGTGTCTGTGCACACTGAGCCCAGGTGGCCACAGACCACCGCACCTTTTCGTTGCCTTCATGTTTGTTTTTGTTTTGGTTCAAATCTCTTTTTTTTCTTCTTTCATCTGGAGCCTATCTACTGCAGTCAGAACCACCTCATCTCTTCCAACCTCAGAAGACCTATCAAAGATCCTAGGAGCATACCAAAGAGCGGGTGACTCACTTGGTCGCACTCATCCACCTGAAACTGTAAGTCATGCATTCTTCTTTTTATTCTACACCGCCATCTTCCTATATCCGCCATGCCCATCACAGTCCTGACAATTAACGCCAAAGGCTTAAATCACCCGATGAAGAGGAAGTCCCTGTGGAATGAGGTTATCCTTCATAAGGGCGATGTGCTCTGCGCACAAGAAACTCATTTCCATAAACAGAAGATGCCCACTTGCACTCATCCTAAGTTTCCCCATGTGTTTACGGCGAGTGCCTCAGCTAAAAAAGGTGGAGTACTCACTGCAATTAGAGACACGGTACCGTTCACTAAACACAGTGAAACAGCTGATCCCCTGGGCCGGTATCATATCTTGGTCTGCGACATCGCCTCAACCACATATACTATTGTGAATGTCTATGCGCCCAATCAACATCAAATCCGTTTTTTACATCAAGTCATCAGGAAGGTTAAACAAGTGCAAAAGGGCTATCTTCTACTCTGTGGCGACTTTAATCTACCCCCTGACCCACTGGTTGACTCGACATCTTGCTCTAATAGACACCGCCTCTCGCTGCAGCCCTTTCTCCATTCACAAGAACTCTACGATGCCTGGAGGTGCCTTAATGGGTCGGAGCGAGACTTTTCTTTTTTTTCAACTTGTCACCAGGTCTACACTAGACTAGATCTATTCATCACGGACAAATGGTTACTTCCCAAGATTACTGCATCCAAAATTAATGACATTACATGGTCGGACCATGCCTCGGTAACGCTATCGGTTGCCGACTCGCCAGGCGTGAATTCATGCTTTGTCTGGCGGTCCAACTCGAGGCTGATCCAGGCTGGTGAATCCAGGGCCCGTCTGCAGGAAGAGCTGTCTAGTTTTTTTGCTAATAATGTAGATTCTGTTGATAGCCCCATGACTCTTTGGAATGCCCATAAGGCATTTATGAGGGGGGTGCTGATAAAAATGGGTGCTGGGGTCAGGAGGAGGAGGAGACAAACCATACATGATTTGCTATCTAAAATTCACTCCCTAGAAATTCTAAACAAAAAAGCCACCTCCCCAACATTATCCAACCAGCTGTCGCAACTTCGGTACGACTTGCGAATATTGCTGCTTGACAACTTTGATCTGGCTTCCAGGCGTCTTAAAATGTCATACTATGTCAGTGGCAATAGGGCCGGAAAGCTATTAGCTAATCGCCTTAGAGGGATTAGATATAAGACCCAATTACCTTATGTCCTACATCCAGTTTCTGGAGAAAAGTTGTTCCACCCGCAGGCCATTGCGGATACATTTAGTTGCTATTATAATTCCCTTTACAACCTAAAAGAGGACTGTACCACGGCCCAACCGACCGAATCCATTATTTCAGCTTTTCTGGATCAGGTTGCTCTCCCGCGTGTCACGTCGTCTCAACTAGTTGAACTTAACTCACCCTTCACGGTCCCGGAGATCTTAAAAGCTATCGACTCTCTCCCTATCAACAAATCTCCGGGACCGGATGGGTTCACTGGGGAGTATTTTAAAACATTTAAATTGGATTTAGCCCCACATTTGTCTAATGTATATAACGCTGCTGTCTCCTCCTCATCCTTCCCAGCTGAGATGTTACGTGCTCTCATTGTGGCGCTCCCGAAGCCGGGGAAGGAGCCGACCACACCACAGAACTTCAGGCCGATCTCTTTGTTGAACAACGATCTGAAGCTCTATGCCAGACTCATCGCAAATAGGTTAGTAGATTTGATGCCATCCCTGATCCATATGGATCAATCAGGGTTCACAAAGGGACGACACTCGGCAGACGCTACGAGGCGCCTAATAAACATTATTCATGCAGCAAATTTGTCCAAAACGCCTTCTCTGCTCCTTGCTTTGGATGCAGAGAAGGCGTTTGACAGGATACATTGGGCATACCTGGCCAAAGTCCTTACTAAATTCGGCCTTACGGGTGGAATACACTCTGCGATAATGGCACTTTATACTAACCCCTCAGCTCAGGTGTATATATCAGGCATGTTGTCTTCCCCATTCAATATCTCAAATGGGACCCGCCAGGGGTGCCCACTATCCCCGCTCATTTTTAATTTACTTATGGAGCCTCTGGCCTCGTACATCCGATCTCATCCTAGGATAAAAGGGTTCAAAAGCAAAGGTTCATCACACACTATAAGCCTCTTCGCAGACGATATCATCCTGATGCTTACAGAAGTGGAATCCTCCCTATCCTCAGTTCAGGAAGCACTGAATCTATTCTCTTCTGTGTCATACTATAAGGTCAATGACTCCAAGTCCTACATCCTAGGAATGGGCGTTCCTCCGGAAGTTTGTATGTCCTTAAGTACACGATTCCCGTATGTCTGGAAGGACACGGGGATCTCTTATTTAGGTATCACCCTCACCCCCAAGCCCTCTGAGCTAGTTAAAAGCAATTACTATCCTCTCCTACAAGCACTCCCATCTAAATTAAATAATCTGGCGAAATTTGAGCTCTCTTGGTCGGGCCGCCTAGCAGCATTCAAGATGCAAATCCTCCCCCAACTAATATACATTTTTAGGACCTTACCTATCCCGGCCCCTGCCTCCTTCTTCTCTTCTCTCCAATCCCTCATCAATAAATTCCTATGGGGAGGCAAGAGGGCTCGCTGTGCATTTAGCAGGATTGTCAAACATAGGTCAGCGGGGGGAATAGGTCACACGCACATTAGAGACTACCATTCGGCCTCTATCCTCGCCCAGCTTAAAGGTTGGTTCCCCTCTTCAACGCCTACTCTCTGGTCCATGCTGGAGGGCCCCCAGATCCCGGGAGGAAATCTCTACAACTATCTTCTGGCCAGTACCTTCCTGCCCCGCCCATCTCCCTTACTATGTCCAACAATTCGGGGGGCACTGATCGCTTGGAAGTCACTAGCACTACATCCATTCCCTGAACTACATTCTTCACCTTTACAGATCCCCATCTCGGTTCTGTCACTGTTCATACCTAATTTATCTCTCTCCTCTTGGGACCGGGGAGGAGGGTTGAATATTGCAGATTTATATATAGGTCCGGCTCTTAAGACCTTCAGAACCCTCCAGTTAGAATTGAATATACAATCGGCCGACCACTACAAATATTTGCAAATTAGCCACCTTCTTAAATCGCTCAAAGAGACCACGATCTCCCTCCCGTGGCAAATCTCCCAGTACTACCTCTCCAAATCGCCGAAAGTGAGGGGTATCTCATTATTTTACTCTCTCCTACAAAATAAGTGTATATTTCAGAAGTCCCTACCTATGAGAGCTTGGGAGAAAGATTTTAACACGGTCTACTCGGAGGAGCAGTGGCAAACTGCGCTTAGAGTCACATATGCAGCTACTAGATGCGCAAACTTGTGGGAACTGTCTCAAAAGTTCCTGTTACGATGGTATCTTACCCCTTATCGCATTTCGAGGTTTGCCCTTAGAGAGTCCCCTCTGTGCTGGAGGCTGTGTGGAGGTGTTGGCACACTATACCACATACTCTGGGAGTGTCCTAAAGTCACTCAATACTGGAACCTGGTGTTCGGGCTGATACGTCAGGTGACGGGTCTCGTTCTAGACCTAAAACCGGGGATGGCACTGCTCTCCCTGGAGATGGACTCGGTGCCATACCAGATGAGAACCTTGCTGTCTCACATTTTGCTAGCGGCTAGGTTGGTTGTGGTCCGTCATTGGAGAGATCCGTCTCCTCCGGACATGGCCGAAGTGCTACGGACAATCCACACTCATGGTAGCTATGAACAAATGTTTGATTTGGGCATGGGTGGAAGGTCTGGCATGAACAAGCACTGGGAACTCTGGAACTGCTGGTATCAATCCTAGATAAATACATGAATCTTCCGCCACACTGTGTATTAGACTTCTGTCCTGATATGGCTCCTTCTCCTCTCCTCTTCCTTGACTCTTCTATCCTCTTCTTTCCCTCTCCCTCTCTCCTTTTCCTCCCCCTCGCTCTCTGTGTCTCCCCTATTCCCTATGCTCCTCTTTCTCTCTCTTCATCCAGCAAGTACTTATTAAACAATTTAGATCGTTGGTGTTCAATTATATGACGCTCGTTTGAAGTGTACCTGGCCGCCACCTGTACAGGAGCGACTAGGTACTCAGTTTTCAGTTTTCATGTACCCAATATACTTTGTTTCAGGATAGATGGAATCCTGTCCAATCAGTTTGTTTGTTTAAGATTGAACAATTAGTCTGTCTGTGACACCAATGCATTGTAATTTTGGATGCCTTACACGCTGTGATGTGACTTATCCACTACTTGCTGTATGTGTGCACTATATGTTAAAATTTAATAAAAAACATTGAACTTAAACTGCTGAAACTTATGCCTTGCACACACCATCATTTTTCCTGACGTGCAAAAAGCCATCGTTTTTCCCAACGTGATTCTTCTCCAGCCTGACTTGCATACACATGTTCATGCAAAAAAAGTTGTACAACAGGACTATAAAGGGGAAGTTCCTTTAAAATGGCGCCACCCTTTGGGCTGCTTTTGCTGATCCTCGTGTTAGTAAAAGTTTGGTGAGAGACAATTCGCGCTTTTCAGTCTTCGTGCTTTTCAGTCGGTTACAGCATGATGAATGTGCTATCTCCATTACGAACGCTAATTTTACCAGAACGAGCGATCCCGTCTCATACTTGATTCTGAGCATGAGCGTTTTTTCCCCTCGGGAAAGCATGACTGTTTTTCGCGACAAGAAAAAGACTGACGGGAAACACGACGAGAAAAAAGTGCTGGATCCAAATATTTTTTTTTGTCAAAAAAACTGCTAGGGAGCATACACACGACCAGTTTTTATGATCAATATAAAAAATGGCAGTTTTCTTGTCCTGTGTACAAGGCATTACAGTACCTGGATGCAGCTGACACTGAATTCCTATTCTGTGGATGAAACCTGCCAGCACCTGAAGACAGATTGAATATTGAATTTGGCCAAAATATGCAAGAAATTGTTAAAAGATGACAGAGTATTTGTATACGCTTAGAGAACTTATGAATACAGACAACAAAACCATTAAACAATACAGTAGCTTGCTATGAGTATATTTGCATTATTATCTTCAGGCTAAACAGTTGGGGATTTTAGAACAGTGTTTTGGTGCGAAATAATCAAACTGACTGCTTCCTCCAAGGCAGTAACATTTTGTCCCCACTGTGTATGTTTATGTTAAAAGTTCATACCAAATTGTTTTCCCTGCAAGAGTAATGATACTTTGAACAGACAAGGTATGTGCTTTTATACATATGCCAGCAGTTTAAATGTTTTATGCAGCATTATTTAAAATTATAGTATTTGTAACCCTACATTGTCATTTGTACACCATAGGTACACATACCTAGTTGCTTTACATTTGAAAGTGAAATTCCAGATTTGTTAAGAAACCTTTTAAATGATATTTTTTCTAGGGTTGTCCCGATACCACTTTTTTAGGACCGAGTACAAGTACCGATACTTTTTTTCAAGTAATCGCCGATACCGAATACCGATACTTTTTTTTAAATGTGTCCCCAAATGCAGCCATGTCCCCCACATATGTAGCCACGTTCTGTCCCCACATATGTAGCCACGTCCTGTCCCCACATATGTAGCCACGTCCTGTCCCCCATACCTGATGTGATTCAAAGCCGCCGCTGCTGCCGTTAATCCTGGTGCATGACAGCGGCAAGCATTACAAGCTTTCGCTTGTATACTTGTAAAGCCTGCGCTGCCGTGTATAGACACTCCCCCTCTCGTGATTGGACTGATCCATAGAGTATTCTATTTTGGTATAGGGGGTATTTGCGGGAGTACAAGTACTCCCGCAAATACTCGGTATCGGTCCGGATACCGAGTATAGTATCGGTATCGGGACAACCCTATATTTTTCTTTAGAATAAGCCCAACATTTTTTTCAACTTAATTTTGTCATGAAATTAGTGGCAATGCATTTAGTGAAATTTTGCCAACATTGCCATTTCCTTTCGTATGTTTACATATCATACTGTATGATATTTGGACTTTTGTTGTACTCTCTGTGCAAGAAGCAAAGGCTACTCAAGTCTTGCTGGTTTCTCCAAAATAAATTAGTTTGTTCATTAGCAAACCCCAATTATTTTAGGTAGCATCATCATTATGCTCTCATTTCAACTTTTCAAATCTATTTAATATACTTGTGTGTGCATAACAGGACATCAATAAAGATGTTGCATTGATAACATGAGTTAGAGTTTGAGTGAATCATATTGAAATGGGATCCAAATAACAGCTTGAAAAAAACGAAAACATATACACATACAGAGACAATACATATGTGCAGAGTTCTAATTTATTATATAGTCAGCCTTGTTTCCCATTTTCTAAATTACCTGTAACATGAATAAATTATAAAAAAATCTTGTGTATTTTTTTCATGCAGATTATTATTATTTTAATCAGATAACGCGTGATCGTGATCATAAACACTGTGATAAAAAAAAAAAAAACACAGGAAAAAAATGTTGTTGCCTTTTCCTTGTCATGTCCTGTCTATGTCCAGTTCCTGCTGTGCCAGCATGCTGCTGAACACTGCCATACCTATGACTGCTTCCATAATCATTGTAACCTAAACCCAAAGTAAGCCTGTCAGGAGAAAAAAAAATGCAGGAGCTTATTTTACAAATCTCCTTCTAAATGAGCTAACTGACTAGCTGCCATGGTGACCCACTAGCAATAATACTTTCTTATAGGTGAAAAAGATGCAAATGGAGCTTCAGCAGGTCACAACACACCGAGGTATAAACAATCTACACAGTTTATACTTTATAACAAATCACAGGGTAAAAGGTTAAAAACAGAAAACTGCACCAGAGTAGAAAATATACATTTGACTGATTATACCATGATACTGTACATAAGTCATATAATAATATCATATTTCAATGGTTAGTATATAATACATATGTTCATCCAATGAATATATAATGTGAAGGTGAAGTGTTAGGCCTCGTACACACGAGGCAATAGATTTGTTCAAAACGGTCTGTCCGACCGATTTGAACAAATCTGTCTGCTGTCATTTTGGTTTGCTCGCGTGTACACACGAGCAAACCAAAATCCCCGCCAGCAGACAGCGCGCTGACGTGTCGGTGATGTTGCGGTGACGTTGACGCCGCCACGTCACCGCACCGCACCAGGAAGTAAAACACTTCCGCGCATGCGCCGAATCCATTCGGCGCCGGTGCGAGACGACATGTCTGCTGGTAAGTGTACTAACCAGCAGACATGTCGGGCGGACGGGTTCCCACCCGATAGATTTCAAAGCATGCTTTGAAATCTGTCGGGTGGCCAAATCCGTCAGCTCGCCCGTACACACGATCGAATCTGTCTGCTGAAACGGTCTAGCAGACCGTTTCCAGCAGACAGATTTGATTGTGTGTACGAGGCCTTACTCTTTCTAGATTGGCATCTAGTTCAGGGACATCATAGGAAAATCTGAAGCCCTTATCTGCATAAAAAAATCACAGAAGCAGAAGGGTTAGCATACAAACCAAGCAATTAGCATTGATAGGAATAGGTGAGCAATGTTTTACCTTAAAGTGGTTGTAAACCTTTAGGATGGTTCACACCTATGCAAATTGGATGTAGGTTTCTCTGCACGCAATTTGCATGGTAGGAGATTTTGACCGGCTCTCTATGGAGCCGGTTCACATATCTCCACTGCGGCTCCGGTGCAAATTTGAACAGGGGTCCTGAGCATCTTTTGGTCCATTCAAGGTCCGAAATCAGCCAAAAAAATGTGGCCCAAAATCTGACCTAAAAACAGTGAACGGGGGATGCATCAGACCCCTGCTGTGAGACGCATGTGGCAATAGTGTGAACACAGCCTTACATATACCCAGTGAAGTGACTGGCCTCACACATTGATACAAAAATCCTCCTACATAATATATAGATGTTTATCTGCTGTGTTATTTTCTCAATGAAATCAAAGTAGATAAAAATAACCACTGCAGTACCCAGATAAAGTAATATGGGGTAACCAATTACTTGGAATTATCCCAAGTCAATACAACCCAAACCTACCCTGATCATACCAGGTATGGTCTCTTTAAGGAAAAAACAACATACAACAAATAAGGATTGCAGATCCCCAAGGCTATCTTGTATAGAGACATCAGAGACTAGGTAAATAAATGGCTTTATTAAAAATATTTTGCAAAAATGTAGGCTTTATGGAAAAAAAATAAAAGCTAAAATTACACACTACCACCAGTGCAAAGAATTAAAAAAGGAAAAAAAAATAGGTTGCGCTAAACATAATATATCAACATATACATCTGTGACAATAAAATGTATAGAGACTTGTGAATAAAAGTAGTCATGTGATATTCAAAAGTATCTTTGGAAGAAATGTCCTTCAGAAAAAATAGTAACAAAGTCTAACACCAGTGAGGAATAAAGTCCATAAATGGATGAAAGGACACCAGTCAGAGTGACAATCCGATGTAAGAGATCCTCCTCCTCTAAAGTAAGTGAGTCTGCTTACCAGATTCCCAGCGGTCCCTTGATCATAGGGGACCCCAGGTAGCGTGTAGTTTTTAAGCATGCTTTAAAATCTGTCTGCTGGGAACCCGTCCGTCCGACATGTCTGCTGGTTAGTACGCTAACCAACAGACATATCTGCCCGCGCATGCGTCGAATGGATTCGACGCATGCGTAGAAGTTGTTTACTTCCTGGTGCGATGACATGGCGGTGTCAACGTCATCGCCACGTCACCGCGCTGTCTGCCGGCGGGGATTTTGGTTTGATCGTGTGTACAGCGATCAAACCAAAATAGCCCAGCAGACAAATCCGATCAAATCGGTCTGTCAGACCGATTTGAACGGATTTATTTGGTCGTGTGTACACGGCCTCACATTTTTCAGTGCTTTAAAAAGCCATATAGTCTGATACTCCGGCTGGAAGCTGCCCGTGCCCCAAGAAGAAGCGGTTTGTCGCGAAACTGGTCGGGGGGAACGTGCAGTACATCGGCATCACCCCCCTTTGACTGCTCAAGTTTTATCCTTTTGGACGGGTTGTCTGTTTGCTTCCGGCCAGAGCATCAGACTATATGGCTTTTTAAAGCACTGCAAATGTGAGTGTTTTTTGTCTTATTTTAAATACATTTTTATCCATTGGTTTTACACTATTACGGCCCCCTATGGTTTTGTTTGGTTCTATGCTCCACGGCATCCAAGGTTTATATACTGGAACAAGGTGGCGATCGTTATCAAAGTGTGTCCATCCAGCCTTTAGCCCTTTCAGCCCTAAAAACTACACGCTACCTGGGGTCCCCTATGATCAAGGGACTGCTGGGAATCTGGTAAGCAGATTCACTTACTTTAGAGGTGGAGGATCTCTTACATCGGATTGTCACTCTGACTGGTGTCCTTTAATCCATTTATGGACTTTATTCCTCACTGGTGTTAGACTTTGTTACTATTTTTTCTGAAGGACATTTCTTCCAAAGATCATTTTGAATATCACATGACTACTTTTATTCACAAGTCTCTATACATTTTATTGTCACAGATGTATATGTTGATATATTATGTTTAGCGCAACCTATTTTTTTCCCTTATGTTTTCACTGTTTAATTTCACACAGGAAGGTGCAGCTTCACATATTTGCTTTTTTGAGCCTAACATTTGTTTATCTGTCTCACCACAGGTTGTCACTTTGTTATTTTTGTAGTTTCACTGTTTATTAGCGTTGTCAAATCAGGTCTGAGGTGTGCTACTAACAGCACACCACAGTTATACACACCTCTCATGTACACTGCTGGGACACAGGAAGGGGGAAGGAATATGTAAAAGTTCAATCTGGATAAAGCCAAGGTTAAGATGTATTGACTCAGTGACTATCGAGCAGCAGTGCAGATTGCCTCTGAAAAATCAATTCCAAGAGATGTCTCCCTCAGACCAAGAGTGTCCATAAATGTAAGCGGGTGTCACTGGAGAACAAAGTCTAGAAGGATTCCCGCTGCTGGGAGACAGGATAAACACAGTGGTCAGCTGTCTGAATATGTGAACGGGTCAGGTGTCAATCAGTCTGCTGTATGTAGACAGGGTATGCTATAGATGAAATTATCATTACCACAGCCATGGTATGTAAGGATAGTTACTCACTGTCTGTGAGTGCCTCCTCCGTTTCCACTCCATCTGTCAGTCTTGTCAGTGAAGGCATCCCAGCCTCATGGTTGTATGCATGCGCAGCTCTCCGACCACAGTGATGATGTCACGCTGACACATTTCGTCCACCAATGAGTGTGAGATGTATTCTTTTCCCTGCACACATTCAAATTAGTGAATTTATAAAACTTGCCTGAGAGGGGGCTAAGAGCTGACATTACACTTTGCGGAACTCAGTGAGGAGAGCTTTGAGGCCTGATTAGCGGGAAGGGAAACACCCACCTTCACACAGCACACAGGAACAGAGCTGAGACTGTCAATTAACCAAATATCTCTTCCCTGTCACTTTTTTTCTCTTGGTGTCAGGTGTGATTCATGCTGATAGCAGGGGAACGAAGCAGCAGACAGAAATAACACTTAGTGCCCTTAATTGAGACAAGTATGCACTATATAGGTAAATTCTTTGTTCATAATTTATGTCTGAGGGTTACAACCACTTCCAAGAATATCTTTGGCTATGGATGAAAACACAGGCACCACTCTAAGTGCAGTAAGTCAAAGGATTTTAATATTGTGTAGACATATATGAGGTACTCACAAAGTACAATTAAAACAGGCATGTAGGAAAATGTTGCCGAACGTCTGTGAAGTCGATCGATCCATGGGCTGGTGTCTGCGGTGTCCGTGAGAAGGCTGTGCCGGTGGATGCTGACATTTTCTGTCTCTGGTACGCACACAGAGAGCCAAGTCGATGTCGTCACTTCCGAAGGGAATGAGCCAATAGGTAAAGCTTTTGCAGAGCATGCGCTCCTTCTTCAGGCCTAACGGAGGCTGTGATGGGTTATGGCTTTAAAGCCTGGCAGGCTGCTCTGCTGGGCCCTAACTGCTCTCAGCTAGGTTTGTTCGCAGCATAATGCACAAAAAAAGTGTATGTTATACCATACAATGAATTAATTAAAACGACAACGAGCATGTTATACGGATTAAAAATTACTGAGTGTAAAAGGACATACATACTATTAAAAAACATCAATATAATTGGTGGCACAGAAGGAATTATGTGTACAAGGAGAATTGTGTGTGTGTCCCCTTCATATATGCAGAAACTTCATAGTCCAAAGATAAATGTAGGGGTGAGAGATAGTGAGGACTCTGGGGGTGATAGATTGACTAGGATCCAGATGATCATGGAAATGATGGAAAAAGAAAGGGATGTAAAACAAGAGAAAAATAATAATAAGTCAAGATAAAGAAACATATTAATATCTTTGGGCTAGATATATATATATATATATATATATATATATATATATATATATATATATATATATATATATAGTATAGTCGTAGCCGAAATTGTTGGCACCCCAGTAATTTTTCCCGAAAATTAAGTATTTCTCACAGAAAAGTATTGCAGTTTTGCTATAAACATGTTTATTCCCTTTGTGTGTATTGGAACAAAACAAAAAAAGGGAGGAAAAAAGCAAACTGGACATAATGTCACACAAAACTCCAAAAATGGGCTGGTCAAAATTCTTGGCACCCTTAGCTTAATATTTGATTGCACACCTTGCTCTAGGTCTCTCTTATTGGAAGGGCGCCAATTTTCCCAATAGCAATTTTAAGATCTCTCCACAGGTGTTCAATTGGATTCTGATCTGGACTCATTGCTGGCCACTTTAGAACTCTCCAGCACTTTGTTGCCATCCATTTCTGGGTGCTTTTTGACGTATGTTTTGGATCATTGTCCTGCTGGAAGACCCAAGATCTTGGATGCAAACCCAGCTTTCTGACACTGGGCTTTACAGTGCGACCCAAAATCCTTTGGTAATCCTCAGATTTCATGATGCCTTGCACACATTCAAGGCACCCAGTGCCAGAGGCAGCAAAACTACCCCAAAACATCATTGAACCTCCACCATATTTTACTGTAGGTACTGTGGGCCAGATTCACAAAGCACTTAAGCTGGCGTTTCAGGTGATGCACCTGCGTAATTGGAAATATGCGCCTGCGTATCTATGCGCCGTATCCACAAAACGATATACGCCAGAAATCTAGAAATGTTTGACCAACGTAATTTCGATAGACCGGCGCATCGTGCGCACAAAAAATGCGCTAGACACCATTGATTTGCTAGGCAAATATGCAAATGAGGGAGATACGGCAATCCACAAAAGTAAGTTTGTGCGGCGCAGGCTTCGCGCTGTGCGCATTAGCTGCAGGTCCTGTCTAAAATGAGTATATATAAAAGCAGACTTAAAATTAGACAATCCGTCTACATGTCAGCTAAAGCAACACCGTTAGGGATGAGCTGAGCAGCCACACTTGCAGGACAACAATCTGTATGCCAACATGCCAGGGGCATCCTTGCTCATAGCTATACTACTGACTTTAGATGAGCCCAGAAGGAGAAGGGCACGGAGGAGGGCACAGGAGAGGATATACCGCACATGCATAGACATGTTTGGCATGAGTGATTCTGAGGTGTCTCGCATCTTCAGATTCACCCCTGCTGCCATCATGGAATTAACCACAACCCTGCAGGAGGACATCACCAGCCCAACACACCGCTCACATGCAGTGCAGCCGCTGGTTAAGGTCCTGGCAACACTCCATTTCCTTGCCAGTGGCTCTTTTCAAGAACAAGTGGAGTGGTGGCTGGGATGTCACAATCCTCCATGAGCAGATGTGTGCACCAGGTTATCCATGCAATTCTCAGACGCATGGCCAACCAAATCATCAAACCCACCCAGGAGGAAATGCGGCAGAAGGCAATGACAGATTTCAACAGAATTGCCAGATTTCCACACACACCGTGGGGGCCATTGATTGCACACATGTGGCACTTCAGCCCCCCCATGAGACAGAGCACATATACCACAATCGGAAGCACTGGCATTCCATCAACGTACAGGTGATAGTCGATGCCAAAAGCCTCATATGGCACGTCCGTGCCAAACACCCCGGATCCAGCCATGACAGCTACATATACAATCATAGCTCCATCCCAACAGAATTCGAACAGAACATGTATGGGGACAGCTGGCTGGTTGGTGAGTGACATGGGAGTCAGGCATGACTGTCCCCCCCATGATGCACACATCACAAGGGGCACATGCACTACTAACATCCTCCTGTCTTTTCCCTTCCAGGTGACTCTGCATATGCACTGGGACCCCATCTCATGAATCCTATCCGGAACCCTCAAACCCCAGGAGAGGAAAGATACAATGAAGCACACGCCAAAACCTGTGCAGTTGAGAAGCACACCTTTGGCCTCCTGAAGTCAGGTTTCCGATGCCTGGATAAGTCTGGGGGTACCCTGTTGTATTCCCCAAACTTTGTATGCCAGATCATCGGTGCATGTTGCATGCTGCACAACTTCACAGTGAGAAAGGGCCTGGAGATTGACATATGTGATGACCTGACCCCCGAACCAGACAATCCCCCCCTAACCGAGGCTACCCCATCTTCTGAGGGAAGGGCAGCCAGGAGCCAGCACACATTAGGCATTTTTGCACGTTAAGCACACACATTAATCATGGCACAATGAGAATGCATGCATGCACACCACTGTGGTCCCTAGATCACACACACCACATCCTCATCACATTGGATTAGCACAAGCCCACCATGCAGGACCATGCAGCCCACTATGCAGCAACGCCACGCCACGGCTCCAATTATGTCACTGTACATTCATACACCATTCACACGGACCTGGGGATCACTTCTCCCTGGTCCTGGGGAACCCTTCACCACAAATGAGGGTGACACCCCTTTTCCGACAGGAATGTCACCCCCACATTTCAAAATCATTTACAAAACAGAAAAAAAAATGTCCAGCAAAAAAAAAAAAAAAAAACACAGCAAAGAAAAAACACAGAAAAGACAAAAATCACTCTCCAAAACAGTCACCAAATATCACAAAGACAAGTCACAAACCAACTAACGCGAACAAACAACAGAACAAAGCACCTTGCTGTAGGAAGGGGAACGATGGGATGTACTTTTGCAAAGGAAGGGCGTTTCTCTCTGTCTATTTAAGCACTGTGCGTAGCTCACTAAGTTGCCCGGGCCTAGTTCCAATTTCACTGATTGCAAGTTGTGAGCATGCGCAGAGAGGTGCTGACCATAGTCTGCTTCATGTGCGCATGTGCAATCCGGCCGGCCCTTCATTTGCATAGGGCCATGGCTCATTTCAATGGAACACGCCCACGTCCTTCCCAATTTAAATTACACCACCTTACGTCTCGGAAATTGCGTTACACCGCCGCAAATTTCTGCGCAAATACTACGAGGATACGGTACTTGCGCCTCTACATTGCGCCGGTCTAACGTAAAGGAGGTGCACTATGCTGGTCAATATATGCGCCAATGTACGTGAATCTGGCCCTGTGTTCTTTTCTTTGTAGGCCTCATTCCGTTTTGGGTAAACAGTAGAAAGATGTGCTTTACCAAAAAGCTCTATCTTGGTCTCATCTGTCCACAAGGCGTTTTCCCAGAAGGATTTTGGTTTACTCAAGTACATTTTGGCAAACTGTAGTCTTGCTTTTTTTTTTTAACATTCAAAGGTTGTCTTTATTGATAGGCGAGGAAAAAAAAAAGGATACAAGACACAAACAGAAGATAGTTCAACACAGATGCAACTGTGCACAGTCCAGGCATGGTACAAAATCAGCCACAAAACTCCCTTAACTAACACAATAAAAAAAACTAAGACCTGATGAGTGATTCAACTGGAGTTGTGGGTTCAGCAAATTAACAAAGGAACAAGTCATATCAATTGAAATGTCAGGCACCGAAGTACTCAATCCAATACAATGTTAATTCTCAAATATGCCTCAATATAAAGGTCAAAGATCCATGTATATCTGTATGTTTCGAAAAATATCATCTTAGAGGAGAAGAGTAGGGTAGAGCAACAGAGAAAAGGAACTTACAGAGAGAAACAAGGAAAAGGGTGAGTAAGGGGAAGACAGGGCAAGGAAGTGACAAGGTTCTGTACGATTTCAGTTCATCCAGCGACAGATCACTGGTAAGGGCCCCAATAGGGCAGTTTCAGTGTTAGAGAGCACAGTAGGGTCTCCAGTGTAGTACTAATGCATCAAAGAATCATATTCTCGAGAAAATCTGAAAGCAAACCAAGGTTGCCAGTTATTGAGGAACTTCTTAGCTGTCCCCCTGTCCTGAGCCAACGTGTCCTCCATCTCGCACACGTCCGCCACCCTGCGGAGCCACTCCCGAATGGAAGGCACTCTGGAGGAGTTCCAGTAGAGGGGGATCAAAGATTTGGCTGCGTTCAGCAAGTGCTTGGTCAACGAGTTCTTGTAGCGCGAAAGCGAGAAAGAGGACAGGTGCAGCAAACAACACGCAGCGGACAGTTCCAAAGATGTGTCTGTGATCTTTTTGATTAAGTCACAGACCTCATCCCAGAAGGTCGAGATCAAGGGGCAAGACCACCAGATGTGGAACAACGTCCCCACATCTGATTGGCACCTCCAGCAAGTGTCAGGTTTTGAGGGATTCCACTTATGAAGCCTCGCTGGTGTGTTGTACCATCTGGTTAACAATTTGTAACTTGTCTCTTGCAGTTTTGTGCTAATTGAGCACTTGTGTGCCAATGTGCAGACATTACGCCACTGTCCGTCAGTTATGGTTAAGTCGAGATCCTCCGACCACCTCCGCCTCTGTCCGCCCAAGCCCTCCTCCCCGTGGATTTCAGCCAGCTGTACGCCACCGAGGTGGCTCTAGTCACCGGGATCTGGGCGTGGCATGTAGACTCTAAGTCAGTCAGTGGTCTGTAGAGGTCAGATGAGTTTCTGAATCCATGTAGGTAACTGCACAACTGAAAGTACGACCATTGTTTCATGTGGGGGAGGTCATTGTCTAGTTTTAGGGAGGACCAGTCTTTAAGTCTGTTCCGTCATAACAGTCTCCTGCCAGCACGGGGCCGCCGGAGCGCGATGACCTGAAAGTCGGAGTGTGCAGTCCAGGCGAGAAATCAGGGTTGTCAGCCAGAGGGGTGAGAGGGCTGGGGAAGGAAGTGAGCTTCTTCAGTCTGGAAAGAGAGTGGAGTATTCCCAGGGTGGTTCCTGTGATAGGGTTTCTACGAAGGAGCAGTGGACACTTGGGCCACGAGATCCACGGTGAGTACTTAAGGGCCACTGGGCTAAGTTCCGTCTCTAGGGACACCCAGTCTTTCGCATGTCCGTGGCAATGCCAGTCAATAATCCTAGCTAAATGAGCCGCTTGGTAATATTGTTTGAAATCGGGGAACCCCAGGCGTCCCCTCTCTTTAAGTTGCATTAGACTAAGTAATTTGATTCTGGGATTCCTTCCGGTCTACAGAAAATGGAGTAGAATGGTGCGTAATGAGGCAAAGAAGCGTCTCGGGACTGCAATCGGGAGGGTGCGCAACAGGTAAAGGAACCTGGGCAATACTACCATCTTGACTATGGACGCACGTCCAAACCAGGAAAAGTTTTGCAGGCCCCAGTGCTTAAGTTCCTCACCGCAGCACTTAAGGAGCCACAACCCCAAATACCGGAGAGCACCATTTTCCCAGTGGAAGGGCGAGTTTGCTTTGGTCAGGGTCAGAAGTCTGTCCAGAAGTGAAATGTTGAGCGCTTCCAATTTGGTATAGTTGATCTTTAGGTTTGATATATAACCGTAATGGGCGAACTCCTTCATTAAATTGGGAAGTGATATGTGAGGGTCAGACAAGAAGAAAAGAAGGGTGTCAGCGTAAGCCGCAACTTTGAACTCACTGTCTCTTACTTTGAACCCATTCACAGCTGTATTTAGTTTGATCGACCTAATAAAGGGCTCAAGCGTCAAGATAAAGAGCAGGGGTGACAATGGACAGCCCTGCCTCATCCCGTTTGTGATTCCCACTTTTTCCGAGAGGCTTCCATTAATCTTTAGACGTGCCGACGGATTTTAATAGAGCGCAGCAATCCACGCCAGCATGTGCGGGCCCAAGCCCACACGCTCACACACCGCCGTCATGAAATCCCACGCCACTCGATCGAAGGCCTTCTCCGCATCCATAGAGAGGAGGAGGCCCTCGATCTTCTGAACCCTCGCTGCGTGGGTCAACAGCAACCCCTTGGTAACGTTGTCTTTAGCTTCCCGATTCGGCATGAAGCCTGCCTGTTCAAGGCCAATCAGCCCAGAAAGTAGCAGGCTGAGTCTCGTGGCCAGAATTTTGCCAAAGAGCTTCACGTCCAGATTGAGGAGTGAAATGGGGCGAAAGCTCGAGCACGACGCAAGGTCCTTACCAGGCTTCAGTATCACTGCTATGTGAGCCGATAGGAAATCTGGGGTTACTGTTCGGGGTGTAGACAGCGAGTTCAGAGCGTTTTTAAGTGAAACAATGTCTTATAGTAAATAGCTGAATATCCGTCCGGACCTGGGCTTTTATTAGCTTTCAGCTGCCCAATCGCCTGGCCCAGTTCCGTTGCCGTGAT
The DNA here is from genome assembly GCA_029574335.1 of Rana kukunoris. Taxonomy (NCBI): domain Eukaryota; kingdom Metazoa; phylum Chordata; class Amphibia; order Anura; family Ranidae; genus Rana; species Rana kukunoris. Next base: position 240,587,678 of record CM056053.1, read on the forward strand.
TGGGCTTTCCAGCAAGGCAACATCAGGGGCTGAGAGTGTTGGAAGGCCACTCCTGTCCAGATATTCTCTTATCATTTGTGGCCTGTCTCCCGTCATGTGGGGTTGTCTGTGTTGAGGAGGGAGGTTATACAGTTTTGTATAAACACTGTGGAAGTGGTCTGCGATCGCTTCAGTCGTCACATCTAATCCCCCATCTTCCCGTTTTATACCAGCAATGTTGTTGGCAGAAGAGCACTCACAGAGCACCCTCGCCAAGAATCTACCGGTCTTGTCTCCCGACTCGTAGTAAAGTTTTTTTTTAAAAAACAATAGGTGCTTGGCCGAGGAGTCCAACAATTGCTAGAATTCTCGCCGTAGCTCAAGCAACTGCGTGGCTGAATCCACGGAGAGCGACTGTTTGTGTAGGGCTTCCAGTCTATTAATTTGAGCCGACAGTTTAAGCAGTAGGGCCTCCCTGTCTCTTTTACGTATGGAACCCAGGCCTATTAAAACTCCTCTCATCGTACATTTGTGTGCTTCCCAAACTGAGAGTGGATCGGACCCAGGGATAGCATTATGTGTAAAGAACTCCGTCAGGGATTCAGTTATGGAGGGAAGCGTAGTCGGGTCGGTCTAGTCTTGCTTTTTTTATGTCTCTGTGTCAACAGTGGGGTCCTCCTGGGTCTCCTGCCATAGGGTTTAATTTCATTTAAATGTCAACGAATAGTTCACACTGACACTGATGCTCCCTGAGCCTGCAGGACAGCTTGAATTTCTTTGGAACATGTTTGGGTCTGCTATCCACCATCCAGACTATCCTGCGTTGCAACCTTTAATCAATTTTTCTCTTCCATCCACTCCCAGAGAGATTAGCTACAGTGCCATGGGTTGCAAACTCCTTGATAATGTTGTGCACTGTGGACAAAGGCAAATCTAAAAATCTGGAGATGGACTTGTAACCTTGAGATTGTTGATATGTTTCCACAATTTTGGTTCTCAAGTGCTCAGACAGTTTTCTTCTCCTCTTTCTGTTATCCGTGATTAGTGTGGCACACACAGACACACAATGCAAAGACTAATGCCTTGTACACACGGTCCAATGCACTGTTTTCATTGGAAGAACCGATCGTGTGTGGGCACCATCGTTTTTTTCTTCCATTGGTGAAAAAAATAGAACCTGTTTTAAAATTTTCTGATGGTTAAAAATTGATCGTCTGTGGGGAAATCCATCGGTCAAAAATCTACTCATGCTCTGAATCAAGTCGACGCATGCTCAGAGGCAATGAACTTTTCTCTGCACGTCGTTGTGTTTTACGTCACCGCGTTGGACACGATCAGATTTTTAACTGATGGTGTGTAGGTAAGACTGATGAAAGTCAGCTTCATCGGATATCTGATGAAAAAATCCATCTGTCCATTTTCATCGGATGAACCGATCATGTGCATGTGGCATAAGTGAACTTCTCTCCTTGTTAGCTGCTTTCAAGTGTGATTTTTATATTCGCCCACACCTGTTACTTGCCCCAGGTGAGTTTAAAGGAGCATCACATGTTTGAAACAATCTTATTTATCCACAATTTCGAAAGGGTGCCACAAATTTTGACCAGCCCATTTTTGGAATTCTGTGTGGCATTATGTCCAATTAGCTTTTTTTTACTCCTTTTTTTTTTTTACTCCAATACACACTGCAATACTTTTCTGTGAGAAATACTTGATTTTCTGGACAATAATTTTGGCCATGTCTATATAAATATATATATATATATATATATATATATATATATACACACACACAAATATATATATATATCTATCTATCTATATCTAAATCTATATCTATCTATATATATATATATATATATATATATATATATATATACAGATATAGATATATATATATTATAATGCAGTATGTCAATAGCATTACAGAGTTTGTGTGTTTTCCCTCACTAACATAATTTTAGTACATGTTGGTTCTGCCAGTGGTTCATTATTTTTTCCACTTCCTATAACACGCTGATATATACATAGCAATGTTGTCACCCAGTAGACAGGATAGTCTTAGGTAGTTTCAAGTAAGAGACAAACAAATTAAATCCTAACTCTAGCTGCCACCATTTAAGTGGTACAGCAGAGTTAAAGGATTCCTATTTAGGGTTTCATGGAAACCTGTGGTCTCTCCTTTCTCAAGTAAGAAACTACTGATCCAATATTATTTTTAGCTGCCAATGAAAAGGAACCATACACTACTCATTGCATAAATGTTTTACTGCCTGTTATTTTATTTATTTTTTACGATTATTACTGAAAATAATATTGTCATAGAATCTTCATTTAATTGGTAGGTTTAACACATTACACATTAAGGTGTACACTGCCTTGTACTGTGCTTAGGGTAAAGAGTCTGAGAGCTATTTCTTATTCTCCTTCTCTAATGTGTGCCTAGAGAGGCATAATTCCTTCTGTAGGTATGAGGTATACAAAGTCATAACATTTTTAATTGTTACATGGCTTCAAAATATCCATCATCCAGCTTTTGAAGAGTCTTACACAAAAAAATTGTTAATATTGAGGTCATATAAATGCATAGCTGAGATGCAGGTAATGTTGACATACTTAACTGGGACGAAATCACAAGAGAAGTACTGTATTTATATGAGTGATATATATTTAGCAATTTATTTCTGTCATTGCTAGGCAGAGCTCTCCATTTCATTCTTTTTACATAAGCTTTAATGAAGTAGACTGAAGTCAGACATGGGACCCTTTAGACAGCTTTCTGCATTTTGTATTTGCCGTGTCTGTATCACTGAAATACAAAACCCAGGAACAGCAGGTAAGCAGCGCCACAACACTGCCATATGGGCAGCTTTTTCAGTGGATAATGAACTAATTTGTCTGCTTGAAAGAGGAGCAGAGTACAGGGAAGAGCAAGCATTACTGGCAAACGTTTAAGAGACAGACAGAATTATTTACTCAGCAGAGAAAAGGTCATTAACCACCTGCTTACACCTACAAAGCATATTCAGCTTGAAAACCTTTCCCACTGAAAAGAGTATCCACAGACATCAAAAATAGACATTCAAAACAATAAATTGGACCTATACTAAAATAATAAGTTATAGCTATGTGAGCAGTCTTCCTAAAGTAGATAAGTAAACTGTAATACAGATGCCCAAAAAAAAAAAACTCTTCAGGAGGAATTACTGCTCCATTTTCCACCAGGTTAGCACATGACCACAATTACAGTATTTTGTTAACATGACCTAAGCTGAATTAGCACATCAACAAATATGAGCTCCAAACCTTCCCTTCAACAGGGATTTCATGACTGAATGCCTAGGACTTAAGTTTGGTGTTGGTTTGGAGGTAAATCTGCAGCTGCATTTTTACAAGGAAAACTTATTAAAGGTGAACTCCGGGCAAATTTTTTTCCATCCAGTGGGGGTGTGCAAAATGTTTTTTTCCAGGAAATTTTAATAATGCTTAAAGTGAAACAATAAAAGTTATATATTCCTTTAAATTTCATACCTGAGGGGTATCTATAGTATACCTGTAAAGTGGCACATGTTTCCAGTGTTTATAACAGTACCTGCAGCAAAATGACATTGCTAAAGGAAAAAAGTAATTTAACCACTTAAGACCTGGACCTTTAGGCAGCTAAAGGACCCAGACAGGTTTTGCGTTTCGGCACTACGTTGCTTTAACAGACAATTGCGCAGTCGTGCGACGTGGCTGTCAAACAAAATTGTGTCCTTTTTTTCACACAAATAGAGCTTTCTTTTGGTGGTATTTGATCACCTCTGTGGTTTTTATTTTTTGCGCTATAAACAAAAATAGTGCGACAATTTTTAAAAAAATGCAATATTTTTATACTTTTTGCTATAATAAATATCCCCCAAGAATCTATATAAAAAAAATCCTCAGTTTAGGCTGATACATATTCTTCTACCCACGGCTGGGCTCTAGCACAGGACATACCTGTACGTGCATGTGCCCAGCTGTGCCATTCTGCCGACGTAAATGTGCAGGAGTCCTTAAGTGGTTAAACCTACTCATGGCTATAATGAATTGTCAGGTCCCGCAATACAGATAAAGTCCATTACCAGGCCCTTTGGGTCTGGTATGAATATTAAGGGGAACCCTGGACCAAAATGTAAAAAAAAACTGCATGGGGTTCCCCCTAAATTCCAAACCGGGCCCTTCAGGTCTGATATGGATATTAAGGGGAACCCTGTGAAAAATAAAAAACCTTCAGGTTTGGTATGGATTTTAAAGGGAACCCCATGCCAAATAAAAAAAATGGCGTAGGGGTCCCCCCAAAAATCCATACCAGACCCTTATCTGAGCACGCAACCTGGCATACCACATGAAAAGATAGGGGAATGAAAGAACGCCCCCCCCCCTCATGAACTGTACCAGACCACATGCCCTCAACATGGGGGGGAGGTGCTTCGGAATCATAAGCTCCCCTCCCGCAGACCCAAACAACCACCAGACAAGAGTTGTGGATATGAGGCCCTTGTCCCCATCAACATGGGGACATGGTGCTTTGGGGTGACTCCGAAGCACCCCCCATGTTGAGGGTATGTGGCCTGGTACGGTTCAGGAGGGGGACGCTCTCTCTCTCTGTCAGGAAAAAATGTAGTGCTTGAAAATACCATATGTTATTAATGTTTTGGTAAAATCTATTAGATGATGCAGCACTGAGTAAATAGATACTAAACATGTCAAAATTTCAAATTGTGCATACCTTTGAAATGGTAACAAACTATGGTACCTAAAATTATCCATAGGCAATGCTTTTAGAGCCTTTACAGGTTGCCACTTCATATTTAAATGTGAATTCTGGTGCTAGAAGCATTGCTCTCACTTTGATTCATGGCAGTACCTCACATGTGTGGTGAAATCATCATTTAAATATGTGTGTGTACCTATGTGCGCATTTCTTCATGAGCACAGAAGGACAGGGGTGCTTTAAAACTTTTTTTTATTTAAATGTGTTTTTATAAACTTTAAAAAAAAAAAATATATATATATATATATATATATATATATATATATATATATATATTCAACTTTCTTGGTAACACAAGGGGTGAACAGCACCTGCTTGACAGTCTGCTTTAGTTTCAGTGCTGGCGAGTGCAGAACTGAAATCAATACAACTTTTTTTCTGCTTCCAGCTTAATTCATCACAAAGGAGATGAGGGAATGAATTTTCCTCAATCTCCTATTTCAGCAGCCATCCCCACTGTGGTCTCAGGCTTCCCAATGAAACAGGGGAGCCCAGGAACAGTGGTGGGCAGAGGTGGGAGGGGCCCCATTTAAACCCTGCAAAAGTGATTGGGGGATGTAGATCACTTTTACATGTCATAAGGTTACCTGCTCTAAAAAGCAATACTAGGATCATGGCTACAGCAAGATCCCGGTATAACCGCTTGCTCCCAAGGTCATGTATATATGGGTATATACACACCAGAATGAGGAGCCTTAGAGGGTTATGTTTTTAACACAAGCATTTATAAAAATTATTAGTAGGATTGATTCAAATGCATGGTTTTCCTTCTCTTCCATTGTGAGATTGCAGCAATGGGTTTGTGTGCAGCCTGTCTAAGAGTGGGCAATGGAGGAACCACACAGATTTGAGTCTTGAGCTTTTGTATGTGATTACTGATAACACTAAGTATTGTTATTAGCAGCAAATGAACCGTGTTATTACAGTATGCAGCAAATAAGCTGATTTTAGAGCATGTAGCGTGCCTTTAACAGGGAGCTGCTAGTGAAATAATGAACTAAAGTAAGTAAATGCATTGCATGCAGATTCATTCGGTAGGTATAGAGATGAGCGATCCTCTAGTTTTATTTGCTAATGCTAATTAAAAAATTATAAAGCATAGAGAATCAGCTGAAAAACATTAAAGACAGCTATACAGCTTTCCAAACAGTTTCAGAAAGATTGAGAGTGGGGAAGAGGTGTGGTGGATTGGCAGATAATCAGGCACATAACTGTGTAGAGTAGAGTTTGAAAGGGAGTAAGAATTGATTGGATGCATGGTGGGATGCAGACTGTAAATGAAGAAGCGAAAAAGTTATAAAGTGTGAGTGGAAAATTGTAAGAAATATATGATGTGATGAGAATCATAAAAAGGAATGTATTTTGGAAGTCTAGATTTTGCAATCTAAGTTCTGAGACTGAATATGCACAACTGTTAGTTAATAGTGATACTGCAAGAGTTATTTAAAACAATAGATCTCAGTAAATATGGTAAACTATGGATAAGTCCTTGGTTTGTTGTTAACCACCATCTAAAAATGCAAAATACCACTTAAAATGGACCTTTACCCAAAAATTACAGTGATAATCATTATCTTAACCTCCCTCCCCACCCCACCTTAGCCTGTTACACCATGATTATTTTTTTCAGTACCAAGTACCCCTTTCAGTGGTATTCTCTCCAACTTTCTCATTTCTAGTTTAGACAAAGATAATGCACCTTGGCCTAACTGCCCGCTGAATGCAAGATGGCTGCACAGGAGTTAAAGTCCCCAAGAAAAATTAGGGACATTGAAGACAGCATTGGACTTCAGTGCTTGTCACTGATGACTTTTGGGTTTCCATGGATAATGTTCCTCTTAGATTTCACTTAAAACTATGCTTTTGTGAATGGTTTTCGTGGAAATAAAAAATATTGGAAGCTTCTGTAAATATTTCCCATGAGTAATTAAAGAAGACTGCTCTGTGGTGTTATTTGTTTTCATTGCTCTACAACACAAGCATATTCACATGCATTGACAGATGACAGAGACTGTAAGAAGCATGGCAATTTTTACTGAGGATAGGAAGGGTTTGCATCTGTGGGTCACACATGGTCCTGCTTCTAACTCATAAGATGGAGTTCAAAATACAATCTGGGTGCTTAAAGTATATGTGAACCTTTGACTTATAAAAAAAAAAAAAAAGATACAATTTAAAATAGAAAATATAAACAAAATAAAATATATAAATATCTTTGACCTCTGTTCTTAGCTTAGAAATAGAGGCTTAGAGAAGTGGGGGTGTAGGCTACAGGGGATCATGTCAGCAGGAGAGGGAGAAACAGCATAACACTAATCTTCTCAATAATGGGGCATATCAGCACAAGTCTGACTATTGAATTACAAGCAGGCTAGGCTCCAACTGGCACTGATACTGCATGACATGCATAGGACTGTCATCCTACTTTGCTCTGCGACATCTGTACTACATCGATCCTACATTGGTCCTACATCCATCCGACTTGAATGAACAGGATACTACTTTGATCCAACTTTGTGACAGTATGACTTGTTCTTTTGACCAATCAAAACAATCCCAGTGTGAGATAAATTCATTTTACTGTTGATGTCCAAAGTCAGATGATTAGGACGAGGATCCTACTTTGATCCGACTTCAATGATATTCAATGGCCTGAAGTAGGATCAAACTCGAACCAAAGAAGTACAGGGAGCAATTTCAAAGTTGAACCGACTTGTGTCGGACCGGTTAAGAAGGCTCTCATAGGGAAACATTGATTTTCACACGTCATACGACATGAGCTCCCAATGTCGGAGTGTTTGTCGGACAAGCAGACTGATCATGTTGCAATGGATGTGCTTTCTGACCAAGAATGGTCAGTTTTAACCAGGAAAACAGGGGGCTGGCAATATTACCAGGTATTTCACACAAAGAAAGCAATACAAGGAGAACAGGATACTTTTTAACCACTAGCCGACCAGCCGCCGTCGTTCTACAGGGGCAGGTCGGCTCTCCTGGGCGAGAGCCCGTCATACTACGCCGGGACTAATGCGACCACTAGGGGGCGCGTGCGCGCCGCCAGCGGCCCACGCGCGCGCCCCCCGCTCGCCCCCGAGTCCCGCGTGCGTGCCCGGCGGGTACGATCGCCGCCGGGCACCTGCGACTGCTCGTTACAGAGCGGGGAACGAGAGCTGTGTGTGTAAACACACAGCTCTCGTTCCTGTCAGCGGGGGAAACGCTGATTTTTTGTTCATACAATGTATGAACAGAAGATCAGTGATTTCCCCCTAGTGAGGCCACCCCCCATACAGTTAGTACACACCCAGGAACACACTTAACCCCTTCCCTCCCCCCTAGTGTTAACCCCTTCACTGCCAATGGCATTTTTATAGTAATACAATGCATTTTTATAGCATTGATCGCTAAAAAAATGGCAATGGTCCCAAAAATTTGTCAAAAGTTTCCGAAGTGCCCGCCATAGTGTCACAGTACTGAAAAAAAATGCTGATCGCCGCCATTACTAGAAAAAAATAAATAATAAAAATGCCATAAAACGACCCCCTATTTTGTAAACGATATAACTTTTGCGCAAACCAATCAATAAATGCTAATTGCGATTTATTTTTTTATGAAAAATATGTATAAGAATACGTATCGGCCTAAACTGAGAAAAAAATATGTTTTTTATATATTTTTGGGGGATATTTATGACAGAAAAAAGTAAAAAATATTGCATTTTTTTCAAAATAGTCGCTCTATTTTTGTTTATAGCGCAAAAAATAAAAACTGCAGAGATGATCAAATACCACCAAAAGAAAGCTCTATTTGTGGGAAAAAAAGGACGCCAATTTTGTTTGGGAGCCACGTCGCACGACCGCGCAATTGTCAGTTAAAGTGACGAATCACAAAAAGTGCTCTGGTCTTTGGACAGCAATATGGTCCGGGGCTAAAGTGGTTAATACAGGTGCATGGTACGACAGGCACATATCAGAAAGATGAGATGTTGGGGTAACATACAATTTAAAGTATATATGAAACATTCTTAAGTTCACTAAAGCCATAAAATCGAATTTTCATCAATTTTTATCTTTTGCTGCATCCCAGTGCCTTGGATCTGGTTTCAAACTCTTTGATACTCCTTCCTGTCTATCTATACATGAAATTCAGCAACTGCAGCATGTCTTTTCTCAGGGCAGGTTTTATGATGGTGACAGCAGAACATGGCCAAGTAATGTGTGTTGCAGGGATGATGTTTGAGTTTTACACTATTATGGGTTCAAGGTGAATCCTTCAGGTATATTATCTGTGCTCCTGGATCATTTATTTGCAGATTATACCTAAGCCAACTGGAATAAGATAAAACAAGTCATCCTATCTCTCAACATCAGGTTAACTTAAACAAATATTTGCATATAACTATGACTAAATCTGACAGATCATGATCTAGCAGGGATTTAGATATCAGCGTGGGTTGTACAATGTCTTTACATTGTCTATTACAAGAATATTTTTACCCATAGTAAAATATTAATGTAAAAGTATAATTTGTTTTAGCCAACAAAAGCATTTGCTTATTTGTTTGCTTATAGCACCAATTATATTTTGATCACAGTATAAAGCAATGGCCTTCACACATATTTCTGTAGTTATGTAATTATTATGCTGTACTGACCTCAACACCATTCAAAAATAAAACAAAAAAAATAGAATAAGCATGGTTATATAATAAGACAGAGCAGACTGCAAAGATTATGTGAATGCTTACCAACATATCTGATATAATCCTTTACTGATATACCGATCCTTTTTTTCAAGTACTCGCCGATACCAATTACAGATACTTTTTTAATGTCATGTGACAGTATTTTTATTTATTTTTTTACTATTTTTTTTTTACAGTGTTTTTTTTTTTTTTTTTTAGGGGGGGAGTGGATTGTCAGTGTGTTTTTTTTATTTTATTTACATATTTTTTTTAAAATATTTATTGCAATTTATTTTTTTAAACAGCCCTGTTGGGGGTCCTTGGACAGATATCAGGGGTCTTAACAGACCTCTGACATCTCCCCTTTAAGACGAGGAAAGGGGCTAAGGACACAGATTTCCCAGTCCCTTTCTCAGCAGCCTCAGCTAAAATGAATGGAGAGAAGCTTCTCTCCATTCATAAACTGAAGCATCGTAATCACAGGTTACGATGCTTAGTTATGTGAATGGACAGAGTCCGTGATCACGGACTCTGTTCATTCGGAAAAGGTAGGAGCCGGGTTTAGCAAATTAATGGGGGGAGAGCGGCACAGAGGGGGCATGGAGGAGAAGTCAGCACGGAGCACAGGGGGAGAAGGCAGCATGGAGCACGGGGGGAAAAGGCAGCACTGAGCACGGGGGAGAAGGCAGCACGGAGCACGGGGGAAGGCAGCACGGAGCATGGGGGAGAAGGCAGCATGGAGGATGGGGGAGAAGGCAGCACGGAGCACAGGGGGAGAAGGCAGCATGGAGCATGGGGGGAGAAGGCAGCACTGAGCACGGGGGAGAAGGCAGCACGGAGCACGGGGGAAGGCAGCATTGAGCATGGGGGAGAAGGCAGCATGGAGCATGGTGGAGAAGGCAGCACGGAGCACAGGGGAGAAGGCAGCATGGAGCAGGAGAAATAAGGCAGCACGGGGGGAAGGCAGCACGGGGGGAGAAGGCGGCACAGGGGGAGAAGACAGCATGGAGAAGTCTTGCAACTCCCCTGCTGCACTGATCACCCTGACTGCACAGGTATCGGGTAAAGTATCGGAGCATTTCCCCCCAAATACAAGTACTCGGGAAATGCTCGGTATCTGTACCGATACCGTACCGTACTAGTATCGGTATCGGTATTACTTTTTTGGGATAGATAAAGCTTTCTTTTGTTGGCTTTAATCACCACTGGGTTTTTATTTTTTTGTGATATGATAAAATGCTGAATTAAAAAAAAAAAAAAACATATTTTAATGATTCTGTTTTAAAATTTAGCAAATGACCTTTCTTCATAAGTTTAGGCCAAATATATTCTGCTACATTTCTTTGTTAAAAATATCCCACAACAAGTGTATATTATTAAATATGTATTACAGCTATAGAGTCTATAAAATGAGATACATGTGTAAAGGCTGGCCGTAGGCACTGGCATATTAGAATACCACCCCAAAACACATTCTGCTACTTCTTCAGTATGACAATACCACACATGTGAGACTTCTTCACTGTCTGAGCTGATTCTATACCAGACATTGTATCTTGTGTATCACACAAATCAACCAATGGTATCAAAATCAATGTACTGTATTGGTCACCTCTATATGGATGGTCATGGAATATAGCTTAGTGTAGAGCCAACTAAAACAATTACCATTTCTATAAGCAAGCCTACGTGGCTCCCAGGAATATTATGATCAAGTACAGAAGGCTGAAGAAAGGAAGAGCAAAGGATTTCCTGTTCCAGGAGTTTAGTTGTCTGTAGAGGCTAGCTGGAACTAGTGTTTCTCAGGAACATAGTCACTGGAATGTGCAGATGGGTGATTTCAGGCCATAAGCAGAGACATGCTCAAAAAACAGACAAAGGATTGGTCCAGGTAACAGGCATAAATGGGGTCAATAAACAGGCCAGGGTCAGTACAGGTGGATTGGTGCACTGTATTGGTGTGGCAGTGATTAGGAACATTGTTGCTGGCTGCATTAGTCTTGTGACACTAAGGACAAGTATGGCAGCAATCAGGAACAATGCTGCTAACTTATACTGGTTGGATGACACTGGGACTGGTGTGGAGACAATCAGGGACATTGTAGTTGCCTTACACTGGGATCAGGGACACTTTAGTGGGTGTGGTCATGATCAGAGACAATACTGTATGACTGGTGTGGAAATGATCAGGGACACTATAACTGGTGTGACAGTGGTTAGGGACAATATGACTGGTGTGGCAGTGATCAGGAAAATTGTAACTGGTGTGGAAGTGATCAGGGACAATATGATTGGTTTGGTGGTGATTGGGGACAAAATTAATTGTGTGGTGATAATCAGGGACACTGGGACTGGTGTGGAAGTGATCATGGACAATATGACTGGTGTGGCAGTGATCAGGGACAATATGACTGGCATGGTGCTGATCAGGGACACTGACTGGAGTGGTGGTAATTAAAGACACTGTTAGTGGATAGCAGTAATTGGGTACAGAGATTGCTGTGGAAGTGATTAGGGATACTGTGAGTGGATGGTCGATGATAGCACAAAAAAAAAATATATAGTATCTCACAAAAGTGAGTACACCCCTCACATTTTTGTAAATATTTTATCATATCCTTTAATGTGACAACACTAAAGAAATTACACTTTGCTAGAATGTAAAGTAGTGAGTGCACAGACTGTATAACAGTGTAAATTTGCTGTCCCCTCAAAATAAATCAACTCGCAGCCATTAATGTCTAAACTGCTGGCAACAAAAATTAGTACATCCCTAAGTGTCAATATTTTGTGTGGCTTCCATTATTTTCCAGCACTGCCTTAACCTTCTTAAGCATTGAGCATCACAGGTTGCTACTGGAGTCCTCTTCCACTCCTCCATGACGGCATCGCAGATCTGGTGTATGTTGAAGACCTTGCGCTCCTCCACCTTCCATTTCAGGATGTCCCACAGATGCTCAATAGGGTTTAGGTCTGAAGACATGCTTGGCCATTCCATCACCTTTACCCTCTGGTTCTTTATCAGGGCAGTGGTTGTCTTGGAGGTGTGTATGGGGTCATAATTTGTTGGAATACTGCCCTGCGACCCAGTATCCAAAGTGAGGGGATCCTTATCTGCTTCAGTATGTCACAGTACATGTTGGCATTCATGGTTCCCTCAATGAACTGTAGCTCTCCAGTGCCAGCAGCACTCATGCAGCCCCAGACCATGTCACTCCCATCACCATGATGTACTGTAGGCAAGAGACACTTGTCTTTGTACTCCTAAGCTGGTTGCTTCCTTTTGGGACAATAGCCATGCAGCCCAATTTGATGCAGTGTGCTGCATATGGTCTGAGCACTGACAGGCTGAACCCCACCCCTTCAACCTCTGCAGCAATGCTGGCAGCACTCATACGTTTATTTCTCAAAGACAACCTCTTGATATGACTAAGTACATGCACTCAACTTCTTTGGTCGACCATGACGAGGCCTGTTCTAAGTGGAACCTGTCCTGGCAAACAGCTGTATGGTCTTCGCCACCGTGCTGCAGTTCAGCTTCAGAGTCTTGGCAATCTTCTTCTTCTTATTATTATTATTATTGGCATCTTCTTATAGCCTAGGCCATCTTTATGTAGAGCAACAATATTTTTTTTTTTCAGATCCTCAGAGAGTTCTTTCCCATGAAGTGCCATGCTGAACTTTCAGTGACCAGTATGAGAGAGTGAGACCGATAACACCAAATTTACACACCTGCTCCCCATTCACACCTGAGACCTTGTAACACTAATGAGTCACATGACACCGCAGAGGGAAAATGGCTAATTGGGCCCACTTTGGACATTTTTAATTAGGGGTGTACTCCCTTTTGTTGCCAGCGTGTGTTGAGTTATTTTGAGGGGACAGCAAATTTACACTGTTATACAAGCTTTACACTGTTATATACTTTACAGTGTAGCAAAGTGTCATTTATTCAGTGTTGTCACATGAAAAGATATAATAAAATATTCATAAAAATGTGAGGGTTTGGGAGATACTGTATATATATAGTATCTATGAATATACATATGGTGACAGAGTGAGGCTCTGTCCCTATGGAAATAGATTTGAAGAGGAGACAGAGTTTGTGTTTATAATTTTACTCAGTGTTTATCTATCTATAGATAGATAGATAGATAGATAGATAGATAGATAGACAGACAGTACAGTATATATATATATATATATATATATATATATATATATATATATATATATATATATATATATATATATATATATATATATATATCTTTTTCTGCAATTGTTATTTTTTTACACTGTGCCACTAAAGCAATGCAGTGTTACCATAGTATTTTTTTGTGCAAAATTATTGCTTACACAGCCATGCTGACTGTATAAGCAATACTTTATGACAGTTGTCAACTGCATTCCTGCAGCCATTGAGAACAATGTGATAAGCTGCAATTGGCTACAGCTATCACATGGTACAGGGAGGTGGTGCTTTGACCTGTACCAAATCACAGAGCTCACAGCAGTTATGAATAGCTGTATGAATGGCAGCCAACTTTACTACTGGACATGTGATTGCTGTGATTGGTCACAAAAATAACATGGTACCAGGGTGGAAACACGACACCTGCCACCAACACTCACATGACCAGGATTGTGGAGAGGTGACCCTTGTTCCCATCAACATGGGGAGAAGGTGCTTAGGGGGCAGAGTCCGCCTGCCCCAAAGTACCCTTTCATCTTGAAGGCATGTGGTCTGGTATGGTTCAGGAGGGGGAGCTCCCTTATCACCTCCATTCCCTGACCTGCCAGGCTGCATGCTCATATAATGGTATGGGGTGGGCTATGGGGGGACCCTACATCATTTTTTCTTATTTTTTTTTGCCAGCATTTTTTACTTTTAGCTGTCAGCCCGATCCTTAACAACCATAACAGTTACTGGTTGTTAAGGATGCCGGCAGCTGCCAGCTCCTTAACAACCAGCCTAGCTCTGAGGAAGGGGGTGCGCCCCCGAAACATGTTATCTGTACCCCGTGTTCTGTGCATCTCCATGCACTCTGTTTATGGCCTTTTGTCAGTTGCATTTTGTGAGTACCCACTTTTACACAAAAAAATCTTATTATTGAATTATCTCTGGTAATGCACTAGGTGTGCGCGCCTTCCATTTTGTTTTTCTTGTAGTTGCTGTCGGATTACCCCATCTGAGGAATGCAGCATCCACCTAGCTTTGGGATACAATATATACATTCCACACCATCATTTTATCTGATATCTGTTACGCCACAACTTGGAAGACCTATTAGCTCTGGAAGTGACTGTGTTTTTTGTATTTCAACCAGCTAGTGACAGCCTGTGGTATTGACGCTGGCATTAAATTACCGCAGGCTTTCACCACTAAAATACTAAAATTACTTCATCAAATAACTCATGCGGTATTGTAGAAGTGTTTTTTAGTGAATACTAAAAATCTTTTTGAAGTCATTTACCGCATACTCGGATGCGGTAAGATATTGCTTTGCGAATGGAGCCCAGTATTCTAAATGAGTTTTTACTAAAGATCTACTGTATATAGGGGAATCAGGATCTCCTGCTTGTGACCCCTCTAGTGATGCATCCTAGAATTCTGTTTACTTTTCCCACTGCCTGGCCACACTGCTCTTCTTGCATCATCTGAAATAAGTACTCTCAAATCTTTTTTCCTCGGTAGTACTGTTGAGGGATTATTTTTCCCTAGGTGCAATATGTTACATTTAGAAAAATGTAACTGAACTTTGCACTGCTTTGATCAATGAATGAATGAATGAAGACTTATAAAGCGCAGCACATGCAAACTAAATCGCCTCTGGGCGCTTGTTGTTCCTGTCTCCTTTGATATCAAAAGAGATGAGTCTTGATCTTTCTCCTGAATGCTACGTGGTTCTCCTCCAATCAAAGGCTGGTTGGTAAAGCGCTCCAAAGTCTGGGACCTTGGATCGCAAATCGTCTTTCTCCTTTGGACTTGTAGTTGGCTTTCGGTATCTGGAGTAGATTTTGATTGGTGGATCGCAGAACGCGATTGGGATTATGAGCTTTTATTTTTTCGCACAGATAATGGGGAGCATTCCAATGGAAACATCTATGCGTTAGACAGAATGCTTTAAAAGCAATTTGGTCTTTTACTGGCAACTAATGAAGGGATCTCAGTGAAGGTGAGATTGATTCCCAGGGTTTTTTCCCAGTCACAAGTCTAGCGGCCGTGTTTTGAACGACTTGCAGACGAGCGATTTGGTACTTGGGGAGTCCGAGGTAGAGGGCATTTGCATAGTCCAATCTTGAGTTTACAATTGCTCCCACCACGACCGATAAATCTTTTTTGGGGATAAAAGGAGTGAGTCTGTGTAGTAGGCGCAGCAGATGGTGAGATCCGCTGACTACTGATCCTATTTGTGCATCCATTGTCATATAGGAATCAAAGATGACCCCTAGACTTTTGACTCTGGCGCTAGGGGTGATGATTTTGCCCAGAATGGGCGGGGGTATCCAGGTAGTTGCAGGTTGATTCATCCGCTTGGCGTGAAACAGGAGAAGTTCTGTTTTCGCTCCATTGAGTTTAAGATAACTCTTTGTCATCCAATTCTCTATCAAAGAGAGGCAAGTCTCTAGATTGAGGTGGTGATCCTTTTTATTGCCAATGCGGAAATACAGTTGCGTGTCGTCTGCAATCTACTAGCAATGCTCCATGTTACAGACACCACCTCACTTCAATGACCATAAGCATATATATCAGAATTGTTCAGCAGACTGGCATCAGGAGCTGACAATTAACAGGGCTCATCGATTGCCAAAAATGTTGCATATACCAGAAGAACTCCCCAGAGATGTTATTGTGAGGATTCATTCCTAACATATTAAAGATCAGTTGATTTAACACGCACAACAACATGTCCCACTACTTGATCCATATGCAGGTATTTTTTTCTTCTCAGACCTTTCACAAGCAACTTTATTGGCACAGAAAACCTGACTTCCATTACTAAAATACTCTGTAATCATAATCTCAAGTATAGATGGGGTTTCCCCACCAAATCGACAGTCAATCGTAATGATGTTTCCTGCAATATCCATACACTGGATGACGGCCTGAAGTTGTTGGGGAAATTGGGGTTGCTCCCTATGGAATAAGATAACTCACAGAGCAAATAATCTGCAATATAAATCGCACAAGAAGAGCAATTTGATCATGCATAAACTCACTGACTTACTACGGTTCACTGCTTATATTGCTAAACCCTCAAAACTATCTGTTCTCAGGGAAACTTTTACCACAGAAGGAATTGGAAAATTCCCCCCTATCTATAAGTGAACATTGGTGTACCCTACAGTTGCATGGCGACTCAAAGTTCTTCTTCAACGTTCTGAATTTTTATGATTGTTTCTATTTTTGTCTCCTTATATTTTTTTTTTCCAACAGAATTTACAAATTACTCATACATTCTATGAGAATGTATCTTTTTTTAATCCACATCAGGATTTTGAAGATTCATCATTAATTTGGTCACACCTTACCCTTAACAAACCTGTAAAACATAAAAGTATAGCTTTCTTCTATAACGTTTTTTCTCAGTATCCTAAATATGAGAAAAAACCCTAAGTTGTTTTCCTCAAAATTTGAGTTTAATATTGCATGACATAACAGCCACTATTTTATTCTCCAGGGCTTCTGCTTTCAGAAAGTGTATATTGTTTGGGGGTTCTTACTATAATTCTAGCAATCTTATAGTAAAAAATACTGATTTTAAAAAGTATGTGAAAAATTAAACAATTGCCTCAGACGGCAAGTAGTTAAAGCAAATTTGAACCTTCCGTTTAAATCAGAAGAATGCATTCCAGGCGTCTCAAAATATAGATTGTTCAATGTCAAGTTGTTTTCTTTATAAAGCAACTATTTCCTAAGTATTATGGCCTGTCTTCTGCCAACATGTTGCAGAGTGGGACCTTGTTTTTTTTGGAAGGAAAAGTAGTCCTTTTGCTGACACACCCTTTACTAAGCCAGACTTAGTAAGCCAGACTAAGCTTATTCTTCCTGCTAATTGGAGAGCTCTGGTTCTGATACAGGAAATGTCAGACGTCTACAAACAGATCCCCACAGACAGCAATTGTCACACTCTGCTGCTAACTGTAATGCCCCATACTCACAATCCGATTTTCCATCAGAAAAACCTTGGATATTTTTTTTTCTTCCCCTCCCCCCTTTTTTTTGGGGGATATTGTCTTGTCTTGTCCTGTCTCGTCTGGTTTTGTTTTGTCTTGACTTGTCCTGTTTTGTCCTGTCTAGTTTTGTCTTGTCTTGTCCTGCCTAGTCTTGTCTTGCCCTGTCTTGTTTTGTATAGTCTCTTTGAATAATATATGGAAACAAAAATATATCCGAGATTGATTAGATGAAATAACTGTATTACTTATATGAACACATCAATGTTTGTATTATATTCTATAATGTATTGTCATAATATAATAAAATCAGAATGAACTAAAAACCTTGGATGGTTTTTCGAACGTAATTTCGCTCAAGCTTGGTTTGCATACACACGGTAACACAACAGTTCTCTGAACTTTCAACCATCAAGAACGCAGTGATGAACAACACCACAACGAGCCGAGAATCTGAAGTTCAATGCTTCTGAGCATGCGTCAAATTGTTTCCGAGCATGTGTCGGAATTTTGCACGTCGGAATTGCCACAGACGATAAGAATTTCGAGGACCAATCAGAAAAATTGTGAACCAGCTCTCAATCTTTTGTTGGCGGAAAGTGCGACAGCAAAAGTCTGATGGAGCATACACACAAATTTCCATTTAAAAAGCTCACATCAGACTTTTTGCTGGCGGGAAATCCGATTGTGGGCATAAAATATTGAATAACATGTGTTTTGATGCATCTGTAGTGTATTTAGCTGATTTAAATTAAACCCCCTGGTGAGATATTGGCTCTCAGAAAATAGTACCGTGCTATAGTAACCAAGTAATGGAATGATTATAATAATAGCAATAATTATAAAAAAAAAAATAGGATCGTGCTCGATACACCAAATTATACATAAATGAATCCAATATCAGTGGATAATTTAAATCAGTGCAAACAATGAATAGTCCATGCAAAAAACGGTATAACAAATAAAAGTGAAATAGTGAAGAAAAAACAGAGATGCAGCCTCCCATTAAGAGCTGAAATATCACACAGAGTGCTTCTTACACCAAACTAGTGCTCAAACAATTGGGACGAGTGATCCATTTCTTGTTAGTGCACAAAGATCACTCAACAGATCACCTCCAAGTGCTCCCCCATCCAGAAATTATCTCACTTGAGAGATTGTGATCTCTACAATTAGGTGAGATCAATACAAGCCTTTTAGCCTTCCTGGGCTTTGAAATTCCTTGCTGTTGTCGTCTTAAGCCGTGTACACATGATCGGTCAAACCGATGAGAACACTCTGATAGACTGTTTTCATCAGACCAAACCGATTGTGTGTGGGTGCCATCGGTTAAAAATCGATCGGTTAAAAAAAAGCAAACTTGTTTTAAATTTAACCAATTGATACCTAAACGATCATTTGTAGGCATGACCATAGGTTAAAAATTCACGCATGCTCAGAATCAAGTCGACGCACGCTTGGAAGCATTGAACATAATTTTTTTCAGCACATCGTCGCGTTTTACGTCACCACGTTCTGACACAATCGTTTTTTTTTAAACGATGATGTGTAGGCACGACTGAACATCAGAAGGTTCTCATTGGTTTGACCGATTGTGTGTACAGGGCATTAGATAAGGCTTAGGTGAATCCTCCATGAAACTTAAATTCATGAAATAAGTCTAGGTTACTTACATTGCTCAGGTGCTTTCAGCGCATTCGGCTCTGATAAGCATTTAAATCCATGTTTTGAATACATCGCTCTCTCCATAGAAGCCTCATAGACAATGATCCAACTCACAGCTCCACCCTGGATACAGATGTTGTCACCATCCTGGCCCCTCCCCTATGCGTGTTGAGACAGCCTTATGCGTCATGCTGATTGGAGAGCTCTGGCTCTGATACAGGAGAGGATATGTCAGACTTCTACAAAGAAACAGCAATTGTCCCACTCTGCAGCTAACTGTTAGATATTGAATACCTTTTGTTTTGATGCATCTGTAGTGTATTTATCTGATTTAAACTGAAGCCCCTGGTCAGATATTGACTCTGCCAGAGGGTATTACAGTAATTTGTGTATAAGAAATATTTTCCCCAATCCATGTACTTATGTAGTATTTAATTATGGGTGTGTTATATTGCGTGGGGGCATCCACTTGTGGGGATAGTACATGAGGAGATTTTGCAGAACACTGGTTTACATTTTGCCCAGAGAAGTTTAGACCCAGAATAGTTTAGGTACTGTATAACTCTTTGGAAAACTACTCACTAAAGATTTAGTTGCAACATATTGTCAATTTTTTCATTCAAAGAAACTCACTTAAAGTTACATAATATAAGGCTATATGTATAGAATTACTTGATCAAGAACCGTTGCAAATCCAGATGGAATTACTTCCTCTAGACAGACTTAATTTCCTGCTACCAGCTGTACTGTTCATAGAACATAATGTATTATTCAAAATAGGGCAATAAAAAGAAAATGCAGACAAGTAAGTGGCTTTTCAATTTATACTGTATATGTTGCTTATCAGGAGCTCTGCTTTAATGTTTATTTATGTAATGGAAGTGAAGAGAATGTATTATGTGCATAGAATTCCATCTACTGAGTTACATCTTTTTTTTTGATCTGTGATATGTAGCTCTAATTTAAATGTTGACATGGTTTTACTAAATGTATGATTAATTAGCAGAGGGGGAATTTAAAAATTGCAAGAACATTTTAATATTTGTATGCACTAGTATAGCAAATTTAAAAGAATTGATGGACTAATTAGTATATTGCAAACTGCCTTTTGGCTATGTTTACTGTTAATATTTATTTTCTTACTACACATCCAAATAATGTATTTTTTTCACATTATAGCAAATGTATATATATATGTTTTTATGTTACCAGTAAAGCAGTGAAAAATTATTGTAGAAGCCATTAGTTTTACTGACTGTGAAGGGATCCACCAGTGCAATTAACTGAAACTTTGTTCAGGTGCACATAGAAATCCCAAATGTAATGTAATTCCCATAATAAAACAAAGGTAATCATGTACATTAATGAAACTATTAGTCAGATGTCACACGGATAGTTGTTCTTCCTGATTGATGATCCATCTAGTCATGAACAAAGATGGGAATTTCTGGTATTTTTGCTTTCTTTGCAGTTATGGAAGATTTTTTTTTTTTTTTTACCAAATCAATAATAAATGGAATGTTCAGAAACGTGATGGCACATTAAAAACCTTTATATGCATTGGTGTTTTCACAAAGTAAGATTAAACAAAAATATATTTATAATTGCAGATTGGATATGTCTTCTTGCATTCTGAGAGGCAAATCATTTTGTACTTATTAATACTGTGCATTTATTGATTTGACATCTGCTTACTGGGTGTCGCCGATGCTAGATTTGAACTGACTGAACTGCTACCATTGTTCCACTAGATATATTTATTGCATGCAGAAGTATTCACCTTTAAAACATCTTATCTTCTTTGATATACTTGGGAAAATGCAGTAAGATATCAAACCAATAAACAATAGAAAACCCTTACCCTATCCTATCCTGGCAGTACTCAGATTACCCAGAATTCTGCCACATATAAATTCTTCTAAATCTTATAGTTTTTTTTAAGGCACACGTAGTGTCGCATTTGTAGTATCACTTTACCATGAGCGGTGCATCCATAGAGGACGCTGGAGCGCCGCCCCCTATGGCTCTCGCACAGCCACTAAAATATATAGGTTCATGCATTGTATGAATCTATATATTTTCGCCGCTGCCGCCCACTATTCAGCTGGCCGGTTGTTGAGCGCCAGCCAGCTGAATAACGGTAGCTGGCTGGCTGTGTGGAAGTGCCTATCAGAGCCATTGGCTCTGATAGGCTTTCCGAGTACAGCCCTGAGGCTGTAGTCGGCTTCCTGAAGCTTATCCTCGGGACGTACCGGTGGTGCGTTTCCCTGGATAAGACTGACAGGCGTCTCAGACAATCAGGTAATCGAGGGTGGGACAAGGGACATCGAGGGATGGTAGAAGCACGGCTGACCCCAGAAAGGTAAGTGCCAGGGGGGGGGGGGGGAATTTTACTAGGCACAGTGGCGACAATTGATGGCACAGTGGTAACAATTGACGGCACAGTGGTGACAATTGATGGCACAGTGGTGACAATTGATGGCATGGCATAGTGGTGACAATTGATGGGAAAGTGGTGACAATTGATGGCACAGTGACTGCATTTGATGGCATGGCATAGTGGTGACAATTGAAGGGACAGTTGCTGCGTTTGATGGCATGGCAGAGTGACTGCATTTGATGGCATGGCACAGTGGTTGCGTTTTGATTGTATGGCACAGTGGCTGCATTTGATGGGCACAGTGAGGCTGCAATTGTTTTTTTTTTTTTTTCGTTTGCGCCCCCCCAAAAATTTTGAGCACCAGCCGCCACTGCACTTTACCATCCCTTTGTATGTGTATGTACTCCATGCTAGCTTAAATGGCTGGCTGGTAGGGATACATATGAAATTTATAACGTGCAAAGGATGTCAGGGACAATTTCCAATAACATGGGAGAAAAACATGTTTGTGCCTTTTTCCCCTTTTTCTTGTTTTCTAAAAGCTCAGGGAAACTTCATTAAGAGCATCTACATTAGATCCTAGCCATTTTCCACACACATTTTGTATTTATATATTATAAGGAATCAGCTGTTGCACCAAGACAGTAATCAACAATGCACCAAGACAGTAATGCAATAGCAGCTTTATATGAAACTGTACATTTTAGGATTTCTTAGGCATATTTATATTCCATTCCACATAAAAAAAAAAAATCCTTATCAAGCCGTTTAGGAACAACAACAAAGATAACTCTGCACTCCTTGGGATACAACACTTTTGTTTTTTCTTTGAAGGCTTAGTAAGTTAAAGTAATGTACAATTTCACACAGCATTCCTGTGTTGTATGCCATTTTCTTAAATTCCAAATACCCTAAATCCTTTCATTCCAAATATCTCAGCCTAAAATCTATTAACCAAGAACATACTCTGTTTTTTAGCCTTTTTAATGCTATTTTTCAAGCTTCTATTAAAAAATGGCAAGGTTAGCTGATACCAATGCAAACATTGGTATCAGCTACGGCTAACAGATCAGTGATTTAAAGGAAGACTAAAGGTTCGTTTTTTATTAGATCAATTGATTGCTGTAAGCTAGAGCATTTAAATATCACTTACCTCGTTTTTCCTTTTGACCTCCAAAATACAGTAATCCAGGTTTGAAAATGCCATTTCCTGTCTCTCCTCTTCTTGCTTTCCACCAGCATCTAAGACGTTTTGCATGGTGGAAAGCAGAATGTGTTCACCCCCTCCCTATGACTACAGCCCTGCGTGAAGATGCTCTCTTATCCCTCACAGGCATGGAGGCTAAGCCGAATGGGAACTGTAGTTCCCATTAGGCCGTGATGTAGCAAGAATGAATGCGCATCGCAAACCAGGAAGTCAGTGAGAATAACGATTCAGGAGTGACGGAGGTGAATAAAACAGCTCGATTTCAACAGGTATCAAATTAGTTATAATGCAAAACATTACTTTTTACTTTATCAGCTACTGTCAGGCTTTCATTTAAGAGGAAAATATTTTTGTCTTTACAACCCCTTTAAGCCTGTGGGTAAGAGGTTTTTATAGGTTTACAATGCTCCTGCTTGTAATTTATTGTTTATTTTGTACATTTTTTATAAGGCAACCTAGCCTGATTTTTAATCAGTTTAATGTTTCTACAATAAATTACAAGCTTTTTCTGATTTCATACTTCCTGTGGTAACCAAGATTAGTTTTGTAGTTGCAGTCCTGCTTTCCCATCCTACCTTGTCGACTTCCATGACCATATTTACAATAACTTTCTGACTCATTTGGTATCACTTTGAACTAGCATCATGTTCTTCACCACCTCAAGACTGTAAGGTCTTTCCAGTGTGGTTAGATATCGAGTTAGCCCTCTCCCCCACCCAAGACCTCCAATTACTCCTGTTGAGTGATAAACGGAAGCCTTGGGATCTCAAACCCCTACCTATGCCTATGCAGGCAATGATGCTAGTATGGAGACATCTTAACTCTACATCTCTACGCCACATCTAGTCCAAAAGTACCTATCCATTCCCAACTCCATTCCCAATACAAGTTTTCAAAGCCATGATCCCTGCATTGTATGTCAAACCTTTACAACAGCATGGCATCACCAATGCCTCCGATCTCATCAAGGGTGATGTTCCCTACTCCTTAGAGGAGCTAGTAGAGATATACCAACTACCTCCACAGCATAAATTTACCTGCTTGTGCTTCCTTCACTTTATTACTAAACACCCCATCCCTGAAATATTCCTGCCCCCAAAGGTATGGAGTTTTCTTACTCAGAAATCTATTTTATACAGCATCCTCCAAGATAAGGATACCTTTTGCAAATCTATTCCCATGTTAAAATGGGAAACTGACCTCTATAAATTATTTCCTCCATTTCATTGGCAAGAATACCTGAATACCAGAATATATATATACCTATTTAAATAACAACTCAGATGACTTATTTGGGAAAAAATTGGCCGCAGCACTTTTATTGGTGTATTCAAATCAATAAATAAATAATAACCATATTCTGATAATTGTATTGCTTCATAAAATTCTTAAATTCCAAACAATCAACTTATAACAGCTCAGTCTTAAAGGACTCGAGCAAACAGAATTTTTATAAACAAAGACCCCACATGCCAGGTTTGAATGATCAAGCCCGGCCTACTCCACAACCATGGCCAATTCAATGCAGTTTTGCAATCCTACATTAACCACTTAACCCCCGGACCATATTGCTGCCCAATGACCAGAGCACTTTTTGTGATTCGGCACTGTGTTGCTTTAACTGACAATTGCGTGGTCGTGCCGCGTGGCTCCCAAACAAAATTGGCGTCCTTTTTTTCCCACAAATAGTGCTTTCTTTAGGTGGTATTTGATCATCAAGAGAGCCGACCTGCCGCAGAAAAATTATGGCGGCAGGTCGGCAAGCAGATAAAGATGTTTAAACCTTTATCTGATAGGTAAACTCCATCTGATCTGAATAATCCAGGGAAACCACTCTTTAAATCAATATGTATATATGAGGAACCTCCAATGCCTGGCATACATTTTCCCATACATTTGTTCAATCTTTTCCTAATTAAAAAAAAAAACAGTGCTTCCTGGAGCCATACTAGCCGAGGGACTCTCAGAAAAGATAATTCTGGTATTCGGAACTGCTAACTTTACTCTACGAATGTCACGGTTCAGCAAAGACATAGGTCCAACATTCTAATTTTACCCACATTGTTTCCCCCTAAGTGCACAATTAAGACATCAGGGGCTGGCCATGACTCAATCAACCAGGAGAAATAAAAAAATAGATTAGCCTATTGAAAACCTCTAATTCCTTTCAAGAAAATTTGAAATTCTCCCGGATCCAGAGACAGGTCTGACATAAATCTGAAAACATTGAGATTCCCATCTACCCAATTGTTTAATTACTGTATCAACCAACCTCATCTTAGCAGCCTCCATAGCTGCCCTGATCCTGAAAGTGTGAGAAGTAAACTTAAAATTATTTAAATCCAACTTTTTCATGCATGCATTTAATATGAAATTGAACTGGTACTGAGTAAGAGGGGACCCATCCACGTGAATCAAAAATACACCTTCCCCTATTGGCCTAACTGCTATGTAGCCAGTTATGACTTTAACTGGACATATATCCACAGTCCCACATTGGCCTAAAGATACCCAACTGATTTTACTCAACCTATCGGTTTTTGATACCAGAATGAACAATCTGATCCCTGTTTCAGAGACAACCACATGCTGTTTTAGCAAACCCACAACTACCTTTTTGTTTTTTTGGCAGCAGCTCAGATATTCTGAGAGCCCCAAAAAAGGCTAGTACGAAAGCTGTATTGAATAACCTAGCCTCAAAGCTACAAAAACACACTGCATGCGTAGTAACACACAGCTGTTTTAGTAATTTATTCAAAATGGGTCTCATATTATCTGGAAAGGAATGGCTCTTCCTATAACCTTTTAGGGCCTGCTGAATAGAAAAGAATGCTGTGCATGGAGATAAGTTTCTCAATTTGAAGAAAAAGGATACCCCTGTCATGATTTCGGAAATGTGACAATTCTAACTGCATTAAACTACATAGAAACATCTGAATATCCTGAATATCCATGGGGTTGTGTACTTAACCCGTGTACTTTCTGCCACAGAGTTTCTTATTGCATTTGTAAGCACTTCTAAATTAGTGTATGGGACGAATGTTACTGGCGCAAATGGAAAAAAGATTCTTATTCTATATTGAATGGGTTGCTGCAATCAAAAGGGTGCAAGTCACTCTTAGTTGGCTTGCCCAAAGTCTAATTGATATAGTATAAGGATAATCATGTGCAATAAACAAAATTATTTAACACCTATAAGTATCCACTTGTGCTATTCCACCACAAATTTACTGACAATCCACCAAAAGTTGTACATATGTTCTTCTAAAAAAACTGCATATGTATATATAAAAAAACATACATGTATTAATATATCAAAATAGTGCTTAATAAATGTGCGCTACCCTATTGCGGGTTCACAAAAAAAAAATATATATATATAGAAGATGTTTTGTGTCACTAGACCACAATTGGTACAGTAAAACTATTTAACAAATATTAATAAATCATATAAAGGAGAATTCCTAAATGAATCCTCTTCTCTTTAATAAAAGTCCCAATGTGATAACCAGGTGCTCTTAATCAATAGATATTCCTCTTGTGAAGTGTTTAAATGCAACATGATTTCACCACTTCCGTGATCTTCACGTCAGCGTTAAAAATGGCCACTCACCAGATCCTATTCAATAAAAGCCTTTGGTTCATTCCCAGGATAACCACTCCTGTTTAGCATCACCACAACTGTCAGGTATCTTGGATATAGTATTACTATGGCCTCTCTTTCTCTTTAAAAACTCACAGGAAAATATCTCACTTGGAACTTTTGCCTCCGCAGACTATGGGGGTCGTAGGTAAGCAGCTCAGTCCTTGTCTCCCTTTTTTCCCCCCATACACACATTACATTACCATGTCAGGCTTGACTGTATCTTTATTCCTGCCATTTGTTTATTTATTATTTTTTGATTGTTTGTGAATTGATTACAGATTGTTCTCCTTACAAAGCAGTAATGGCTGCGAAACTAGTCAAGACACCCCACAGTGACTACTATCCCCAGTGTGACCTCCCCCCTCAGGGGTTGACCACTGGGGTGATACATCTGGATTGTCACTATTTTTAATTGTATTAACTGTATTTTGTTTGTATTTAAAGTTTCTTCTGAGTCAATAAAATGTATAATTACTTTTATTTGTACATTTTTATAATTGTTTACCGTACCGCGATAGTCCAATATGCCCGCAAACCCCTCCTTTCTTGATTTTTGGTTTGGGGACCAAAATCCAACCTGTATTCAAACATACCACTGGGATTGTACTAGCTATATTAATCTCAGCTGGTAATAATTGTTGAGGATTACTATTAACTGACTGAGTATTATTGACATTATTTACATTACTTACGCTTCTAGAATGCCTATTCTCATTAGACTAAACACTTCCATAATGACTGCTTTCATTTACAAATGTATTCACACTGTCAGCTAATCTATTAATGGTTTCCATAATACTATTAAGTGTGTGTGCTAACTTACCTATACTGCCAGGTGGCGCTGGAGCATTTGGTATATCTGAAGCAGCCTCGTGCTGCTCTCTGTTTCCTCTAGTGCCAATCCGCGGGATGTCTGTGACATACACACTTCCAGCAGCCTCATGCTGTGATAGAGATACACTGGGCAGGGTTTTCTTCTCAACACTTACAACCTCTGACACTGCCTCTGTCCTCTGTATGCATGACGTTCCTCTCGCCCGCCCACAGGTTCCTCTGGGCAGCGGTGGGGACTGGACCCGCCTCTTATTTCCCCTCAAGCTTACCCAACGCTGAATAGTAGCTGCTGAATCTTCCAGCTGTGCTGTGCTGCTGCCCTCTCTCTCCTGTGTGACAGGCAGCCATGGCAGCCAGGCAGCCATGGCAACGGTCTGTGGCGGCATGTCTGGCGGTGCTGCAGGTTACTCCCAGCCTCTCTGCCTTTGCCTAAAGGGGGAATGCTAGGCATGTCCACAGGTAGAGACCTGTGGACATGCCTAGCATGCCTAGTACTGGCTGTTCCCCTTCTACCCCGCTCAGTTCATTATCTTATTCAGCCAAAGAAAGACATCTTCTAAGCCATTCTTCTCCTCCATTTTCTTCAGATTTCTCCAGTATGTGCCTCATGAGGGATTTCATAGCCATGACTGCTGTGCTCCAAGAGCTTGTTGCATCTTCACTGCCTGGCTGGGAACTAAGCCCCTTTCCAGAACATTCCACAGTGGTCACATTAACCCCGCCCCCAGCCCACATTTGAATTATCTTAAAGGGACATTGCCCCAAATATATTAACTTGTACTCTAATTATTTATTTATTTATTTAATTACATTTTATTTATTTCTAAAGGGAGTATGCCCATGATGTCGGCCTCAAACCCTAAAGCCCTCCTAGGACATTCTACTAGCAGCATGTTTATTTATCCTTAGAAACTGAAAAATCAAATGTAACACCCAATCTCTCAAAGGTAGTGAAAATGGTTAACTTCAATTATACCTTTGAACGCCTTCTAGCTGAAACCAAATTGCAGAACATCTGGGCATTCAGGTATTTCCTGCTTGACTAATGGAATCAAGTGATTTTATCCTTAACTAAGTACTTCCGAGAAATGTGTACACCTTTGAAGTCTGTATCTGACTTTTTCTTTGATCCCTGAGACTTGTACTGTATGTTATGTTTTATAACGTTTGTTTGTATGTTACCACCAAACTCAAATAAAAACTGTAGATTCAAAGACTGTAAGGTCTTTTGGTTTGATGAAGTAGTCTCAATATTATACCATTTAAAAGAGCAATAAAGTATGCAACTTTCAAGACCACATATGGCCCCTTCATGAAGGCCAGTGTGACACAATACTTAACAAAGGGGTTCTCCGTGGCCTTGAAATAATGTATGCTTGATTGTTTGATTTAAATGCAGTATAAGCAAGTATTATTTTACCTCATTCTATTGTGTGGATGACATATCTTAAAGGAGTTCTATTGACTGTTAAAGGTTGGTTGTCATAGCACCCACAGCAGGAGTATTCAGTACAGTGGGCCATGTGAATATTTGGACAGTTGAAATCAGTTCTATACACTTCTGTGATACTGCATTTGACTTGTTTCACAGCTGCATTAAGCTTTGAGATGCAATTCATTGTTATTGAATTGTACAGGGAGAAAAGCAGTTTTGTCTGTGTCAACAGGCACTAAACACTGCTAGGGTATTGTCAATTGTTACATTTTATTCACATGGGTTAAATATTCCTTGAAAAAAATGTTTCTCCAACTGTTCAAACACTGTTGTGAAGCATTCCTGGCAGTGTAATAGATGAAGTAGTAATGGAGCTGTTTGAGAGCAAACCAGCCAGCAGCACACCGTGACTAATGATGGCACTGAGAAAAAATAAAAGGAACTGTCCAGTACCAGAATACTCAGAAAATACCAACTGTCTTGATCCTCAAATACATTTACTGTACATGTGCATGATGTCACAAATCAATTTCCTTGGTTTGGAATAGGAATGAAAGGCACAGAGAAAATTAAATGACATAAAGAAGCATAGGAAACCACTGAATGCTACCAAGAACTGGAAATTTCAGCAACTTTTTTACATTAAGCCCTCAAAGTTTGTGGATTTTAATGTCTGGTGAATTTGCATGATCCTGGTCCACCAAATCTTTAATCTGAGGATTTTGTGTGATTATTATTTTTTTCATCTTAATGCATCATATGCAACTTCTTAATCCAATAGAAAATAAATGCAATACATTTTCCTCAAATAACATGCTCATTTTAATACATGAAAAAAAATCTCTGTAAATAGATTACTCTGCACAACACTTATCCACGCCTCATGCTTATAATTCCTTATGGTTTGAAAGCATGATTTCATTACATTATATCTATTTTGCAATATATTAACTTTGCATTGCTTAAAGTAGCTCCTGCAAAAGATGCTGTTTTATTTATTATTTTGCTAAATAACAGATGGATTTGCTACACACCCTTGAACAGCAAAATACTTGGGTAAATTACTAGGTCGGCAGAATGAAAATTAATTTATTTATGTTTGAAGAGGGGAAAGACTGTATAGTTTCCCTAGCTGAAAGCTAAAATTTTACAATTTTGAATAACTAAGATAAGCCTGGAATATCGTAAGAAATGTTATAAATTAAGTTAGCACAACATTATAGAAACCAATACCCAAAGGCAGCTTCAGAATAGCTCAATTTTGTATTTGGAATGATATGAACAACTTGGAATTTTCTTATTGCTTTCCTTGCTATCTACAGTACATCTTCTTCCCTGAATATTATTTATTACAAACTAACTTCCAATGGTGACTCCAAGGACAAGTACAGCAGTGGAGCTGTTACCTTTTATCCAAACTCTGGGGTAAGCTAACACGCTATATTAGTCATCACATGACAAAATATGACGTGTTACTTTATCTGCCTTGAACTATTCATTCCTTATACTCTTACTGCAATAAATGTACACATGCATATGTATGTGTATTTGTGTTTTCTTGTACTGCATCCTATCATTTCTAAAATGACACTTGAATCTGTGTGTTTCATTTTAGAGAACATGTTTTAAAACCAGGACTCCTCAGTACACTAATGCCTATATGGTAAGTATTTTCCTTTTTCAATAACTATTTGCACAACTTGTATTGCCTAATGTCATAGGGAGAGGAATCAGTTTGAGAGGGTCCATTACAGGAGCTTTTTTAAGATATTGATGGACCCAGACCAAGAAACCAGCCACAATACCCACTCACACCCCCCACTCACCAATACAAGTAAGAGACTGCTCCAAGAGACTAGTAACCTCATGTTGTAGAGGCTGAAACAATATTACGGGAGGCTGTTAGGCAACATGGGACAACTGACCTTTTTAGACTGTTCACAAGATACAATCTAAATATATCAACACTAGCAATGAGCAAGCTGTCCTGGGTACAATTTGCAGAGCGTGTATCCAAACTATTTTTTTTAGACAGGTAGTGCTTTTATTTCTGTTAATAACCACTGTATTTGTTATGTTTTACTATATGAAGGAAATGCTGTTTTCACTTGGCCATTGCAAAGCTTATGAAATAAAAATGCCAGCACAGTAATCAAACTCCCAATTTTTTTTGGAATTGATGAAATATGCTGATAATATAGGATACAAAAAGGATCTTGATAATGGTGCACTAGGAGATGAAGGGGTTAACCACTTCCCTACGGCCAGGGTGGTTCTAATTCTACGGGGCGCCATGTTTTCACAGCAGCCCCTTTCTTCGTTCCCAGTGTCCCTTGGACACAGCCAATCACAGATCGCCGCGAACGGCCAATCAGAGTGGCCATTTGCGATGCGATCTGTGCGGCGAAAGAGAGATGATTTCATATGTAAACATATGAGATCATTTCTCATTGCCGGCTCTCACAATGACAGCGTCCTGTCATAGAGAGAGGAGACTGATCTGTGTTCCTTGTACATAGTGACACAGATCGGTCACCCCCCAGTCAACAGTTAGAACACAATGCAGGATACACACTTAACCCCTTCCCTGCCAGTCACATTTATACAGTAATTAGTGCATATTTATAGCACTGATTGCAGTATAAATGTGAATGGTGCCAAAAATGTGTCAAAAGTGTCCGATGTGTCTGCCATGATGTCGCAGTCGCAATAAAAATTGCAGATCGCCGCCATTTTTTAGTAAAAAATAAAAAATAATTCTGTCCCTTATTTTGTAGGCGCTATAACTTTTGCGCAAACCAGTCGCTTATTGCGACTTTTTTTTTTACGAAAAATATGTAGAAGAATACGTATCGGCCTAGACTGAATTTTTTTTTTAAATTGGGCTATTTTTTATAGCAACAAGTAAAAAATATTTTATTTTTTTCAAAATGGTCGTCTTTTTTTGTTTATAGCGCAAAAAATAAAAACCGCAGAGGTGACCAAATACCACCAAAATAAAGCTCTATTTGTGTGGAAAAAAGGATGCCAATTTTGTTTGGGAGCCACGTCGCACGACCGCGCAATTGTCAGTTAAAGCGACGCAGTGCCGCAAGCTGAAATTTCACCTGGTCAGGAAGGGGGGTATACATGCCCAGTAAGGAAGTGGTTAATGTACAAATGAACAAATGATGAAATTTACAAATGTACAAATGATGAGAAACAAAGTAAAAAATCATACACATATACATGAACATTAAGTCCATAAAAATTCAAATTCACTTGATATATCAACAGTCTCCTCGTATTATCCATCATGAAAATATGATGCACCAAATCCCTATCAAAAGATCCTAATATAGCGAGTCAACATGCACTTGGCTGTCACACAGCTATCATATCCCCTCCAGTGATTCGGTTCAGCAGCGCTCAGCAGCACTCTTAGGAAAAGAGCAAAAGAACACAGGGCAGAGCTCATTAGAGATGTGTGTTCCTGTTCGTAACAATTGGATTTCGTACAAATTTGTTAGTATTTGTACATTCGGATCAATTCAAACATCCGAAAAGCTGAAAGACTCAGAATATGAAAATTTCGGAAATACGAATAAGCAAAATAACGAACAAGCGAAAATACAAATGTATGATTGGACAATCAAAAAAACCAAACCAAACCAAACCAAAAAAGCAAAAAAACGAAAATGACATCTATAACGAACGATTTGCGTTCTGTATTTTAAATCCTTTGTCTGTTCGTATTTTCATTTGTATGTTCGTATTTTCATGTGTGTGTTTTGTAAATCCGTTTCTTTGTCTGTTCGTAAATGTGTGTACTTGTATCGTTCTTTCGAATGGGCACTGGGCAGTGTAGTTAGTGAGTGATGTATCTTACTTAATATCTTAGCCAATCAGCTTATCTCTTTTGTGCTGAGTCACATTGTACAGTGTAAAGCCTCGTACACAGGATCAAACTTCAAACAAAATTTTCCGTGGATTTTTGTCTGAAGGGAGTTGGCCAGACTTTTGAACCCAAAAAAGTTTGTCCGATAGAGCATACACATGGTCCGATTTTTTGGAAAACGCTAATTTTGACGTTTGTTGTCAAAAAGTCCGACCGTGTGTATGGGGCTTAAGAGAAAGCATATCTTAATATGGATTAGCCGCGTGTTCCTATGTATTTACGAAAGTACAAAATTATTATCTAACAAAATTACGAATTTCGAATCAATGAAAATAAATTAGACAGAATTACGAATAATTCAGTATAAACGAAAATAAAACTGTTACGAAAATGAGAATAGATCCGAATAGGAAAACTTGCGTCTTAAGAAATACGAATGGGTCCGAATAGGAAAACTTGAGTCTTATGAAATTACGAATCTTTACGAATCTACGGAACGAGATAAAACGGAACAAAAAAATATGTATATATTTTTGTTGTGCACATGTCTAGAGCTCATGGTGTAGTATTTAAAATCACTGGGTTTAT
This sequence comes from Rana kukunoris, assembly GCA_029574335.1. Lineage (NCBI taxonomy): Eukaryota > Metazoa > Chordata > Amphibia > Anura > Ranidae > Rana > Rana kukunoris. The sequence goes on from CM056053.1 coordinate 240,620,946, forward strand.
TAAGTAAAAAGCAAGAAGCTCCACCCAATGCTTTTCTCCTCAATACCCATCATCAGGGTTGGAGGCTGACCAGGGATGTCAGATGTTCCATTTAAAAAGTGGCTTGGAGGATAGAATATTACCCGTCTATGATATAAAACATGGCACAGCTAATGATATAATTGCTTCAGTAACAATAGTTAAGCTTTAATATTTGGTCTTTAGTTTTATCCTGATTTGTTTTGTGCTGGGTGATCACAGAACCCTACTGAAGTCTATGGGAGCAAATGTTGGAAATTGTGGTCTTTTCAAGGCAAATTTTCAAGCTATTGTTAAAAAGTGCATGCGCAGCTGGGCACTGCAATTTGGGACATGTACCAAAACTTTTGAAAACACCACTCAATGAGCAGAAGGTCATTTGTCTAGGGGAGAGAAGAAACAGTTTTGCTTACCTGAGCCTCCTATCCAATGACAAATGGATCACACCTATGTTCCAGCAGGTGGACTCTGGGGGTTATTTACGAAAGGCAAATCCACTTTGCACTACAAGTGCACTTAAAAGTGCACTGAAAGTGAACTTTCAAGTGCAGTCGCTGTAGATCTGTGGGGGACATGCAAGGAAAAAAATAGCATTTTGCTTGCACATGATTGGATGATAAAATCATTCCCCTAATTTCAGAGCTTCCCCTCAGATCTACAGCAATCTACAGTGACTGCACTTGTAGTGCAAAGTTGATTTGTCTTTAGTAAATCAACTGATCAGTGTCAACATTTCCAGTGCAGGGCTGTTGGCCCTGCGATGGTCTTGTTGAGGTCAGCCTCATTCAAGGGACAATTTTTTAGTTGCCTGGAGTTGAGTTTTAAAGATACAACAAATACAAAGCCTTATACAAAGCCTTAAAGCTGCACGTGAAGCTAACATGGTTGTAAACCTCAGATATGAAATATGAACAAAGCATATCCCTCTATAGTCTGTACTTGTCTCAGTTAAGAGCACTAACCAACATTTCTGTCTACTGCTTCATCCATTTTTTTCTGACACAAATAGAAACAAGGTGACAGCCTCAGCTCTGTTCTTGTGTGCTGTGCGAAGGGGGGGGGGGGTACCTTCCCTCCCATCAGTTCTCCCCACTGAGCTCTGCAGAGTGTAATTTAAGCACTCCACTCCCTTTTTTGTGACAGCTCAGTCAAGCTCTTTAAATGTTGGACTTTTATCAGCTGTAGAGGAGAGCAGACCTCAGATAAACAGGTACAACTTACACAGGAGGATTTATTACATCTCTGTATCAACTGAGGCCAGTCACTTCACTGGGTATATTTTTTTTTATTAATATGTGCTCTATTTTATTTCCTGGTTTGTACAATTTATGAGCTATACACCTTTAAATACATATGGGACATTTTCTACTTCACTGGGTATATGTAATGGTTTACAACCACTTTAATGTTATAGGGGCCCCATGATATCCTGGTTACACAGAGAAATTAGTACATTAATAGTACATTAATACCCCTTATTACTCATTCTCCCCAAAAAGATTCAAAGGCAAATAACGATCCCCACACCAATAATGATCCTGGCTTCTCGATCTGGCTGCCGGTCTGCTGTTGCAGTTCTGTGCCCCACTGATTGTTTCTGCTCAAGTCTGCTGGGAGCTCTGACCAGCCACACATCCCAGCCCTGCAGTGCAAATGGCATGCTTGTGTAACCTCAGCTGGATTACTGTGCACGGCTACTGCTCCTGACCTGATGGTTCTGTTCCAGTGGAACCACATATCTTGCTGCAAGTCCCTCAATCTACATTCGCAGGCAATAATGTTCCTCCTGACCCTCAGTGCCCCCTGTTTTACTTCCAGGGGGGCTGGGCTGGACATACAAGCTTGTTATTTCAGTCTCCTCTCAGGTACGTGACATCTGGAATGTAAACGCAGCTGAAGAAACCTGAAAGTCCTATATCTCACAAGAATGTACTCCTGCATCATGAAGTTGTTAAGTCACTTTATATTGATGCTAAAGTAGTGCTGGAAGTTATATACTGTCTATTTTGACTAGCAGGTTTATTGCTTTGAAATAGGGATACAATTTGTGTTAAGGTTGTACCTAGTATGAAGTTCAGTGAACTTCTGAACAAACTGGCCATACCTGGACAGGTAATTGACCCAAATCCTTGGCTGTTAGAATTAAACAAAGCAGCTGGGGATCCATAGCAATATCATTGACCAAGTATGATCATGACCATATTTGGTCAATGATATCACCCAGGATCCCCGGGGCTGTCATTTAAATTCAATTAGCATCCGGGGTCTGTCATTTAGCAACAATAGTGAGGCGAGTGGTGGTCAAGCAGTGTATCATTATTATAGACAATGAATAAACATCATTGAACAATGTGGCTGACGGACCCCTGCTTGCAATGCACTGTTCAGCGCTGCAATGCATTGTGGTCAGTTTGGGGGGCCCAAACTAACAGTCAAACGACCCAAAAGTTTGGCTTTTTCCTTAACGACCGAACAGCGAAAGTTTGGCCCAAACTTATGCTCGGGCTGAACCATTCGCCCATCCCTACTGGTGGCCCCACAATAGGGATAAAGCTTTTCCGCAAAAGGGAATTTAATAAAACATGCAGCCATTCACTAAAATTAGAAGGAAAGCGGTTTAACCCTAAACTGCGTAGAAGGTTCTTTACTGTTATGCCCTGTACACACGATAGGTTAGTCTGATGAAAACAGTCTGATGGATTTTTCCATCGGTTATCCAATGAAGCTGACTGATGATCAGTCGTGCCTACACACCATCAGTAAAAAAAACGATTGTGTCAGAACGTGGTGACGTAAAACACAACAACGTGCTGAAAAAAATGAAGTTCAATGCTTCCAAGCATGCGTCGACTTGATTCTGAGCATGCATGGATTTTTAACCGATGGACGTACCCACAGACGATCGTTTTTTTCTATAGTGTTTATCCATCAGATAATTTTAAAACAAGTTCATATTTTTTTTAACCTATGGATAAATAACCGATGGGGTCCACACATGATTGGTTTGGTCTGATGAAAACGGTCCATCAGATCGTTTTCATCAGACTAACCTATTTTATGTACGCAGTTAGTATGTGGAATTCTCCTCCACAGGCAGTGGTTTCAGCATCGATAATTTAAAAAAACTATTAGATAGGCACCTAAACATACAGGGCTATATAATATAAGGGATGAGCCCGATGTTTGAGTCAAATGTAAGTTTGACTCGAACATTGGGTGTTCGCCTGTTAGCGAACAATTTGTGATGTTAGCGGGAAATTCAAAAGCCATGGAACACCCTTTAAAAGTCTATGGCCGTGTACACACGGCAGAGAACCTCGACGGGCAGAACACATCGTTCTGCCCGTCGAGGTTCTCTGCCGGCCGTCGAAATCGGCGACCCGCCCATCGGGAATGGCAACCAGCCATTCATCCAGGCGGGCCGTCGAGCAAAAAGAGAGCGTGCTCTCTTTTCGCTCGACGGGATTCCCGACGGGCGGGGCGAGCCAGGAGCGTACACACGGCGAGGTTCTCGCTGGAATGCAGCTTCCAGCGAGGTTCTCGCTGGTTTCCAGCGAGAACCTCGGTCGTGTGTACGCTGCCTATGGGAGAGTGCTAATATTAAAGGCTTATATGTATGGTATTGTCATAAAAAGTGTTTGGGGACCTGGGTCCTGCCCCAGGGGACATGTATCAATGCAAAAATATTTTTTAAAACTGCCATTTTTTTGGGAGCAGTGATTTTAATAATGCTTAAAGTGAAACAATAAAAGTGAAATATTCCTTTAAATTTCGTACCTGGGGGGTGTCTATAGTATGCTTGCAAAGTGGTGCTTTTTCCCCATATTTAAAACAGTCCCACAGCAAAATTACATTTCTAAAGAAAAAAAAAGTAATTTAAAACTGATCGCAATTGGGTCCCGGCAATACAGATAAAAGTAATTGAAAAAAAAACGCATGGGTTCCCCCAGTCCAATACCAAGCCATTTGGGTATGGTATGAATATAAAGGGGAACCCTGAACCAAATAAATAAAAAATGAATGGGTGTCCCCTCAAATTCCATACCAGTCCCTTCAGGTCTGGTATAGATTTTAAGGGGAACCCTGTGCCAAAAGGTAAAAAAAATGGCCTATGGATCCCACCAAATTCCATACCAGACTCTTATCCGGGTGCGTAACCTGGCAGGCCGCAGGAAAAAAGGCGAGGACAAGAACCATACCAGGCCCTCCTGAACTATACTGAACTGTACCAGGCCACATGCCCTCAACATGAGGAGGATACTTTGGGGTCTCATCCCCACAACCCTTGCCTGGTGGTTGTGGTGGTCTGCGGGTGGGGGGCTTATAGGAATCTGGAAGCCCCCTTTAACAAGGGGACCCCCAGATCCCGCCCCCTATGTGAATTGGTAAGGGGTACATTGGTGAATTGGTAAGGGGTACCCCTACCATTTCGCCCCAAAAAAGTGTAAAAAAAGGTAAAAAAAAACGAGAAACTTGGGACAGGTCTTTTATTAAAAAAGAATAAAAATAAAAAAAGTCCAGCGATCTCGACCTGATGACTGAAAAAAAAAAGCCACAACACATGCGGCTCCATAGGGGACTCCCGTCGATTGACCTGTCTCTCGCTTTGAAAGCTCTTATATAGCTGAGGGCGGGTGCCAACCGGTGACGTGCAGGTGACCTTTGCTGCCACTGGGTTTTCCATGGTGTCAGAGGGGGCAACGTCACAGGGACAGAGGGGGTCACCCCTTTTTTTTTGGTTCAGGGTTCCCCTTAATATTCATACCAGACCCAAACGGCCTGGTAATGGACTGGGGGGAACCCATGCCATTTTTTTTCAATTACTTTTATCTGTATTGCTGGGACTTGATAATTCATTATAGCCGTGATCAGTTTTAAATTACTTTTTTTTTCCTTTTAAAAATTTAATTTTGCTGTGGGACAATTCTAAACACGAGGGAAAATGTGGCACTTTACAGGCATACTATAGACACCCCCACAGGTACGAAATGTTAAGGAATATTTCACTTTTATTGTTTCACTTTAAGCATTAATAGAATCACTGGTCCTGAAAAACAGGGCATTTAAAAAAAAAATTGCATCAATACATGTCCCCTGGGGCAGGACCCAGGTCCTCAAACACTTTTTTTGACAATACAATGCATATAAGCCTTTAAAATGAGCACTTTTGGTTTTTCATGTTTGTATCCAATAGACTTTAACATTGATCGCATGTTGTAATTTTTTATTTTTTTTGCCTGTTCGCAAGTTCTGGTGCGAACCGAATCGGGGGGTGTTCGGCTCATCCTTACAATGTAATACTGACATAAAATCACACACGTAGGTTGGATTTGATAGACTTTTGTCTTTTTTCAACCTCACCTAATATGTAACTATGTAACTAAGCATTGAATGTTTTCAAGATTCAGTTGTTTTTTGAGGTTTGATCAGACTCATAAATATACTTATTAGCCATCCATGATACATCAGTAAGAATCCTTAAATTACATCCCATTTTGGGAAATCTTTCAAACTTCTATCCGCAATATAAGGCTGATTTATATCTATATCTGTTGATAATCAGACAGTGCAAAGATTCAAGCAATTCTCCTGACCACACAAATTATGTTTTGATGTTACATTTATGATCCTGACCATCCTGATTGCAATTGATGGGTGTCCAGAGACATTGAATTGTTTTGTGTGTTTTTGTGTTTGAAAAAATGTGATAACCCCTAACTGTAAAAAAAAAAAAAAACATTCAAATTGTTGCAAGGACAAAAACTTGCTTTATTTTACTTCTGCACCTCATAATAACATTATATTTGTGTAAAAATGAGAAGATTCCATTTCTATTTACTTCAGTTTGTCACTGTGCAACAATCATCACAGAATCCAGGGGCAGCTCCAGACCATATTTGAGGGGATACTGTGATGGTGCTGGCAGTAAAAGAAAAAAGCCAAGACCCATCCTTAGTAGAACATGAAAGATGTAAAGTTAAATATAAATTATTCACAGTGTATTAAGAACAAATATTGAGGCATACAGAGTGGAGTGTTCTAAAGTATGTAATAGTGTCCTCTACATTATTGGACAGAAGTAATTTCTTTAAGTGGTGCCAGTGGGTATAAAAATAAACCAGTTGCCAACATTTGGAAAGAATTAAGAGCAACACGTTGAAGGTGTTAACCACTACAGCCTGGGAAAAATTTACCCCCTTCCTGACCAGGCTATTTTTTGCTATACGGCACAGTGTCACTTTAACTGACAATTGCGTGACTCTGTACCCAAACAACATTGACATCCTTTTTTCCCACAAATAGAGGGCGGGACGGATCCCCGAGGGTCACCATCTTCATACCCTCAGGTGAGGAGACAACGGGGGCACCCCTACATGTTGGGGGAACCCGTCAGGAGGAGCCTGGAGCCCCAACTTACCGCGGCTAGCGGGACGCGCGATCCCAAGATGGCGGGCGTCATTCAGGCACACAATACAGGAGTGGAGGAATCCCCTGTCACCCGGCCCTCGTATGCCTCGGTGGCCAGAACAACGGCACCAGACATCCCGGCGGGTCCCCTGATAGGAGTAGCACACTCCCCTGCATCCACAGAGTCTCTGCTGGAGCAGACACTGGCAGAATTACTGGACTCTCCATTAGGGTCTACATCTCCTCAGGCAGTGACGGAGCCTGTCATGGCGGCCGTCCCCTCACACAATCTGCCTCAGACAGCTGAGCTCTTTACACAGCTCTCTATACTCCTGGACAAAGGGCTTGCACAGACAGCAGCAAGGATTACTAGTGACCTGAGAGGTGACTTCCAAATGATAAGATCCAGGATGGAATCTATTGAAAACAAACTTGACCACACCATTGCCAAGACTAGACAGAATACTGACCAGATACAGGTCCTGACTGAACAACTGGACATTGCTTTATCACGTATGGACGACCTGGAGAACAGATCCAGGAGAGAGAACCTTAGGATCAGGGGGCTCCCTGAGTCCATCACCGATGTCTCCTCTGCTGTCCAGGATTTTGTCAAACAGCTTATCCCTAACATTCCGCACCATAAACTGGAGGTCGATCGTGCCCACAGAACCTTGGGACCCCCGAGAAAGGATGGCACCCCCCGGGACATTGTGGTTAAACTCCATTTCTTCTCGGTCATGGAGGAAGTGATGAGACTGTGCAGACACCAAAACCCCCTTACATGCCGGGGACACAATGTCCAGGTGTTCGCGGATCTCTCCAATGACCATTCAGAAAAGGAGAAGCTTAGAACCCCTCTTGCTTGTTCTATCACAACGTAATATCAAATACAAGTGGGCCTTCCCGTTCGCCCTAAAATTTGAATACAAAGGCAAGGCACATTCCTTCCATAATTTCCATGACGTGGAACGCCTTCTCCTGGATCTGCGCTTGATCTCTCAAGAAGCGGTCTCTCCAACTCTAATCCTGGATCCACTAAACGGCCCTCTCCAGCGAGCCCCCTGACGAACACCTGGGACAAACCTAAATTCAAGAAGACCAGGGATACCAGGCCTCCCTGATGCCCCTGAACGAATGGTCTGAGATCTACCCATGAAGTTTTTCCCCCGAAGAACTTCTTTAACGATTCAGAAGACACTGAACTCCCCCTCCCTCCTCCACTGTTACAGTTCATGCCACCTATGGCAATTATCTTTTGCATTCTGTGTTTAGGCCTGAAATTACAGTTTTGCTAGATTTGTATGACAGGGCCTTTAATGTTTTGGTCATCGGTCCCTCACTTCTGGCGATGAGTGTTTTAATACTCATCGCCCCCCAGAGCTCCTTGCGAGCTCCGGTCCTCCCCCCCTCCCCCTTCCTTCTCTCTATCATCTGTTCTTTTTTTTCTAACTTTTCTTCTTCTTGCAGGATTTTGCAATTTTTCCATCGGCCGTCTATGCCTACGACATCTACAGCCCTTAAAGAGACCTAGTTACTGGGACGATCGCACCTTCTCCATCCAGGTAGGTGGCAGGGTTTTGGTGATCTCTCTCATCCCTCTGCTCCATGGCTAATACCACCCCTGCGGCTACTAAACTGAAGGTAGCCACACACAATGCTCAGGGTCTTAACTCCTCCTCCAAAAGGCGAAAGGTTCTGGACTTTATGAAGTCCCACCATCTTGATATCCTATTCTTACAGGAGACTCACTTCCTGATCCGATACAAACCCAATTTTCTACACGCCCAATTCCCACAATTTTTTTTAGCTAACGCCGAAGACAAAACCAAGGGAGCAGCAATTCTGATCTCTAAGAATTGCAGATTCTTGCTGCTGCTAGACTATAAAGACCTGGGGGGAGGTTTGTTCTGGTTAAGGGCACAATTGACGGCCACCTGTACTCTCTGGTCTCTTACTACGCCCCCAACGTGGGCCAACTAAAATTCTTTACTGACTTGTTCAAAACCCTAGACCCCATGCTGGAAGGCTCGGTGATAATGGGTGGGGACTCAAATGTGGCCTTTGACCAGGGCGTGGATAAATCCAAACCTCCCACGGCACAGGCTATGCATGCTACTAAACTTAGTTTGAAGGTAGCCAAACTCCTTTTTCAGCGGGGCCTCACGGATATCTGGCGGGAAATGAATCCTACCCGGAAGGATTACACGCACTTTTCACACGCGCATCAAACCTATGCCAGGATTGATCACATCCTGGTCTCCAACGCCCTGATCCCCGCGGTTAGCAACTCTAGGATCACAGACACGGTCTGGTCGGACCATGCCATAGTGGTCATGACCACTACCAACCACATCACGGTCCCTAAATTCCCTTCTTGGCGTTTGAACAAAAAGATCTTGTCGGACCCCGCCCTCAAAACTGAGATAGAGCTGGCCATCACCGAATACTTCACGTTGAATAGTTCACCTGACATATCGGCCGAAACTTTGTGGGCAGCCCACAAAGCAACCATCAGGGGAAAGTTGATCCAACTTAAAGCCAGAGTCAATAGGGGGCACAGGGCAGACATAGAAAATTTAGAGAAGAAATTTCAAGAGATATGTGCGGCCCACAAGAAAGACTCGGGACAATGTCCTGTGTCCCACATTGACTCAGCCCGCCTAGAATTGAACATAGCGCTAACAGCCAGGGCTGAGACCAGTCTGTGCTGGCAGGGAGCGAGATTCTACCACATGAGAGACAAGCCGGGGGCCCCTTCTTGCATCTAAACTATCACCACATCCCCGGACATACACCTTCCCTAAAATTAACATAGCGGGTCGCCCCCCTACAGCTAACCCCCTTAAAATCCTGCAAACATTTCAAACATTTTACTCGAATCTCTATAGTGGCCACCAGGCGCAGAAGGTCCCAACTGGGACTCAGTTCCTGGATGACATCTCTATCCCTACCCTGTCGAAGGCTCATAAAGACAGACTCGAAGCCCCTGTAACGGTGGAAGAGGTCTTAGAGGTCATTAAGGGCCTTAAGAAAAATTCTGCCCCAGGACCAGACGGATTCTCCATCCGTTACTATAAAGCCTTTGCACCGGTCCTAGCCCCTCATCTCACAGAGTTCATCAACTCTAAAACTACAGGGGAACCTATGGATGCGCAACTGAATGCTGCCTTCATCTCCGTCATCCCCAAGCCTGACAAAGACCCGGGGGAGGACAATAACTATAGACCGATATCACTCATTAATAAAGATCTCAAAATAATGACCAAAGTTATGGCTGATCGTCTAGCCTCCTTTATTGGAACCTATATACACAAGGACCAGGTCGGGTTTATACCTGGCCGTCAAGGCCCTGACCAGATCAGACGGGTGGTTGATATTGTGTAGCTTTTACAATCAGGCTGGGATGGCGGAGGTGCCCAAACTGCGATGTTGATGTAGTTGGATCTTCAGAAGGCTTTCGACTCGGTTTCCTGGTCCTACATCCTTACCATACTCGGGCGCTGGGGCTTCGGCCCTAGATTCACTGGGCTCATCCGATCCCTTTACTCCACTCCTGAAGCTAGGATCAAATTGCAGGGCATGTACTCAGACCCAATAGCAATACGGAGGGGGACTCGCCAAGGCTGCCCCCTCTCACCCCTAATTTTCGCCATAGCAATTGAATTGTTGGCCATTGCTATCAGGTCTAACCCAGACATAGCAAGAGTCAGTTGCGGTCCCAGGGCCCACAAGTGTGGACTGTTTGCGGACAATTTGATCCTCTTCATAACCTCTCCCATCACCTCCCTCCCAGTGGTTTGTAAAACGCTAGACGACTTCGCGGACGTCTCTGGGTTAAAGGTTAATTATGCCAAGTCTCAGGCCCTCAATATCTCCCTTCCATTACCTCTAGTTGCCCAACTGAAAGACTCCTTCCGCTTCAAGTGGAGCGACATCTCCATCCGTTATCTGGGTGTTACTTTGACCTCCAAATTTGAATCATTGTACCAAGCCAACTATCCCCCCATATACAAAAAACTAGAACAGGACCTTAAGCAATGGCACCCACATCAACTGTCCTGGCTAGGGAAGATAAACCAAAGTCGTCAAGTTTGTCTGGGGTAAGTCGGGCCATCGCCTAACCAGACACACTCTTTTTAGACCTCGAAGCAGAGGGGGGCTGGGACTGCCCAACCTACTCTGGTATTACCAGGCGGCCAGACTTGCCCAACTTTCCACGATATACAGTAAAGTGGCCAAACCTGACTGGGTCGACATGGAAAGGCAGGCGGTCCCCTCCTTTACTCTTCACTTCCTCCTATGGAGTCATCCTAAAACTAGGCCCCCTATACTTTGCCCTTCTCTGTTCGCGATCTGGGACAGGCACCGGCATAACCCTTCCTTGATCTCCCCATGTAAACCTTTAGCACATATGTTCCACAACCCTGATTTTCTCCCGGGGATGGATATTAAAGCGTTCAAGTGGTGGTTGGATAAGGGGATGTATCGGATCGGCACTTCCTCTCACCCTCAGGCCCCATTTCACTCTCCCATTGTGTTAAAATTTTGAAAATGCCCTCCACAGAACAATTCCGGTTTAGGCAAATGTCCTGCTTCCTCCATTCTATCTGGTCCACGAAACCTGATCCTCCCCAACTTACCTCATATGAACAGTGGTGTGGTGATCTTATGGAGCAGAGGGGGGAATCTCCAGAATTTACTCGTCACTAGCCAAGGATGATAGCAAAACACCTTACATGTTGGCCTGGGAGGGTGATCTACAGGTGACCTGGGGCCTGGATGCATGGCACAAAGCTTATGATTTGTCCTTTAAGGGCATTTTTAACGTGTCCCTCATGGAGGCCAACATAAAGGTATTCACCAGATGGTACCTGACTCCCACCCGGCTTTCCGCTATGTACCCCTCAGCTTCTCCTCTGTGCTTTAGGGGGTGCCAGTTGAGGGGTTCCATGCTGCATGTGTGGTGGGAGTGCCCCAAAATTAGATTCTTCTGGACCAAAATATTTAGAATTGCATCTACTATCTCCGGCCTATCTATCCCCAGGTCGCCATTGCTGGCCCTCCTTAACCAACCCCTCCCACACGCCACGAAACCAACCCGCAAACTTGTTTTTTTCATTTTCTTGGGGGCTAAAATTACATTGGCCAGGGCATGGAAACGCCCCAAGGTCTCGATCTTAGCTGCCAAAAACAAGATCTCATGGATCATGACCCAAGAGAAAATGCTGAGCTCTGTCCTGGACACCTTTCCTCAGTTTCGGGAGATATGGGAACCCTGGGCGAACTATATGGGGATTGGAGAATCCATTTACTTGTCCCGTTGACTCGCCTAGGCATGGACTTTCACCATCAACTTTTACCTTTTCATTTCTCTCTCTTCTCTTTTTCTCTTCTTACCCTCTCCCTACCCAGCCCCTTCCACCCCCCCATACTCACAGGTAGTACCTGTGATCTGTTCTTGGGCGATGTATTTTTTTTAATTTTATTTTTTCTTACAAGTGTTAGCTAGAGTCCCTCAATGCCCACCTTAAGCTTTTCTATAGATTTTTACCGGCTTTTGCCTCGTTTTGTTTGGCTAAGGTGCGGGAAGTCTCCTGCTGTCTGCTTTTTTAGGGTGACCCCTGATGTCTGTCACTTATGTCATACACATTAGGTGTGGGCTCATCCTGCCCCCTCCTGCACAGTTAGCTCCCGTACGGGGTGTGGGGGAGGGGCTGGTATGGCCCTCACGCTTTGGGGTCCCCAGGCATGGGATATCTCTAATTTCAGTAGTATGTTTTTGTCAAGGATTCTAGATGGACCAGGACTGTGTGCCTACACTGAGGAGACCAACACTGTATATAGTGGAAAAAGGTGTTTATTTACAGAGGTGAGAAAATAAGTGCACGAATAACACAAAAGCTATATACAAGTTCAGGGAGAATGCAATACTCATAAGCCAAAGCCAAGCCGGGGTCAAATACCAGGAGATCATTCAAAGAGGCTGCAGACAGGGAAGGGGCAGGAAGGAAATGTCCAGGAGAGGGATCGGGATCGGGATCAGGTCAGGACAGATCGGATCAGGTCAGAGGTCCAAAGCAGGTTCAGGGTCTGGTTAGTAAACAGATACCAGGGCGAGTTCTGTTTGAACTTGCCGGGTATATATAGGGAGTGTCTTAATTACGTTCAAGTCACACCTGAACGTAGCAAAGGCCAGGTGTTCCACACTGCCAGGGTCTATCCGCTGGTGGAGGTCAGTACTGCATCCCAAAGGTGATATACCAGCAGGGGGAAGTTCCCCTGACAGCTCCGAACTGCCAGGAGACCCCTGCTGGTGGGACGCAGCACTGCAAGACAGAATATCAATAGCACCAGCGGATGGACCTTTTCCTGACAGTACCCCCCCTCAAAGGAGCGGCCTCTGGACGCTCCAACAATCCGTTGCCGGGGAAAGTCCAGAGTGACCAACTGGGCAATGGGAGGCTTGAGCCGAGAGGTGGGTACATCCGGGTCATCGAGCTGGGGAGCAGGCTCCGGGTCATCGAGCTGGGCAGCAGGCACCGGGTCAGCGAACTGGGCAGCAGGCACCGGGTCAGCGAACTGGGCAGCAGGCACCGGGTCAGCGAACTGGGCAGCAGGCACCGGGTCAGCGAACTGGGCAGCAGGCACCGGGTCAGCGAACTGGGCAGCAGGCACCGGGTCAGCGAACTGGGCAGCAGGCACCGGGTCAGCGAGCTGGGCAGCAGGCTCCGGGTCATCGAGCTGGGCAGCAGGCTCCGGGTCATCGAGCTGGGCAGCAGGCTCCGGGTCATCGAGCTGGGCAGCAGGCTCCGGGTCATCGAGCTGGGCAGCAGGCTCCGGGTCATCGAGCTGGGCAGCAGGCTCCGGGTCATCGAGCTGGGCAGCAGGCTCCGGGTCATCGAGCTGGGCAGCAGGCTCCGGGTCATCGAGCTGGGCAGCAGGCTCCGGGTCATCGAGCTGGGAAGCAGGCTCCGGGTCATCGAGCTGGGCAGCAGGCTGGCAGACTGGCACAGGAACAGCAGGCTGGGCTGCGGACTGGAAGTCATCAAGCCGGGCAGCAGGCTGGAAGTCATCAACCTGGGCAGCACACTGGAAGTCATCAACCTGGGCAGCGGACTGGAAGTCATCAACCTGGGCAGCGGACTGGAAGTCATCAACCTGGGCAGCGGACTGGAAGTCATCAACCTGGGCAGCGGACTGGAAGTCATCAACCTGGGCAGCGGACTGGAAGTCATCAACCTGGGCAGCGGACTGGAAGTCATCAACCTGGGCAGCGGACTGGAAGTCATCAACCTGGGCAGCGGACTGGAAGTCATCAACCGGGGCAGCGGACTGGAAGTCATCAACCTGGGCAGCGGACTGGAAGTCATCAACCGGGGCAGCGGACTGGAAGTCATCAACCGGGGCAGCGGACTGGAAGTCATCAACCGGGGCAGCAGACTGGAAGCCATCAACCGGGGCAGCAGACTGGAAGTCATCAACCGGGGCAGCAGACTGGAAGTCATCAAGCTGGGCAGCAGACTGGAAGTCATCAAGCTGGGCAGCAGACTGGAAGTCATCAAGCTGGGCAGCAGACTGGAAGTCATCAAGCTGGGCAGCAGACTGGAAGTCATCAAGCTGGGCAGCGGACTGGAAGTCATCAACCGGGGCAGCGGACTGGAAGTCATCAACCGGGGCAGCGGACTGGAAGTCATCAACCGGGGCAGCGGACTGGAAGTCATCAACCGGGGCAGCGGACTGGAAGTCATCAACCGGGGCAGCAGACTGGAAGTCATCAACCGGGGCAGCGGACTGGAAGTCATCAACCGGGGCAGCGGACTGGAAGTCATCAAGCTGGGCAGCAGACTGGAAGTCATCAAGCTGGGCAGCAGACTGGAAGTCATCGGACTGGCAAGCTGGCACAGCAACATCAGGTTGGCAGGCTGGCACAGGAACATCGGGTTGGCAGGCTGGCACAGGAACATCAGGTTGGCAGGCTGGCACAGGAACATCAGATTGACAGGCTGGCACAGGAACATCAGATTGGCAGGCTGGCACAGGAACATCAGGTTGGCAGGCTGGCACAGGAACATCAGGTTGGCAGGCTGGCACAGGAACACCAGGGTGGCAGGCTGGCACATGAACACCAGGGTGGCAGGCTGGCACAGGAACACCAGGGTGGCAGGCTGGCATAGGAACACCAGGGTGGCAGGCTGGCACAGGAACACCAGGGTTGCAGGCTGGCACAGGAACACCAGGTTGGCAGGCTGGCACAGGAACACCAGGTTGGCAGGCTGGCACCGGAGCAGGCTGGTCGGATGTCACAAGCTGGGCGGCTGGCACTGGAACTGGTAGAGCAGCTGGCACAGGGACAGATGGCACCGGGACAGGTTGAACAGAGGGCACTGGGACAGGCTGGGTAACTGGCACGATGGTATGAGTTGGGAAATACTTCCGTTTCTTTTTGGACTTAGTCACTACAGGTTTGTTAACAGAAGTGATGTATGAAGAGGATGGAGATAAGTAGGAGGAAGGATTGGAGTATGGCAGAGACAAAGGGATGGTGACTGGAGGAGGTTTTTGTGGAGTAGTTACAGGTGGATTAAAGGCAGGGTAGGTACAATTAGTAGAAACTGGGTAGTAATATTTGGTGGGATGTGGAATTATCTGGGCTGGAATTGCCATTGGTGATGGACAGATGGATCCTTGGGAAGGCAGATGGTTAATAGTAGGACTGGAACGGACAGGTGGATTAAAGGCAGGGTAGGTACAATTAGTAGAGATTGGGTAGTAATACTTGGTGGGAAGCGGAATTAACTGGGCTATAGCTGAGGTTGTCATTGGCAATGGACGGCTAGAACCTTGGGAAGGTAAGTGGTTAATGGTAGGGCTGGAATGCAGTGGCTTGGCTGGAAGCAGGAGATCTGACCATGCCTGCAGCACAGGTTGAACAAAGGCTGGTTCACACACACCTTGTTTAATCAGAGCCTGCACAGAATCAATACACTCAGATAACTTTTGCTGGGGACAGGAGGAATAATGCTCATCAAAATAAGCCGGATCATCCTCCATCAACCATACCAGGGATTCAACTTGGTCAGGACTGAAGGGGGGAGAGAAGTCATCACCACCAGCTGGAATAACTGACAGGGCTGGTTTAACACATAACTTGATTAATGGCTGAACATCATTATAAGACATATAACCCAGATCCACCATGGAATGGGCCGATCGGATGGCTTCCATCAGCTGATCCCTTGTCCATCCCTCCAACACCTGACGACAATACTCCTCATCCTCCTCTGCTAGCAGAGAAAAGTAAGTGATTTCATTGAAATCCATGTTTCAACAAAAACGCACTACAACAGGATGGTTCCCTATGCAGGCACGTCTGGTCAAATGGCCCTGGTATACTGTCAGGGATTCTAGATGGACCAGGACTGTGTGCCTACACTGAGGAGACCAACACTGTATATAGTGGAAAAAGGTGTTTATTTACAAAGGTGAGAAAATAAGTGCACGAATAACACAAAAGCTATATACAAGTTCAGGGAGAATGCAATACTCATAAGCCAAAGCCAAGCCGGGGTCAAATACCAGGAGATCATTCAAAGAGGCTGCAGACAGGGAAGGGGCAGGAAGGAAATGTCCAGGAGAGGGATCGGGATCAGGTCAGGACAGATCGGATCAGGTCAGAGGTCCAAAGCAGGTTCAGGGTCTGGTTAGTAAACAGATACCAGGGCGAGTTCTGTTTGAACTCGCCGGGTATATATAGGGAGTGTCTTAATTACGTTCAAGTCACACCTGAACGTAGCAAAGGCCAGGTGTTCCACACTGCCAGGGTCCATCCGCTGGTGGAGGTCAGTACTGCATCCCAAAGGTGATATACCAGCAGGGGGAAGTTCCCCTGACAGCTCCGAACTGCCAGGAGACCCCTGCTGGTGGGACGCAGCACTGCAAGACAGAATATCAATAGCACCAGTGGATGGACCTTTTCCTGACAGTTTTGTGTTCCCTACATCTTGCTACAGTACGATTATTATGCTACAAGCCTGTTACCAGCACTGTAAGCCTGTCATGACACCTCTGTACTTTCCATTGTCCGGATTTTTTTTTGTCAATATCTTTAAAATTCAATAAAAACCTTTAAAAAAAAGTACTTATATGAAGATACATACAGCAAGGCACAACTATATTTTATTTGTTATACTTACCTGCTCTGTGCAGTGGTTTTGCACAGAACAGCCCAGATCCTCCCCTTCTTGGGTCCCTGGCTGGAGCTACTGGTCACTCCCTCCTGTTGAGTGCCCACACAGCAAACAGCTTTCTATGGGGGCACCTAATCTGAGCTGCAGCTCTGTGTCTTCATTCAGACACGGAGCTGCCATTCCGCCCCACCTTTCTCTCTCCTGATTGGCAAACCGAGTTTTATTGACAGCAGCAGGATCCAATCGCATCATTGCTGTGTCTCAGCCACTCAGGAGACACAGTCCCAGTTGGCTGAAACACTCATGGGCATCGCTGGACAGAGATGGGGCTCAGGTAAGTAAGAGGGGGGCTTCTGCACACAGAAGGCTTTTTATCCTTCTGACTTTACAACCCCTTTAACTCTGGGCCTAACAAGTGTTAAATGAGTTGTAAAGGAGTTGTAAAGGAAAAAAAAAATTGCCTAAAATTAATGTCTGCAAGCTAGACAGACAGAATAGTGTAATGATTATGTTAAAAAAAATAGTAAATACCTATTAAATTCCTTCATCTATATCACCTCCGGCGTTCTAGTTTCTGTTCTCTCATTCACTTCCTGGTTTGCATTTACTTGTTCATGTAAGAACTACATTTCCCAGTATGAATTGTGGCACGCCCAGTAATTCACACCTCCTTGAAATCTCTAACACGTAGAGAGCGTCCTGCCACACAGACGTAGTTCCCAGGAGGGGGCGAGCACGTTACTGACCACCGCAGTAAAGTCTCCCTTCACGTGGTCAGTAAAATCAGACAAGCAGGAAGTGAACAGAACAGAGAAGAAAAAGAGCAACTTCTGGGCAAAAAACGAACAATGAGGAAGTGAACAGAGGAATGTCTGCAGGTAAAGGATGCTTATTGTCAAAAAAAAAAAAATCTTTACAACCCCTTTAATGTGTGTACTGTGTGCTGTTTTTACTAAGCATTGTGCTGGTTTTTACTCCCTGCTTCGCAAGGAGAAAAAATATGGCACATCACTTCTGTCTGTAGAGAGCCCTTTGTTGTTTACCAACACATGGCTCTCTTTTGCCATTCGCTCAGCCAATCAGAGGGTGATAGTCATAAATCATTGGCTGGGACCCGCTGATTGGCTTGTAATGCTGCAATGCTGCATAACGGCAAGTGGTGAAAAGTAAATTTGGTTAGTGCATCAGCACACCTCACACACAGGGGGAGATTTACTGAAACAGGTGCACACAACATTTGGTGCAGCTGCGCAATCAGCTTTTAGGTTTTATTGTTAAAGCCTAACTGAATAAGCTGAAGTTAGAATTTGTTTGGTTACTATACACAGCTGCACTAGAGTCTCTGTGCACCAGTTTTAGTAAATCCCCTCAACAGGCTGTCCGGAGCTGTTAGCACTGGAAGTCTTTAAAGGCTAAGTTCACCTTTGTTCACCCTTTTTCTCTAAGTTCCAGCTCTCCTATGTACCAATATAGTATTAAACTGCTTTCCATTAATTCTACAAAGGCTAACCTCACTTCTTCATGGAAGCTTAAAAACCCTGCTTCTGCCTTACTTCATGAACAGTCTTTAGGTCACGACACAGGAAGGAGTTGACCAGGTGATCTCATTAGCACACATTCTGCATTATCTGCCCTTAGCTGGTCAACTCCTTCCTGTGTCATGAACTAAAGTCTTTCAGGAAGTACGGCAGCAGTAATGGAGCAGGGTTACAACCATGAAGAGAGTGAGGTATACGTGTGTAGAATTAATGCAAAACTGTTTTATTTTAGCAAAAGAAGTTCATTAATGCTATATTGGTACATAGGGGAGAAGGAATTTAGAAGAACAAAAAGGTAAACAAAGGTAAACTTAGCATTTAAGCTCCACTTACTGTGGTGCTCAGATGATTAAATGCCTCCAAATACGCTGGGGGGCGGAGCTAGCCGGGGACCGCGATGGACGCCTGAGAGCAGAGCTCCAGCAGGCAGACAACGGCTATCAACAGCCCATTCGCCCTGCACGGCGGATTCACCGCAGCGTAGGCACCCTACATAGCGGGCATGACTAAGCCCAAAAAAATCGGGAAACCGTCCCCAGAAACTGACAGAGTTCTATCCCCTCGAGGCCAAGCAACATGGTACCGGAGCGACCTCCACGCCGACGGCGGGTCCACACTTGCAACAGCACCCGGCCAGCAGAACAAGCAAACGGAGCTGTCCTCCTAGATCACCCACCTCTCCTCCACCTACACCCTCTTCGGGGAGCCCTGAGAAGTCCAGGTTCAGATCAGATGCAACGGATGAAGAGGTGAGCGCTTTACTTATCTCAGGGGAGGAATCTAGGGAGTACACGAGGGAGCTCCCTGACTCCATTGACACTTTCCCCACGGCCAATCAGCCAGTGATGGACACTGTCCTGAAGGAGATGCTGGTCTCCTTGAGGATTTCTTTACACACTGACATGGTGTCGTGCCTCCACAAGTTTAGCAGAGAACTGGGCTCAGTTGCTGACAGAGTGACACATGTAGAAGTTAAAATGGGAGAGTTTGCTGACACGATAAATGATCTGGTAGATGCCAATGATGGGAGGGAGGATGAGCTGGAAGCACTTAAAACAAAAATGGCAGATTTGGAAGACAGAAGCAGAAGGAATAACGTTAAGATAAGGGGGATCCCTGAGACAGTACAGCAAGCTGATATGCGTCTATATGTCTCCCAACTCCTAGCTGCAACCCTCCCTGACATGACAGAGCTGGACTTTAATGTGGATAGAATCCACCGTCTACCCAAGCCCTCGTATCTGTCAGAGAACATACCCAGGGATGTTATTATGAGATTTCATTTTTATCATACCAAGGAAAAGTTGATGGCAGCATCCAGGGTGAATGGGAAATTTCCAGCGCCATATGACAATCTACAATTTTATGCGGACTTGTCGCAGTTCGCGCTGCAAAAGCGCAGGAATCTAAATACAATCACGAAGGCTCTCAGGAATTGCAATCTTAGCTACAAGTAGGGCTTCCCGACAAAACTGATTGTCACTAAGGAGGGAACGGACTATGTGATAGATTCTATGACCAAGGGTCTGGCCTTCCTTAATTCATGGGGGATTACACCTGACCCCCAATCCCAAGACCCAGTGAAATCCAACCGCTCTACACCATCTCAGGAATGGCACAAAGTGAATTCAAGAAATGCCCGCACCCATAAATAGTTCGGATGGGTGCAACATACCAACGTTCACCTGCTGAAGGAGAAGTCTGTGCAGTCCGTGTTACACTTATAGCTCGGACTTTCCTACCCCAGATTATTTGAGTGGCCATGAGCCACACTCTTGTTTACCTTCCATTGGTTGGGCTATCCGCCTGTGTTGACTGTTTTTTTTTGTTTACATTCTTGTTTTTCTCCCCATTCGGATCAAACCAACGTCTCTATGAGTGCTCCGAGCCCATCTCAGCAGGACCCATGAAGACCCGATGGCCACAACAGACCCCTCAGCCGGCACAACCAAAGATGAACAATCTTCTGACAGTGAGTACGATTTATTCACCTTATGCTACTCCACCATCGCACACAACCAAATGGCGTTGAAATTTCTGTCAATTAATGCCAAGGGTCTTAACCACCCGGCAAAAAGACGCTCGCTGTGGAAAGAAGCCTTACACCAACACTGTGACATCTTGTGTGTACAGGAGACCCACTTCGCCATGACCTCTCCCCCTAAGTGCAGCCATCCCAAATTCCAGCACTACTTTTACGCCAATGCGGACGAGAAAAAGAAGGGAGTGATGATAGCCATAAGGGACTCTGTAGCCTTTAAGCTACATTCACTGGTGGCAGACCCCCGGGTCGATTTTTGATCCTGATCTGTGACATTGACTCTATTACCTACACAATAGGGAACGTTTATGCACCTGCAAGGGCAAATTTGTTTCTTCCACAAGGTTATGAAGAAAATAAGGACTATGGAGAAAGGTAAAGTTTTATTGTGTGGAGATTTCAACATCACCCCGGACCCTTCTGTGGACTCCACGGCCATACATAGACGAGCTCCTGCGTCCTTGGGAGATTCCCTGAGGACTCACAAAGTGTTTGATGCCTGGAGAGGCCTCAATGCGAATGAGAGAGACTTTTCCTTTTTTTTCAATTGCCATAGAACTTATAGTAGAATTGACTTGTTCCTAGTGGATAAGTGCTTATTGTTTGATTGTACTGGTGCCAATATCAATACCATCACCTGGTCGGACCATGCCTCGATTACGCTGTCTATAGGCAACAATGCTAATAGAGGAAATACGCGTATCTGGAGAGCGAACCCCGGGCTGTTTCAGGATGGTCCGACTAGGTCCAGAATAGACAGTCAACTAAGGGAATTTTTCACATTCATTTGCCCATCGGTGTCAGACCCTAATGTGCTTTGGAATGCCCATAAAGCATTTGCGAGAGGGATCTTGATTCAGCAGGGGGCTAGGAGTAAAAGGTTGAGGCAGACACATATGAATAACCTAATCTCAGAAATAGAGGCTCTTGATAAACAAAATAAAAGTAGAATGTCCCCGACCACTATGGCTCGACTATCACAGCTCCGTACTGAGCTCCACCTGCTGTTCCAAGAGGACTTTGAAAAGTCCTCAAGAAGGTTAAAACTACAATATTACACAAGTGGCAATAGAGCGGGTAAGATGCTGGCCAATAAGCTTAAAGGACAGAGACACAAGGCACAAATCCCTTTTCTTATCCACCCTGTGACAAAGACTAAGCTCTACCACCCACAGGAAATAGCAGACGCCTTTAGCCAATACTACAGTATGCTGTATAATCTTAAAGACGACCCTAGTATTCCCCAGCCGAGCACCCCACTGATAGACTCATTCCTGCAACACGTAGATCTACCAGAGCTCACTCCTGAACACCTAGAGAAGTTAAATTCCCCTATTTCAGAGAAAGAGATAGGGGAGGTCATCAAGAATCTCCCCAACAACAAGTCTCCAGGGCCAGACGGCTTCACAGGAGAATACTATAAAAAATTTCAAGATACCCTAGTCTCACATATGGAGAAGCTATTTAATTTAGCGGCTACAGAATCCCTTATACCTCCGGAGATGTTGAAAGCTAGTTGCACTGCCAAAACCTGGAAAAAACCCAGATTCCCCTCAAAATTTTAGGCCAATTTCATTGCTCAACAACGACATTAAGATTTACGCCAAGTTACTTGCAAATAGGCTGGTAGACATATTACCCAAATTAATTGATAGGGACCAATCCGGGTTTACTAGGGGATGTCAGACGTTGGATGCCACCCGCCGTTTGGTCAATGTGATCCATATGGCGGTTGGTGAAGGAACGCCTTCTCTGCTCCTGGCGCTGGATGCAGAGAAGGCGTTTGATAGGATTCATTGGCAATTCCTCGGCAGAGTATTGGATAAATTTGGGTTCAAGGGATTCATTTATTCAGCGATAATGGCATTGTATACTCTTCCATCTGCACAGGTTTATGTAGCAGGGGTGTTGTCTACTCCATTCGCCATATCCAATGGGACAAGGCAGGGGTGTCCCCTATCACCATTGATTTTTAATCTTTTAATGGAACCACTTGCTTCCTATCTGCGCAGCCACCCGGATATCTCGGGCATCATGGCGGGAGGAAGGGAACATGTCATCAGCCTTTTTGCCGATGACGTCATCCTGATGCTGTCAAAGGCAGAAACCTCCTTGCCAGCGGTACACAAGGCGTTACATACATTTAATACTGTATCGTACTATAAGGTTAATGAGTCTAAATCATATATTCTGAATTTGGGAATTCCAGCAGAGGTTGAGGACTTCCTTGGGAAGAAAGTTCCCTACGCGTGGAAACAAGAGGGTATCACCTACTTAGGCATCACCCTGACCCCCAAAACAGGGGACCTTCTGCGGTCCAATTTTACACCCTTTCTGGAATCACTAAAGTCCAAATTGACGGCCCTAGCGAAAACAGAACTGTCATGGCTGGGCAGACTAGCAGCCTTCAAAATGCAGATCCTCCCACAGGTGTTATACCTGTTCCGCACACTCCCCATAGTTATACCAAACTCCTATTTTAAATCTATGCAATCCCTGATAAATACCTACTTATG
Source organism: Rana kukunoris (assembly GCA_029574335.1). Taxonomy (NCBI): domain Eukaryota; kingdom Metazoa; phylum Chordata; class Amphibia; order Anura; family Ranidae; genus Rana; species Rana kukunoris. The sequence goes on from CM056053.1 coordinate 240,643,657, forward strand.
GCAAGGAGGGAGAGCAAGATGTGCTTTTGGTAAGCTTGTCAAACACAGGAAGGCGGGGGGGATAGGCCACGTCCACATCCAGGATTATTATTTTGCTACCATTCTAGCCCAACTTAAACAATGGTTTTTGCCATATTCTGAAGCCTTATGGAAAAATCTAGAAGAAGTTCAGGTCCCACAGAATAATCTAATGAACTTTCTACTGACAGCCCCAATTGCAGGCTCACTTACCACTAAATTAGCACCACCTATACAGGCCTCGGTCAGAGCGTGGTTGTACTTGTCCAGAAATACAAAAGGGGAGGTTGACATATTACCTGTGGAACTTCCATTGCCGGCACTAGGACTTTTGATACCGAACATGAACATCTCAACTTGGATAGATAAGGGGATTAAATATGTAGAAGATATAGTAGAGGGATCCCATCTCAAGTCATTTGCTAGACTCCAGACAGAAAATAACTTTACAGCCTCTGAACAGTATGCTTACATGCAAATAGACCACTTGTGGAGAAACACCCCGGGACTGCTCACTAGCATACCGGGGAAGATCTTGAGGTTCTATAGAGATCCCCAAAGCTCGACAGGAGGAATATCTATTGTATATAATACCTTGCAGAGTAAGCTACTTTGTGAGAAATCTCAACACATGCTAGCTTGGGAAAGGGAATTGGGGGCGGAACACACAGCCTGGGAATGGGAAAGATCGTTTAGACTAACGTACGCATCTACAAGAAGTACCAATCTAAGGGAAATGCAACAAAAAATTACACTTAGATGGTACCTTACCCCATATAGGTTGTCAAGAATTTTCCCTGGAGTCTCTCCACTCTGCTGGAGAGGCTGTGGCGAAAAGGGCTCACTGTGCCACAATCTTTGGTCATGTCCCAAGCTGCACCAAGTCTGGAAGCAGATTGAAAGATTGACGACTGTGGTGACGGGGGCTCATCGCGTGTTATCACCGGGGATGGCGATACTATCACTGGATCTACATAGTATACCGGCATTGCATAGGACCATTGTATCACAAATCATTATGGCTACACGTCTTGCAATTTTGAGACACTGGAAATCCGTAGAGGTACCCACGATTACGGAGATCATACACATCATACATACACATGGCACATATGAAGTACTTCACTCCTCGGCCATGGGTGACTATGATAAGACATCTCGAGATTGGAATGATTGGTTGAATTGGTATAAGGGAGGTGCACGTCTGTAATGAAGCAATAGATCGGGCGAGGGTCATATAATATAATATTATTTACTGTGATATTAAAATGGAAAACTTAATACTGCTGTTGACAATAAGCACACGTCACTTAGAAATTGAATGCGGGAGAGTTTTTGTTCTATTTTGTTTTACTTCGTTTTATTGATGTTACTCCTATACATGGTTATTCAGTTGATTTAGTCCTCTTTGTTCGACCTGCATCTGATTATTACACATACCTATGATGGGGTAAGGTACCAATGTTATAGGAACTCTAACTACAAAAGGAGCGTATCTCCGTACAAAGGGCCAGGGGGTTTGCTAACTGTGCTCCCTGGAGCGACCGAAGAGAGGGATCGCGAGGGGGAGGGGGCAGGAGGCAAGGTACATGTCCTAAACCTCGATTAAGTACCTGTGATTACGTGTGTATAAGAATTAACTGGAGAGTTCCTTCCTGTACCTAATGCCCTGCTTAATTTCTTCTTCTTTTTGGATGCATGTCTGTATGTTTTAAAATAATTTTTCAATAAAAAAGATTGGACAATAAATGCCTCCAAATACCAGAGCTTTCTCAATTTTAAGACCAAGCCTATAGCAGGCAGGGGAAAATCAGGGGGACAACCCAAAACAAATTACTGTGAATACTGCTGCATTTTGACTTTAAATGTACTTGCACAGTGTTACTGTGGATAAAGAAAATTTTCATTCAAAGTTCTGGGTCTTTACTTACATGGACAAATTTAAATCCAAATGGAATGCATTTAGAATTGATTATTGTTTATATTCAGATATAAAGCATTTTCTTTTAATACTATCATCATTATGTATGATCCAGGTAGTCTCTTGTTATATCTAGAAGGTATTCATTATGTATATATCCAGATATACAAAACAAAAAATACATAGGAAAACCTGTTTATTGAGTGGGGGTTCTCCAGAATGTATGTGCACACTGTACATTATAGAATAGCCTAAAATTGAATATTTAATACTTAGATATTTCAATTATTTCTATTTCTAAATGTGCACAGTGCTTTTTTACTTTTGTGATGTGCCCTTTCTTGAAGATTTATTCTATTTAGAGTATATTACTCTCAATGCTTGTTTACACATTCATCTTTTTGTGACAGGGCTGCCCAAACAATATATAAATAAAAGGGCACGCTGTCAAAAAGAGCAAATTGTGTCTCTATAAAAGCAAAATCATACTTTCTGAAAGCTTTGGAAACTAGATTAGAAAACAGTCTATTAGTTATTCATATATGCTTGTTTTATAAAATATACAACATAACATATATTGTAAGAAAGGGACTGATAGTCGGTTTATATAGAAAAACACACAAATGCTTGTTGATAGTTTTGGGCTGCTCCATCAGAGACAGACTATAGAGTTTATTTACTAAAGATGGAGTGCAAAATCTGGTGCAGCTGATTTGGAGGCTAAATGTTTTGTATGCAGATCTTCACCAGATTTTGCACTCTCCAGATTTGGTAAATCATAATATCTCATTTAATATGACACACCAGGCAAAAAAAAAATATTTTCCAAGGTCACATAATAGCTGAATGGGGAGTCAGTACTGTAGCATAATCTCCACCTGGAAGACAAACTAACATCCCAAGCAACTCCATGAAAAGGTAATTCAAAAGTACAAGTCATAGAATGGATATAATAAATTACCAAGTCAATTAACATCCACTGAAGTACAATTAAATCCGTCATTAATAAGTGGAAAGTGTATGGTACAGCTGTTAATCAATCGCCCAAAAAACTTCTGAAAACAGTCGTTCTGCAGTTACCAGCCGACATTCAGCCTGTGTGTCCATCTCTGCCTCTGCCTCTGACAGAAGCTGGTCTCATGACTGGCTTCTGTTGAACGGGTATGCTGGAAAACCAGCAGCTGATTGGCATTGAATCAGTGCTTTTTTTTGGGGGGAAGGCAATCCCTTGTCAAAACATATTAGCAAAATGGGGGGATCGCTGTACTAACACACTGCATAGTTAGTGGGCAAGCTCCTTTGGTTTTTTCATTCAGCCCCCTGGGTTGAACAAATAAAAACTGCCTGTCTTAAATGCCTGTGCAAGAAGATCACCAAAAGACTTATATCCACTCTGAAGGATTTAAAGGCCTAAGACTGGAGAAGGTATGCATACGGTAATTTTGCCTAGATAATTCAGCAATCATAGGTTTATGGAACAGTAGTGAAACCAAAGCCACTGTTTACTAAAACTCACATGACATCTCACCCACAGTTTCACAGAAAACATGAGGAAGACTCTGAAATCACCTGGGATAAGATTCTACGAGAAGAACATTGATGTAATTGATCATTAGACCAACTACCCTGTTTAATAGAAGCAAAACACTGCACATCAGCACAAACACGCCACCCTCACTGTGAAGCATGGTGATACAGCATCATGTTGTAGGTATATTTCTCTATTAAAGATTTCGGAAGGCCTGTGATGGCAGAGGGTAGAGTGAAAAAGGCATAATACAAGGAAATTCAAAATAGAAACCTGATGTCATCTGGAAGAAACCTACTGTATAGGGAGAAGATTTATCTTCCAGCAAGACTATGACTCCAAGCAAAACATAAAAAATACACAACATTATTCCAGGCAAATTCTAACTAAGCCTAAACCTACTCCCATCCCCATTCTAAGATATTTCTATCTACCTTGTAAAGCCAGTCGGGTCACATTATCTGGTCACATCTCTGGCTACTTTGTAGAGGTTTTGTGTAGCTTGTTAAGGAGCTGGCACCCAACAGCCTGGTTAACAGGTGAATATAAAAAAGGAGCCCTGAGGCCGCGTACACACAATCGGTCCAACCCGAATAAGAATGGTCCGATGGACCGTTTTCACCGGTTCACAGACCGATGGTCTGATGTGCGTACACACCATCAGTTCAAAAAACGATTGTGTCAGAACGTGGTGACGTAAAACACGACGACGTGCTGAAAAAAATGAAGTTCAATGCTTCCAAGCATGCGTCGACTTGAATCTGAGCATGCGCGGGTTTATGAACCGATGCTTTTGCATACTAACCATCGGTTTGGACCGATGGTCAGGCGTCCATCAGTCCGATTTTAAAGCAAGTTTTAAAACTTTGGTCCGAAGGATGATGGGCCGTACACATGGTCGGTTTAGACCGATGAAACTGGACTTCAGTCCATTTTCATTGGTTTGGACCAATCGTGTGTAAGCGGCCTGACAGTTAAAATAATAAAAAAAATGTTGTGGGGTTTCCCTCACAATCCATACCAGACCCGAAGGTCATTCACAAAATAAGTAAAAATAAAATCACATGCACAGTTTTGACAATGTGCCCGGTGTACATCTATTGTAAATTATGTTGTTCAGCCATGCAGGTCCACCCACATTATTCACAATGACCGACAGCTACCAAACCGCATAAAAAAATGCCATCCACGAGACCCGACCAATCCTGTCACTTTCCTCACACTGAATGACATCTCTGGCTCTCCCCACAGTTGATGTAAACCAAGGTTGCCTAGACTTTTGAAAATATAGGACCACTTAATTGATTTGGTAACTGGTCACGAACCACAATGAAATGAAGTGGTTCAGAATTTTTATTTTTGTATTTTAAATAGCATAATAAAACATTTTCTTCTACAGCCTGAATATCAGCAGGAGGGTGAGAAGGAAAAGCCGGATTTTAGTGGCCGCATAAAAAAAATTGAGAGGATCGGTTCCTATATATGTTGCCCCTGCCATTCCTCCTGTCCAAGTGTATGTGACAGGGAGGCTGCACAGGCCCACCGAAGAATGGGGTGGGGTTGTCATTGCAAACATTTCAACCTCTCAAGCTGCACCAGATGTTGGGGGTGTGTGGTAAAAATCTGTCTCAATTTTTTTTTCCCACAAATGTAAACAAGCTCTTACTGTCCTGAGTCCACTATAAGGCTGCTTTCACAGTGATGCACTGTGGTTTACCTGCAATGTGGGTGTATCACAGTGAACCTGTGGGTTAGCTGTGCTTTGCCTTAGACTTCTATGATATCATGCAGATGTGATGCACTTTCAGAAAGTGCATCAAAATGCCTTCATTCAATGCTTTCAGAAAGTGCATGATATAAGTGCACTTTCCTGGTTTGAGGTCAAGGGCCATATCAGAGGCATCCAAAGCCCACAGGTTGAGCACCCAGTCACCCAGTAACATAAACAACATGTCCATATTTGGTCAATGATGCCAATGGACAAGCCCATCCCTTTGTTTACAGGGGGAGAATTGGAAATGTCATTTGGTGTGGGGAAAGGGACAGGATTGGTTGAGATCTAAATCATCTCTTCTAACCAAAAATAATAATATACATGAGATATATATATATATATATATATATATTGTAAACGTTTGGGGTAATTAACTCTGTGGCAGATGCATTTTTTGTGCAGTGAGTCAACACCAAACAGGCATATGATGTTAAGGGCCTGGTAGCCCACGTTTATTAAAGGAGAAAAAAAAGAAACAAAAGTCCATTCAGGAATCCCACGCAGGGGTTTAAACGTTATCCAAAAATAAATCAAACTACCAGCCCACCTGGCTACTCTTCAACAGCACTGCTGTTATAGGTATTGGTTCCTCAAACCATAAGCTCCTCCAGACCCACAGTCCTGGATGCACAAGCTTTGGGCTTCTTAAACGCACACAGCTTGAAGTCCCTTAATGCACACAGCTTTAGGCTTCTTGGGCGCACACAGCTTTGAAGCCCTTCAACGCACACAGCATTTGTCCTCACACAGAGACACTCACCAGCAGCCACTGCTCCAACTCCACCTTCCTCTCCCTCATCTGCTCTCCCCAGCCCCTCATTTAATGAGCTGCCTGCACCTGGGAAGGCAGCTTGCAGGCTGTCTTCAAAACCTGGACACAGGTTGGAGATCCAGTCCCATTCAGATCTCTGAAGGATCTCCAAGCCATAGAGCCCCATATAGCAATAGAGAAAATATGAGAAAACTGCCAGCGCAGTTTTCTCTGTTTTTAAATTTACGCTCTGCAGCTCTGCAATCTGGCTATATGCAGACCGTGTGTCCATTTCATCGTGACAGTAGTCCCTACTGTTACAATATATACTTTTATATTTTTTAGTCCATAATTGGAATTGCAAGAAAAAGTTAAATACAACATTTCAAACGTTAAGCAAACAAAGGTCTCAAAATAATTATTGTTCTTCATACTTGGAAAATTACTTATCTCTTTACACTCCAAATTCAACAGATATGCAAAAGTTTAAATAGCCTAAATGAAATATTGATTTGGCATAGAGAAGATACTGTTATATTTGACTTTCTCTCAACTGTACATATCCAACATGTTTAGTAAATCAACAGTCCCATAATTACTGAAACATAAAAAAGCCATACATATAAAAAGTGTTTAATTACAAGAACATCATTTATCTTAAGCCCTGTACACACAATCGGATATCTGATGGAATCTAATCCGATGGATTTTTTTTATCAGGTATCCGATGAAGCTGACTTTCATCAGTCTTGCCTACACACCATTGGTCAAAAATCTAACCGCGTCCAAACTCAGTGACTGAAAACCCTACGACGTGCTGAGAAAAATGAAGTTCAATGCTTCTGAGCATGCGTCGACTGGATTCTGAGCATGCATGGATTTTTGAGCGGTGGAATTCCACACAGAATCGTTTTTTTTCTATTGTTTTTTTATCCACAGGAAAATTTTAAAACATGTTCTATTTTTTTTTTCACTGATGAAAAACAAACCAATGGGGCTCACACACGATTGGTTTGTCCGATGAAAACGGTCTGTTTTCATCAGACAAACCGATCGTGTGTGCAGGGCTTTATAGGTAATAAGATTCCTGAATTGGGTGTAAATACAAAGGTAGAGAAAGTAGTACCCCTCAAACTGCATATATCCACAATAATCAGGTGCACACTGATGCAGAGGTTGCATCTCAACTGCCTGGTCGAAGCAGTTCCCCACTTGGATCCCAAATAGACCACAGTAATAAGGCAAGAAGGACACTGAGGGTTCATTAAGCTAAGTTGGCTTTTTTCCAAGCTGTGATACCCACACGCATTCCTTCTATAAACTACAAGCTGCACTAATGCACCCAAGACAAGAAAGGCTTGCAATTGCATGTAACCATAGCCTAGCACAAACAAGAGTTTGATATTTTCTATGGCATGTGGCTTCTCATTTCATGAAAGCGTATCTAAATCCACTAACAAAAAAAATAAGTATGGAATGGTTAAAACCCCTACCTTTTTGCAATTTGTGTCCCGTTGGGAGGATTTCCCCTTATTTCCTGTTATGTGTGCACAATGTAAGGTGTGCGGGGATCTCTCCAAATTGAGAGAAATCCCCTCTGAAACAAATGTCTTTATTGGAAGATTTCTCTTCTATTCCTGTTCTAGTGACAAGCAAAAATAAAATAAAATAAGTTAATTTAAATAATCTGGTGTGATTTTAGGCAAATGACTATTGTAATTTATACTGTAGGTGATATAATAACTGGTGTATAAACTGACTGTTTGCTGCATGTACAGTTTACAGTAAAACCTTGGCTTGCAAGCATAATTCATTCTGGAAACATGCTTGTAATCCAAAGGACGTATATATCAAAGCAAATTTGCCCATAAGAAATATTGGAAAATCAGATGATTTGTTACACAACTATTTATTCATAAGTCCTTTAGTCTATAGCCCATATGACATTATAATAGCAATTTGGTTGTGTAACCATACAATGCCCATCCACAGGGGGTTTAGAAGCAAAATCCAGCAGGAGCTACAGAGTATAAAAGAGAAGAGAGGCACCTCTAAGTGTAGCAAAATTGTTACATTTAACCCCCCTGGTGGTATTTCCGAATCTGGCTCGGGGTAAGATTTTTGTACCAAAAGTGCTATCTCTGAGCCAGACTCGGGCTCGCCTCACAGCAGCCACAGACAAAGTTACTTACCTTGTCCCTGGATCCTTCAATTCCTCCCCGCTGTGTGAGCGAGCAGGTCCTCGCTTGATTCACACAGTGTCCCTGTGTGCCACCGATCTCCGTTCCCTGCGTCAATACGATGCACGGGGGCAGAGAACGGCGCCAAATTCTAAAAAGTAAATAAACACATTACATACAGTATACTGTATTCTTATAGATTACAGTACTGTATGTTAAAAAAAAAAAGCACACCCCTTTGTCCCTAGTGGTCTGCCCAGTGTCCTACATGTTCTTTTACATAATAAAAACTGTTCTTTCTGCCTGTAAACTGTAGATTGTCCATAGCAACCAAAAGTGTCCCTTTATGTCAAAAGTGGTTTTAGAGCAGCGATAATAAATTATAATCACTTTGAGTTGAGTGATAGCGATTTGTGGGGAAATTCGTCATAAAAAAATAAAAGTTATGACAGTGACAATTCTACAACTGAGCAAATTTCACTGATTTTGAGTTGATTACATTATTGAATAATTTTTTATTATAATTATATTATTATTTGTTATAACTATTTATAATTATTTATTATATTATAATTTATGATTTTGTTTTTCAAACTTTTTCATACCCGGGATGCCTACTAGACTCTTGTTTGGACAGAATTAAGTGAGTTATTCATAAGGATTACAGGCCTACAATGTAAAACACCTACTTTCCTTGCAAAATAATGGTACCGCTTTCAGCACCTATAATCTGAAATAATCATACCGCCAGGGAGGTTAATGAAGGTACAACAATGGTTGTTGATTTAAACAGGCACATCTAAGTATGCAGGCATCCAAAGTAAAGCTGTCAATAGACCGTCCTCCGCACAGCTGGCTCTCACCGCTGTTAGTCTACCTTGCAATAGAGTGATATGAAAGCAAGGCATGAAGCAATTATGGAGAGCAGCGTGGAAGGGATCATGTCGATGGTGGTGCGGAGGATGGTTTATGTGGACAATTTTTCCCCCGAATGCCCGCATACTTAGATGTGCCTGTTTTAATCATCAACCATGTGAGTTGTTAAATGTTGTACCTTCATTAACCACTTAAGACCCGCACCAATACGCTGGTAAATGACCCAACGTGTTTTTATGATTCGGCACTGCGTCGCTTTAACAGACAATTGCGTGGTCGTGCGACGTGGCTCCCAAACAAAATTTGCGTCCTTTTCTTCCCACAAATAGAGCTTTCTTTTGGTGGTATTTGATCACCTCTGCGATTTTTATTTTTTGCGCTATATACAAAAATAGAGCGACATTATTGAAAAAAAAACACTATTTTTTACTTTTTGTTAAAAAAAAATCAAATAAACTAAATTTTAGTCAAACATTTAGGCCAAAATTTATTTAGCCACATGTCTTTAGTAAAAAAAAAAAAAATCGCAATAAAAAAAAAAAAAAAAAAATAGCTACCTAGCGGGAACAGCGACACTAATACAGCGATCAGAAAAATGATCGCTTAGTGACGCTGGCAATAGGGAGTGAAAGGGTTAACTAGGGCCGTGATCAGGGGGTTAAAACTTTATTAGGGGGGGTGGGGGGGCTATCCTGAACCTAACACTAACTGATTTTACACTGCCTGTCACACTGACACTAAATGCAGTGATTAGATCACTGCATTCAGTGACACTGTGACAGGGGGGGGTGGGGGGTTAGATCGCAAGGGGTTAAGTATGCCTATGTGAGTGTGTGTCAGTGTAGTGTTGGTGCAGGACTTACTGTGAGGTGTTTCTCCCATCGCAGCGGTTGGAAATACCGCTGCGATGGGAGATGACATCACTTCCCCCTTCCTGTGTTTACACAGGAGGAGGAAATGACAGAAGGGGGAGCGCGCGCATTGGCTGGGAGCGATCGCAGGGGGCGGGTAAACACAGACATCCGCCCGCTCGTCCCGGATCGCTCCCGGAGCCAGGGGGACCCCCGCACGCCGCGGAGGGGGTCTCGATGGGACCCCCGAACCGCACGAAGGCGGGGACGTAAATGTACGCCCTTGTGCCTGTACGAGCCATTCTGTGGCCGTATATGTGCGTGCGGGGGTCCTTAAGTGGTTAAATGTAACAATAGTGCTACATTCAGAGGCACCTATCTTCTCTTTTATACTCAGTTGTGACGTGACACAACTTGTATATCAAGACATCACGCATTTATCAAGTCCAAATTTATTAAAAAAAATTAGCTTGTCTGGTAAAACACTTGCAGACCAAGTTATTTACTCGCAATCAAAGGTTTTACTGTATATGATAAGGATAAACCATTACTGATCGAGTACCCTACTGTGATTACATGTCTATAAGGATAATTACTGTTGCTATTACACAATACTAATACTTCACAACCCACTGGCATGACTAATTATAACGAGACCTTGGTGATATGCTATTAATAACTGTTGTAGTGATACAAGCTTTAGTATTTGGAGACAAGTTCTATGACTTACAGTAGGTGGCACCTTACAGCTAATTATTAGAAAGTGATATAGTGCAGCTGTTAATACATAATTATGTTTGACTAAGAATTTCTATTTACAATCATGTTAGGTTCTAAGGGAGCTAGACCATGCCCTAATGTAGTGCTAATTTTAGGTATGTTAAAATACACCCACCTTCCCCTCATATCAAATTGCCACCATTCCTGTGCTTGCTAGCAAAATTAACAGATCTAATGATAATGCTTTGTTTCTTTGAATGTTGCTATTATCCTATTATTTGTCTCTACTCTGGCACCACTTTCAGTAATACTTTTAAAAGCAAACATTATCCATAACCCCTTTTTCAGCATTTTTTTTTTTTTTGCTACTGACTGGCATCAAATATTTGTAAAAAAAAAAAAACAAACAAACAAAGGATTAATGAGATTTTTCCTGTGATCTTCCCACTAAATCACAGGAAAAAGCTGATTATTGATATTTTTTTTTTTTTTTGCTACATACAGGATGTCTCAACCTTTACAAATTAGAGCTACCTGTGAGCTGTGAGGCACTGGTAATGTTGTCTTCTAAAGGGTTCAGCTTTGAGGCTATGTCACCAGTACTTGCACATGCTCGATTTTACAAATAACTTGCATGCAGGAATTACTATATATATGGACATATATTGATATTGTGAACCTGCTTTTGTAAATTGCTCATAAAGAATACTAATATAAAGCAGTTAAGGAGCTTTAAAACGAGCCCTCACAGCCATATATAGCCTTAATTACAAAACAGATTGCGAAGTTAAAGGGTCACTAAAGGAAAAAAAAAATTGGGCTGAAATTACTGTTTACAGGGTATAGAGACATAAAAGTTAACGGATTCCTTTTAAAAATGATTAAAAATAGATAAAAATCAATCATATAATCAACCTACAGTTCTAGTTTCGTTTTTGCTGTTATTTCCTGTCTCTCTGATGTACAGAGCCAGAGAGCCAATAGAGGGCAGTGATGGTTTGTCTAAAACCCCTCAGCCCAATCTACTTTCAGTTTACACACAGAAATCACACCTCCTTGATTAGTGACCACAGTGAGGAAGCTCCCAGCACTGTGGTTATAAGGAAACAGACAAGCAGGAAGTGTGGAGATCAGAGCAGGATTACAGCAACATCAAAGCAAAAACGACAAATGAGGACATGAAAACAGCACTGCAGTAAGGTAAAGGAAGCTATTTAGCTAAAAAAAAATTCCTTTAGTGACCCTTTAAGTTTCAACCATCTCCAAACACCATACAGCTGCCACTGTTTGTTTATTTTAGAAGGCTGGTAGGATGACAAGTCCCTATTGTCAGAAACAATAGGGGTAGAGAAGTTTTGATTTCAGTGTTTCTGTTGTGAACTTTGAAGTGGACCTTCTCCAATGTTCCTTCAGTTACAGAGGTCAGTAAATTACTTTGAAGCTTGTTTACCGATTGTTAAGAGTATGTCAATACTTTATTGTCTATAGTCTGGGCGCAGATAAATGTTAAAACACAGTTATGACACATAATAATGAACACAGTATTAAACCCAAAAGCAAATATTTGTTATACTGCAGTTTTCAATTTGCCAGATGTGATGGCTGTATTAGTTTCCTGTTTAAGCTTTCTTTCCTATATTTTGAGCCAGTGATCCAACCAGCAAGTGTGTTATTTTTAACAAGCTCATGTTTTCCAGCAGAATGTATCCGTTTTCATGAATGAGACAAACCATGTAACATTGGCAGGAGTGATTAAAATGATAAGCTTTAATTTACTCATGCAAAACCTTTATTCCAAAAAAGGAAAACATCTGTTTGCTGTAACTGATTAAATTAAATCTTCTAATATCTTTAACACTACCAACCCCCCCGACTGACAATGCTGCCGTCTGCTGTGCCTCCTGCTCTCATTTCTCCAGAGTTGTGTCTCACTAACACATAAGTTGTGTTACTGCCCAGATCCCAAAGTGATAACAGAGGGGAAAAGCAAAAGAAGAGAAAACTGATGCAGCCACCACATTTAATGATTAGTAAGCTGCTATAGAATACATTTTTGGTTTTGGGTTTAATACGTCTTAAAAATATCCCCTTACAAATATCCCCTTTTCATTATTTCTCTTCTATTTCTTATTATGTGAAAATGAAATAACAAAATGAAATTCAACATAAATGGTAGATATTGACATTAAAACCCTTTTGTCAAGCCCATGATTTACAGTCTAGTTTTCAAGAAATTACCTTGGCCTTTACACTACTTTTATAAATGAGGTAACACATAATTTAATCAAGTAAGCTGGATAATAATATTATTACAACACAGAGCTGACATTTATTTATGTACAAACTACTGTAAATGATTGTGTAATAAAACAGTCTTTATGTGTTTAGTGATATCAACCCTAGAGGCTCCATAAAAATACATATGGCTCGTATTGAATAACATACACTGTGCCTGAATGAAAAAAAGCATTAAAAGAAATGTTAGTGGTTTGTACATGAAAAATGATGACTCATAACTTATCACATAAAATCCCAGAGAGGACATTTTATGAGAAATAACTGACCATTGTAAGGGAGAAACATATATCAAATAATAATGCTCACATCATGCCTCAATTATTCTCACTTTATTGTATTTTACATTTAAGTGCAATATGTTTTCTTATATATTTTTTTCTGCTGCAATGGAATTTTAAATTCTTGTTATAGTCTAAATCATTTTTATACTATGTTGTTTCTCTTATGTGAGTTATCAGCAATACACATCTTAATATTTCAATTGTACATCTAAAAAAAAAAGTAGCTACACTGAACTTTCAGAATTGAATTTATGGATTTAAGTTCCCTTGGATGGATTTTTATTTGTTATTTCTACTCCACAGCCTCAATGTAGACTGTGGTTTGATTGCACATCAATGTTACATGACCTGGTTATCTTAGAATGAATCTCTCATGAAAACTAAAAGGTCAGTAAAGGTTCTTAAGTATTTTCAATAGAAAATGTCAAAGCTTCAAAGCCAAGATGACAGTAGTTAAAACGCTTCTTATTGATGTTTACATTACATTGTGCTACATCATGTACATATGAACATCTAATGTCTTTATTTCTAGGCTTTTTATATAATTAAATTTATTTTTATATACAATATTTTGATTTGTCTATTATAAAATTTTCAAGAACAATGTTAAGCACAAAATAACCTATTCACTGAGGGTGTATGCATATTCTGGTAGTAAAGCAGGAATATTCTGAATACTTACAGTATTTGAAAAAAAATGTTTTTCGTAATGTACAAACTGTTACAATTGTCTGTATACTTTAACCCATCCTTTTTCAACCAGGATGCTTTGGTAAAGGCCTTGGCAAGATGGCTAAAAATGTATCAAAAATGTTATACAAGCCAGCAGGTGGATGAAGCCTGCCCTTTAGTTATACAAAGCCACAGGTTTTCATTGTGCATCATTACAACTTTCTAGAAACTGGCATTTTTAAACCATTTAAGACCCGGACTTTTATGCAGCTTAAGGACCCTTTTTGCGATTCGGCACTGCATTGCTTTAACTGACAATTGCGCGGTCATGCAACGTGGCTCCCAAACAAAATTGGCGTCCTTTTTTTCCCACAAATAGAGCTTTCTTTTGGTGGTATTTGATCACCTCTGCGGTTTTTATTTTTTGCACTATAAACAAAAATAAAGCGACCATTTTGAAAAAAAATCAATATTTTTTACTTTTTGCTATAATAAATATCCCAAAAAAAGATATAAAAAACATTTAGTTTAGGCCGATACGTATGCTTCTACCTATTTTTGGTAAAAAATCGCAATAAGCGTTTATCGATTGGTTTGCGCAAAATGTATAGCAAAATAGGGGATAGTTTATGGCATTTTTATTAATATTTTTTTATTACTAATGACGGCGATCAGCAATTTTTTTCATGACTGTGACATTATGGCAGACACAGACAATTTTGACACATTTTTGGGATCATTGTCATTTTCACAGCGAAAATTGCTATAAAAAATGTACTATGAAAATGACAATTGCAGTTTAGGAGTTAACCACTAGGGGGCGCTGAAGGGGTTAAGTGTGACCTCATACGTGTTTCTAACTGTAGGGGCTGGACGTGTGATGTCAGTGATCATCTTTCCCTATATCAGGGAACAGACGATCACTGACATTGCCACAATGAACAACAGGGATGGCGTGTTAACACACACCTCTCTCCGTTCTTCAGCTCCGATGACCGATCGCGGGACCCCAGCGGCGAACAGGTCCACAGGTCCTGCGGGCATGGTCATGGAGATTCGGACCAGGTCACGAGCGCGCCGCTGGCGGCGTGCTTGCGACCCCACTGCTGGACCTCAAAGAGACACATACAGGTACGTGCTTGTGCCATTCTGCCGATGTATATCAGCGTGAAGGGGTCCTTAAGTGGTTAAAACCAATGCTGTCATCAGTTGATAATGAGGATGTCTGTCGTCTTCACAGCATCCTTGTTTGACCCTCCTCTGCCTCACTCCCTCAGCACTGGGGTGACATTAGCTGATTGATGGAGAGATGTTTGAGGAGAAGAAAAACATTGGAATATTAGTCAGTACCAGTGTGAAAAAGTGTATTTGCTTTGGAGGAAAAAAATTGCCTCTAATGTTGGGTGTCCTACGTTGCTGCATTATGTAAAACTATTAGAATGTTTTGTTTTTTTTAACATTTTAGAATTCGGTGGAAGATTGTTCATAACATTAAAGGGTGACTTAAGATTTTCTATAATTTTAAAGGATGTCTTGTCTTAAAAAAAGGTTGAGAAACATTGATTTAACCAATATGTGTACAATACAAATATTTAGCTATGAAGTTTTTTTAACCACATACAGTAAATGTAAATACCAGTATTTTGCTTACACATCACTCTTAGCTTCTGAATAATTTCTGAAGTTGAAGGACATAATGTTTATATTCCGGCTCCAGTTATTTCACACATAAAGTGTATGTATATCCTAAAATCTCCCAGTTGGACAGATATACACTGTACATTCACCGCCTGCCCCAAATACACAGCATAAAGTGAAAGTAAATCTCTATTAACTCTCCCTCCTAGGCAGTTCTAACCAGAACAGGTGTTTGCATTGGATAATTTCCCAAATTATTTTTGCTGTCTTTGTCCTATTGGGCAGCTATCTTTTTACTACCTGCTCCAAAGCTACAACAAGATATAAAATGAAATCTCTACAAAGGTAAGAGAATTCCTCCTTCAACAGTAGGGATGAGCTTCGAGTTCGAGTAGAACTCATGTTCGACTCGAACATTGCCTGTTCGCCAAACAGCGAACTATTTGGGGTGTTCGCAGCAAGTTTGTGTGAACTTTAGAACCCTGTTAAAGTCTGGGACTCGAACGTTTGAAATCTAAAGTGCTAATTTTAAAGGATAATATGCAAGTTATTGTAATAAAAAGTGTTTGGGGACCTGGATTCTGCCCCAGGGGACATGTATCAATGCAAACATTTTTTAAAAACTGCATTTTTTTTGGCAGCAGTCATTTTAATATTTCCTTTAAGTGAATCAATAAAAGTGAAATATTCCTTTAAATTTCGTACCTAAGGGGGGGGGGGTGTATAGTATGCCTGTAAAGTAGCGCTTGTTTCCCATGCTTAGAACTGTCCCTGCACAAAGTGTAATTTCTGAAGGACAAAAGTAATTTAAAATCACTCGCAGCTATAATGAATTGTCGGCTCCCGGCAATACAGAGAAAAGTCATTCATAAAAAAAATGTGTGGGGGTCCACTGCATTTTTTTTTTTAAATTGGGGTGGAGTTCCCCTTAAAATCCATATCAGACTTGAAGGGTCCGGAATGGATATTTGGTTGGAACCCCACATAATTTTTTTTTTTAAATTTGACACAGGGTTCCCCTTAATATTCATACCAGACCCTAAGGTGAGTGATTTTAAATTACTTTTTTCCTTCAGAAATTATATTTTGTGCAGGGACAGTTCTAAGCACAGGAAACAAGCGCAACTTTACAGGCATACTATATACCCCCTAGGTACGATTTTTTCCTAGCTTACAATTTTATTGTTTCACTTTAAGCATTATTAAAATCACTGCTCCTGAAAAAACGTCTGTTTTTTAAAACTTTTTTTGCATTGATACATGTCCCCTGGGGCAAGACCCAGGTCCCCAAACACTCCCCTGGGGCAGGACTCGGGCCCCCAAACACTTTTTAGGACAATAACTTGTATATTAGCCTTTAAAATGAGCACTTTAGATTTCAAATGTTCGAGTCCCATAGACTTTAACAGGGTTCTAAAGTTCACACAAACTTTTGGTCTGTTCGCAGGTTCTGGTGCGAACCGAACCCAGGGGTGTTCGGCTCATCCCTATTCAACAGTTGTTAACAGAGTGATGTTTGCATTGGGGAATAAATCATAACCTCCTGTTTTGGTGTCAAATATAACAGTTTGGACTCCCCCATTTTTTCTGTCATAGTTACAGTGGTCATTAGAACAAATAGAGGGTGAAATGTCCCAGGAGTGACACAGGTAGCAATACAAACTTGATAAGGGTTCTAACTGTTCCCCAATTCATTCAAAACAACAGCAACATTTTTTTTTATATATATGTATATAAATTATTTTAATACATCTGGTGGGACCATTTGGTATAACAATGAGAAAACTAATGGCTAGAGAGGGAGAAACTAGTTACTCTAGTATACCTGAGAGGAATCCTCTGAGCAAATTAACTTTTCACCGCTTAGGGCCGACCCCACGCACATACGCAGCCTCGGGTATATGGGGTTATACTGGGTTATACTGGGATGATGCCTGCAGCTGCAGGCATCACCCCGGTACAGTTTTTTAGAGCGGCTGGTCGTCTCTTTAGGGATAACAACCGATGCTGCTAAAAGCTTCTCGGCTGTTATCCAAGTGGCTTTGTCTCCTTTTTCTTCTATGTAAACACATCACAACATCACTTTTGGTTTACTCAGCTGCCAATGGTGCCAATTTAAAAAAAAACAAAAAAACAAAAAACAGTCTTCAGAACCGCTGTTTTTGCCGATCTGAAAAGTGCAAAGGAGGGATTTGGGGTCTTTTAGCCCCCCTTTCACAAAGGGTGTTTACATTCCTTGTGACAGCAATAAAAGTGATCATATTTTTTTTTTAAGTGACAAAAAAACAAAGAAAAGAAAATACATTTTTTAACATGCCCTGGTTTGCACGGTGTTCAAATCCCACATGTGAGGTATCGCCACGATTGTTGCAGCAAGAGCAATAATTATAGTACTAGACCCCCTCTGTAACTCTAACATGGTAACCATTAAAACTAGATATGTGCGTTCCCGTTTGTAACGAATGTATTTTCGTACGAATTTGTTCATGTTCGTACCCGTGGAATAATGTGTACATACGAAAAAATGAAAGCACCAAAATACAAAAATGACGGGATTGCGAATGAGCCGCATAACGAACAAGCGCAAATACGAATGAACGATATGACAATCTTACGAAAATATGACAAAACAGAAACGGCAAAAGAACGAAAATAACATCTATAACAAATGATTTGCATTCTGTATTTTAAATCCTTTTTCTGTTCGTATTTTCAGTCGTATGTTCATATTTTCATTTGTGTGTTTTGTAAATCTGTTTTTTTGGTCCGTTTGTAAATTTGTGTACTTGATTCGTTTTTTTTTTTGAATGGGCAGTGAGTGAGTGTAGTTAGTGAATCAGCTTATCTTTTGTGCAGACTGCCGAGTACAGTAAAGCCAAAAAAACTTTCCCGAGGATTTTCGTCTGAAGGGAGATCAGTTGGCCAGACTTTTGAACCCAAAAATGGTTTTCTGATGGAGCTTACAAAAGAACAGATTTTTTGAAAACGAACGGAAAACTTTTGTTTTTATGTTTGTTGGCAAAAAAGTCTGACCAAGTGTACGGGGCTTAACAATAGTTAATATGGAGGGGCGTGGTCTGCCAGCGATGGAGATGGCTGCTTAGAGCCTGTGCTCGCCTGCCAGGGAGAGAAACGGAGCGTCTGGAGCCCGATTCCGTCAGCAATCCACATCAGTCCTGCCTGCTGAGATCCAGAGGAACCTGAGGAACCATGTCAGGGAAGAAAAAAAACGGACCAGTATCCCCAAAAACTGACCGCCTTCTTCCAGTACTCCTCTCAGGTCAGCCTCAAAATGGCGCTGGCGGCGCTGCGCCACCTGGAGTCGGATCGGACTTTACAGGGCCCATCCCGGGGGTACAAGGTCCCATCTGCCCTCCCTCACCTCCTGTGTCCAAAACGGGGGAGAACCCGATTACAGGGAGCCTGGCAAAAGTGAGATTGTGCACAGATCGCGGCGTGCCGAGCGCGTCTATGCAAATCGAGGCCCCGGCTTGCGGCCTACTCCAGGCGAACCAGGCCCTGCACTCCTCTATGGCTGCCTTTCCCAAATCGGGGCAACCAGTGGTAGATACCACCCAAAAAGACATGTTCCTCTCCCTCCAGACCTCCCTGATGACAAAATTTCTCTAAAATCACCACAGAGTTACATGTGGTGGAGGACAGAGTCACACACCTGGAAAACAGCATGGGTGAATGCACCACCACAGTAAATGACTTGGTGGATTTATATGATGACATACAAGCTGAACAGAAATGGGTGAGAGCCAAGCTGGCCGATTTAGAGGACCGCTCCAGGAGAAACAACCTGAAACTTCGGGGGGTCCCGGAAACCATACTATTGGCTGACCTTACGAAATATGCTAAAGAACTCTTCCATGTGATTTTGCCTGATGCCTCGCCTAGAGACCTCATAATAGATCGGGTCCACTGTATAGCAAAGCCCTCGCACTTGGCTGCTTCGGTACCGAGAGACGTACTGCTGAGAGTCCATTTTTTTCATGTGAAAGAACAGCTACTAATGGCCGCTAGGAGGGGACCACCGCTACAACAACCGTTCGAAGGGGTCCTACTCTTCCCTGACCTCTCAAAATTTACACTACAACTCAGATGTCAACTTAATCCAATTACCAAGGGCCTTTTCAATCATAAGGTCCAGTATAAATGGCGCTATCCAGCCACTCTCCTCGTCAAGAAAAATGGCTCAACACACGTGATCCAGGACCTGCAAAAGGGTCTAGGCTTGGTTCACACGTGGGGAATTATTCCGGACCTACCGCAAGATTCTGCAGGTCCGAAAGACCGACGCGGTCCCAGACAGGCACGCCGTGGCCCCACCAACCAAGACGACGAACCAGAACGGATGACCTGAAGATCACGGGTATCTCCTTTTATATCCACATGACAGATACTCTCCCTGGCATCCAGCTCCTTGTTTGTTTCTTGTGTTTTTGTTCCCTTGTTTTTTTCTTCTCCCTGCGCTGGCTGTGCGTTAGCAGCTCTCTGACACTCGTTACCCCGAATTGGCGGTTTAGTTGGGCATTTAGTCCCAGTACTCCGCTTCCTGATTATCTAGGTGGCAAACCCACCGCACCTTTATTGCTACTTGTTACCTACAGGGTGTCCAGCTCTCTCTTCTCGTCTAACTGTAAGTCCATTTTACTACACTATTTCCTTTGTGGACACCAACAATGGCGATCAAGATTCTGTCCATTAACGCTAATGGTTTGAACCACCCGGTGAAGAGACATTGCCTCTGGAAGACCGCACTAGACCTGCAGTGCAATGTGCTATGTGTTCAGGAAACACATTTTGCTTCAAATAACACACCTGTTTGTGCCAATAGACACTTTCCTCATACTTTCTCGGCTAATTTCACCTCTAAAAAGAGAGGAGTGTTCCTTGCAGTAAAAGAATCTGTTCAGTTCCTCTTGAAAAATGTAGTAGTCGACCCTGATGGTCGTTATATTGTGCTAGTATGTACCCTGAATGGCAATGATTATACCCTGGTCAATGTGTAGGCTCCTAACTCCGGACAGGTCAGGTTTCTCCGCAAGGTGATGAAATTGGCACAACCTCTCAAGCAGGGACGCTACATATTGTGTGGGGACTTTAACTTAGTCCCGGACGTCCTTATGGACTCCACAACTCCCTCTAAATGCAGAGAATCCCCCTTGAAAAACTTTGCGGCGTCTCATGACCTGTTCGATGTCTGGAGGTGTCATCACGGCTCAGAGCGTGATTACACATATTTTTCTCCCTTACACAAAACATATACGCGCATTGATCTCTTTCTCACAGACAAATGGCTTTTACAGACAATCAGCGCATCTGTTATCCATACCATGACTTGGTCGGATCATGCCCCCATCACTATCACTATCTCAAATACGTCCAATACAAAACCGACCTTTATTTGACGGGCTAACAACTACATCTTACAACATCCATCATTCTCTCCTGAGATTGTGGACTCTTTACAATACTTTTTTGCAATTAACTCGGGATCTGTATCCGACCCAGCCGTACTGTGGAACGTGCACAAAGCTTTTATCCGAGGCATTTTACCTAAACTAAGCTCCATACATAAGAAAAACAAAACTAAACGACTGGATGCTCTTGTATCGCAAATAGACTCCCTGGAAAGGCTTAATAAAACCAACCCTGACCCCACTAGATCCGCACAAATCTTATCCCTGAGACAGGAACTCAGACTCCTTCTCCTACAATCATTTGAGCGTACGCAGAGGAGACTGAAAGCCTCCTCTTACTCCACATCCAATAAAGCCAGCAGGACGGAGAGTCAAACCAAAGATTGACCACCTCTTCCATCCACACACGACAGCCCGTCTCACGAATCCCCAGACAATTGCTGATGCATTCAGCACGTATTATATTGACCTGTACAACCTGCATAATGACAGCGACACACACCAACCGACTCCGACTGAAATAGAAGAATTTCTCGACCATGTGACTCTCCCCTCCCTGACTGAAAGTCAACTATCCCGATTGAACGACCCATTCACCACCCCAGAATTACTGGCAGCAAATAAATCTTTACCCCTAGGCAAATCCCCTGGACCGGACGGTCTCACAGGGGAATATTACAATGAATTTGCCCAATATCTGGCACCCACGCTGACCACAATGTTTAATACCGCAGCCGCTTCCTCCAAATTTCAGAAAGAATCCCTGCAGGCACTTATTATAACTTTACCTAAACCAGGTAAAGACCCAAATGTACCGCAAAACTTTCGCCCAATCTCACTTTTAAATATAGATCTAAAAATGTATGCGAAAATGATCGCGTCTCGTCTTATTGACATCATGCCCTCATTGATCCATAAGGATCAATCCGGCTTCACGATTGGTAGACAGGCGTCTGACGCCACGAGGAGAGTAATTGATATTCTACACTGCGCTGAATCGAGTGGAACGCCCTCTCTACTCCTTGCCCTGGATGCAGAGAAGGCGTTCGAAAGGGTGCATTGGGAATACCTCAGTCAGACACTTCAAAAATTTGGATTTCAAGGACATATACTAAACGCCATACTAGCCCTGTACTCGAACCCCTCTGCACAGGTGTTCTCTGCCGACATGCTTTCCCAATCATTCGACATAACAAACGGCACCAGACAGGGATGCCCACTCTCGCCACAACTTGCTAATAGAACCCCTTGCAGAACACATTAGGAACCACCCAAGTATTTCTGGACTCGAGATAGGACATACTACACACAAGATAAGCTTATTTGCGGATGATGTCATTCTTATGCTGACCAACCCAACGACGTCACTGATTGAGGCCCAAAAAACACTTCATTGGTTCGGCAAAGTATCGTATTATAAGGTTAACGCCTCCAAGTCCTACATATTAAACGTAGGACTTGATGCCACTACTAAAAACTTAAACTTCCGTATGTCTGGGCGGAACACGAGATATCATACTTAGGGATAAAAATACCAAGCTCCACGAAGCACTTATTCAAATGTAATTTTAAACCCTTTTTATCCGAACTCCAAACTGCGACTAATAAATTAGCCAAACTGGGACTTTCTTGGTCGGGACGGCTCGCAGCGTTTAAAATGATGCACCTCCCTCAGCTGTTGTACCTATTCCGCACAATCCCAATCCCTATTCCCGCGTCATACTTCCACTCCTTACAAACGATCCTGAACAAACTACTGTGGCTGAACAAAAAACCCCGGTGTGCCGGGCACATACTCACAAAACACAAACTCGCAGGAGGGGCAGGGTCTATAGATTTTAGGGACTACTACTGGGCTACGATACTCACTAAACTCAGGGACTGGTTCAAAATAAGCCCTGGTACCCTATGGGGCCAATTAGAATCAACTATGGTTAAACACAACAATCTCAGAGACTGGCTGCTGGGAACCCCTCATGGTACCCCTATCTCCTACCATGAGAGCCTCGGCTCAAGTATGGAAATTTCTGGTACTTCAGGGTGAAACCTATCCGCACCCACGCGTCCCTCTCCTTCCACTGACCGTTCTGAACAATTGCACCGAAGACCTTAGGATATCACATTGGAAATCCTATGGCGTTTTCTACTTACAAGATATCATCCGCAATGACGATTTACTCCCATTCCCCCAGTTACAAACTAAGTTCAATCTGAGCGACAGGGAAATTTTCATTTACATTAGAATTAAACATTGCCTAGCCCGGATATCCAAACCATGTTACGCCTAGCCCGGATATCCAAACCATGTTACGCCATTCCCCCTAAAGTATGGACATTTCTGACTGATCACTCCCCTAGAAAGAAAGGTATCTCTTTCTTCTTTACGGTATTTCGCCAAAAGCTAGTATTTACCAAAGCCAAACCGCACAATCAATGGGATATTGACATTGGCCAGAGCCTCTCGGAACTGCAATGGCAATACGCACTCAGGTCTGTGTATAGAGCTACCAGAAACGTAGCACTATGGGAACTAACTCTGAAAATCTCGCTCCGCTGGTACCTCACACCCGCCAGGATAGCAAAATTAAGTAAGGATAGCCCAGACACTTGCTGGAGATGCGCCAACACGAAGGGTGACCTGTTGCACATCCTCTGGCCATGTCCGCTTATTACCCAACTCTGGACAAATGTTTTCCACATGCTGTCAAACATATCGGGCAATAACATCTCTCCAACACCAACATTAGCCCTACTTAACATGGATACGGATCTGTTCCCCGCAAACATGAGATTGGTAATCACAAACATTCTCCTCGCGGCCCGACTATGTATCACTAGACTTTGGAAGTCTAGCCAATCCCCGACGTTATAAACTGTTATTGACCTAGTTAACTTGCATTACAACCATGAGCTGACACTGGCCTCCAGTAGAGGTAACTATGGTAATGTGTACGCAAAATGGCTCACCTGGTCCTGCTGGGACAACGCAGCCTTGTTTCTGTGACATTTTGTATCTAACTGTTTAGCGAACTGTTATGGCGCTGCGTCACCTATTGTTATAGACCTACTCTTGTCGTAGAACTGCATTGTATTTTCTGTGTACACCTTTCTCCTTAAAATTAATAAAAAAGATTTACATAAAAAAAAAAAAACAATAGTTAATATGGATGAGCCGCGTGTTGAAAGTGGCGCGAATCCCACGATATATTTACGAAAGTACAAAATGACAAAAATTCATGAAAATTATTGTCTAACCCGAAACGACAATAAATTAAACAGAATAACGAATCATCCCGCATGTACAAAAATAAAACGGTAACCAAAATACGAAACGATCGGAATACGAAAAAATCTTGTCGGACAGGAAAACGGGCGTCTTACGAATTTACGAATTGGTACGAACCTACGGAATGATACGAAACGGAACAAAATAATAAGAAAATTTTTGCTGTGTACATGTCTAGTTAAAACTTTTTAAAACATCTCCTAAGGTATCACAGTTTGTTGCCATTCCACGAGTGCTCAAATCATCTTTTACATTATACTTATATACATTATATTACATTAAAAAAAATGGGCTAACCTTACTGTTTTTTTTTTTTAATTCATGACAGTGTCTTTTTTCACCCAAAAAAAGTGTGTTTGAATGACTGCTGTGCAAATGCAGTGTGACATAAAATATTGCTACGATCATCATTTTATTCTCTACGATCTCTGCTAATTTATATATATATATATATATATATATATATATATATATATATATATATATAGTTATTTATATTAACTGTTTGTATAGTAACTTTAATAGTAAGTGTGTGATAAATTTGAAAAACCTAGTGTAATAATTTGGGACTATATTTTTGAGGTAAGCTTTACTCCATGGTGAATGTGAATGGCAGTACTATATTTTATTGGTCCTGCTTAACTTCAGTTTTGACAGTGCCCATGATACACTTCAAGGAGAAAAAATTGGAGTTGCGCTATGAATTTTTTATTTTTTTTTAACAAATAAACTAAATGAACAAGTGTGAATTAGGAGACCATATGTGAAACAGTGCTATTGCAAAAAAAAATTATATAGTAATTGTCCGATAGAATTCAGATGGCAAAATGAGCCAAATCAGCTTAAAACTATCATTTAATAAAGTATAAAAAATATGTGGACCAAGTCTTGTATAATGTGCTTTGCAATCAGTTCTGATGACAAGGGGTCCAATATGCAAAAAGAAACTAAATATCCACCACCAAAAATACACTGGTTGAAAAGATGAAGGCTTACCAGAAGGCAAGCATAACAAGCTTGCAGCTATAAACCCCAGCCAGGGCCTTTATGGACTCCACAGCAAATAGAAGAGGGATTTGTTGAAAGCTCCAGATAAGTCAATAGTGGGTTCAGTGTAACCGAAAAGTAAAATTCACATAGTGAAGTATGCCAAAACAACACATACAAATATTATGGCTGTGACTAAATTAACACCACCACCAAATCACCCAATAAAATGGAGGCTTACCAGAAGCCAAGATATAATCCACATGTGGCTAAAAAACCCTTAGCCAGGGCCTTGTGTGAAGCAGCTGCTGGCTAGGTGTCCTATAGATCCTCCAGATATCTCGTCATTGGCAGTACACCGGAAAGGAATAAAGAGCCCACATAGTGAAGTACGTTAAAAGATTCCTCCCAAGTTTATTAAAAGTTACACTTACATAAATCAGAAGAAATAAGGCACAGAAAAATGTAAAGCCGGCCGGCTTACTCGAACGCCCGTTCCACTCGGATCGTCACATCATACGTCAGCACGTCACCTTCCCGACGTACGTTTCGTCATCAAATTGACGTTGTCTGGGGCACGTCAATTTTATGATGAAACATACATCGGGAAGGTGACGTGCTGACGTATGACATAATGATCCAAGTGGAACAGGCGTTCGAGTAGGCCGGCTTTACATTTTTCTGTGCCTTATTTCTTCTGATTTATGTAAGTGTAACTTTGATCAGGTGTTCGGTGGTTTTAAAATGAACTGAACATATGGGGCGTTTTCAGAAAATTTGAGCACCGTGAAACTCCCCATAATGCACTGTGAGATCGCAGTGCATTGCTGTATGATGACTGGCCAAAGCATGCACCTCATATGCATGCTTTGGTCAATGACAGCATGGTCTGCTGAGAGAGCCATGATTAGCCAAAAGCAGGATGCCTTTGGCCAATCATGGCTCAGGGGGACTAAGTCCACGCCCCATACTATATAAGGCTGCTTAGATAGCGGCCGTGTGTAATGTCGGTGGCGTGGATAGAGAGATAGCTTGATTTAGATTAAGCAGGCAGGTTATTCATTTATGTATAAAGTGAGATAGGGGGCACTGTTCTTATATCAGAAATGGGGTGATATCAACCAGTGATAATTAATTAACATGCATATTGTACCATAATTTAAGTGTGCTGCAAACACATACATGAAAAAAATCCTTATTAATAACAATAAAGTCCCAACAGAAAATCATAAAGTTCATAAAAATCCTGTGACAGAAATCCAGTAATAGTAAAAGTCCCAACTAAAAATAAATTAGTTCATAGTAATCCAGTGTCAGAAAAATCTTGCTGTGTGATAATGATTGCTCCACCAGACAAATAGGTAATCCTTCAACAAACAACTTGAGAAACGACACTCAAAGTGCAAAGGATAAGTAATCTGCTTACCAGATGTATCCGACTTCTTTAATTAAAAAGAAAGTCAGATATCACTTTGGCAGGATGATGCCTGCTTACGTATGGATATGAGAGGAGTAGTATGAAAAACCTCTCCTCGTAGTTAAAGGCAGGTGTTATATATAGTGCCAAATTAGCGGGATCAATTCCCTTTTTTCCAGATTGGTTGAAACCTTTTTTTAAATGCTAGTCTCCCAAAGCCCATCTTATTTAAAGGATTGCAGGGACCTTATAGTGTTGCTGCAAAAGTCTGTTGCCACTGAGGTCAAACTTGTGGTAACAGTGGACATTGAGTCCTTATACACCAATATTCAAAAAGAGGAGGAAAATAAAACGTAAAAACGTATACATGTTTCTTGAGCAGGAACTGGGGCCACAAAATGCAATAACTTGCATAAAAGCCTTTAAAATTAGCACTTCTGATTTTTCCCGTTCGCATCCCATAGACTTTAACAGTGTTTGCATGTCTGCATGTTCTGACGCAAACCAGGGGTGTGTTCGGCTAACCACTATTCTTCACATACAGGTTGAAGACTTGGAGTTGTGGGGGGTTTACATTTGTCAGTTGTATAAAGGGGCTCTTGTTATAGATCCAAAATTGTGCTTGTTTTAACTAATGTAATCAATCAAAAACTGCCTTTTTTAAGAGCACTGAGAAGTGCCAATGATATAACCAGTGGATTGTGTAGATTAGGATTTGTGACTTAATTTCTGATTTAACTGTTTACTAGCTACAGTATAGGTTTCTAATTTAGTAAATATTGGGGTCTTACTTTTTTAAGAGGAGATTAACAATGTTAGCCTTCCTATTTGTCTATGTACAGCTGTCCTCAAAATTGATATTGAATCACAAAAGCCATCATTGTAGAGTCTGTTTTTATAGATGAATAATATAAATTTGATTTTTACCTCCTCTACTTTTTAAATGATGGTGCAGCTTTTATTCTCCAAACTGAAAATACCTGCTTCCTATGCGTGATGGTTGTTCCATTACTGAAATCAATTTCTAGGTAATTAAAATCTTCATGACTAAAACTCAATCTAGATGTGCAACATTTTCAATTTATAACACAAGCTGTGATTCCTCTGGTTCATTAATACATTGTGGTTTGAAGCATATTCCATCAATTAATGTATTGAATCCATCATTAAAGACAGTCATATTAATGCATTTTTTGTTTTTGTTTTACTGTACAAGCTACAATATACAGTTTATGTGATTTTCTACTTGAGAAGGGAATAGAGAACTGAAAGACAGAATGCTGTATATACAGTATTTCAAAGGGATCTCCTGTCAATGGTTTCATATAAATAGCTTTTATTAATAGCACAAAGCTGACATATAGTACATATCTGTCATACTGGCATTACATGCTGTATAACTGACAGTTCATTTCATGGTAAACAATATAAAGATAATGAATTGAACCAAATAAAGGCCTCAACAAAATCAGATACCAAGCTTAGTTTTGTCTTACCTTAGGTGAAGATTCACTGTGGATTGAATATCTCTAATCTATTACCAGTACACACAATTTGAAATGTGGTGCCTACTATAGTTTGATCTACTCAAGTGCTTGTGCTTACTCACTGACCTAAACCTCTCCATGACTGGCAAGCACAGTGTCAAAATATGTTTACATTTTTAATTATTTTTTTTCTGCTACTTTAACCTTTTCACTGCCAGGCCCTGAGCTATACATTTATTCCAATATATCTTTATTGAATTTCAAGATTTTACAAAAACAACAACAAAAAAAAACCCATACACAAATACAATCATCCTGAATACACATTAATAGCTGAGATGTTAATAAAAATTATAATTATTAAATCAACTAACTAACATAATAATACATTACTTAAAAAATAAAACTCCCTCTATATTCAGGGTAAAAGGAAAAAGAGCCCAAAAAAGGAGGGAAAGAAACGGCAGGGAAAAAACATATATTATGGTATCTCACATTAATACAATTACAGAATATTTCTTAAACTTTTAAACATTTGAAACAAACAAAAAACTAAATATGTATGTTCAAAAATAAATAAATAACTGAACTTAGAAATTAAAATTTTCCAAGAACTTTGATGAATCTTTAAATGTTATCCAGGCCTGCCACACCCCATTAACCACTTTAGCCCCGGACCATATTGCTAGTCAAAGACCAGGCCACTTTTTGCGATTCTACACTGCATTGATTTAACTGACAATTGCGCGGTCGTGCGACGTGGCTTCCAAACAAAATTGGTGTCCTTTTTTCCCCACAAATAGAGCTTTCTTTTGGTGGTATTTGATCACCTATGCACTTTTTAGTTTTTGCGCTATAAACAAAAATAGAGCGACAATTTTGAAAAAAAATTATATTTTTTACTTTTTGTTATAATAAATATCCCCCAAAAATATATATAAAAACATGTTTTCCTCAGTTTAGGCCGATACGTATTCTTCTACATATTCTTCATAAAAAAAATCGCAATAAGCATTTACTGATTGGTTTGCGCAAAAGTTATAGCGTTTACAAAATAGGGGATAGCTTTATGGCATTTTTATTATTTTCTTTGTTTTACTAGTTATGGCGGCGATCAGCAATTTATCTCAGACACTTGAGACACTTTTGACACATTTTTGGGACCATTGGCATTTTTATAGCCATCAGTGCTATAAAAATGCATTGATTACTATAGAAATGCCACTGGCAGTGAAGGGGTTAACACTATCGGGTGAGAAAGGGGTTAATCATGTTCCCTGGATGTGTTCTAACTGAAGGGGGTGGGACTGACATGTGGAAATGACAAATCGCTGTTCATACAATGTATGAACAGACGATAGGTCATTTCCCCCCTGACAGGACCGGGAGCTGTGTGTCTACACACACAGCTCCCGGTTCTCGCTCTGTAACGAGCGATCACGGGTACCCGGCGGTGATCACACGCGCCGGATATGTGCGTCGGGGTCAGGGACGAGTGGGGGGTGCGCTTTGTGAGGTGACATATAGCTACGTGACCTCGCTCAGTGGGCGGCTGGTCGGCAAGCGGTTAAACTACTGTATAGTGTCATTATTTTCAGCTACCAGTGTCTCTATATGCATAATACCATTAAGAGTCTCAATCCACTCTGGAATTAAGGGGGCAGTGGAATATTTCCAGTATCTTGGTATCAATTGTCTAGTTGCTGAGAGAGAAAAAAAAACAGAGATTTTTTGGTTTTAGATAGTGATCAAGGTGAAAAGGAAAAAATAGCTAATTCAACCGAGTTGTTAATTGATTCACCCACAACAATATTATATAAGCTGATTGCTTGATCCCAAAGTTTATAAATACTGTAGGGGGACAAGCCCACCAGAGATGAGATAAATGACCTATGGCAACATTACAATGTCAGCATAGATCTGATTGTGATGGGAAAATTTGATTTAGATTAACTGGATTACGATACCATCTAGTTAGCAGTTTAAAATTGTGCTCCTGGGTGTCAAAAACTATTGAGAATTAATGGGTATTAATAAAAATTTGATCTTAATCTTCCTCTTGTATTAACCAATTTAGTTTCATCCCCCATTTGACCTTATATTATGGTAAACCAGGTGAATTAAAAACAGATAATAACATATATATCTTAGATATAGTATGTGTTGGTGGTTCCGAAAATATCCATAGCTACTCAAAATCTGTAAGTGGTCGATGGATAGAGTATTTTGGGGTCAAAGAGGAATACAAACTCTGCAATTGTAGATTAACAAACAAAATACATTTTTTTTCTGACCGTGTAGGGCTTGAAAATGTACAAATGGCATACAGGTACCCTCCACAATCATATGCCTAATCTGGGGCCAATAGTATTTAGTTAGATAGTTAGAATGGCGTTTGAGTGAACACCAATAGATAAAAAAAGGATTGTCTATTAAAGGAGTGAGTGGAGCTGCGATAGAAGACAGAGAATATAATTTTAAATAATGATGCCAACACTCCAAAACCATATAAGTAAGCCAAGGCCAAGAAGACTGCGATCCTTTATCTTTAAAACAGAGCCACAAAGCAGCTTTAGGATTCAATGGGGAAGAACCAGATTCCAAATGAACCCATTGTTTATCGTCAGGGTGATGGAACCAATCTAGAATACAAGACAATATAACTGCTTTATAATTAAATTAAAAATCTGGCAAATCTGTCCCTCCACAATTTGATCGGCAAAGTGTTTTCCAGTTAGTTTGAGGTTTAGTATTTTTTCAAACAAATTGCAACATCAGAGGTCTAAAGAAACCTCTAATGCCTATTTTTTGAGACAGTCCCTTTCTCTGCAGGCTGAGCTGCACTGTAGATGAGTGAACAGGAGTCTGTAAATAAATTCCTATTCATTCACAAATTAAAGACAAGTAAACACTGTATATTGATCAGTACTGATCAATGACTGTAATGATTCAGGAAAGAAAGGGGGCTGGTAAGCACATGTTTATCAGCCCCCTCCCCCCTGCTTCTCTTCATCATGACAGCAATTTTCTGGGCAGCAGCTATAGCCAGCGGGAGGGGCTAGAGGGAAATTCAGCCAGCAGTGTTGCATGGGGGGGGCCGCTGGGAAACGTGAGGGGCGGCACTAAAGAGGGGGTCAAAGTGGCAGCGGGACTAATTATTTAACTGTACTTACTTTGGCTTACATGCAATTGCCAGGCAGGGGAGGCAGAAGAGGAAATCTGGTAATTACATGAGAGCCACAGGGGATCGGACTTGGGGGCAATTGGTGTGGCGGGGTAGGAGGCAGCAAGTGGGGTTGCACAGGTCCACACACCAGCCTCCTCTGTGCAAATATACATGTCCATATATATGTGAATGAACAATGCAAAATGATGTAAGCATGAATCATGAAATACTTAATGCTTGCAATAATATTAATGTAATAATATTACTCCTGTTCATAATATTAATGTTGCATTTGCACTTTTTTCCTATTTTGCACATTTATAAATTCATTGACAGTAATTAGGCATTGTTTATAGAAAGTATAAGTGAACATGTATCTATATATTTGCACAAAGGAGATTTTAGGCTGGTCTGTAGAACCGCGCTACTCATACTATACTTTACTTGGTTTTATTGCACCAGAATTTTTTTTTCCATAAGTTAGTGCTACTAGCCATATACTAGAACTATACTATTACTACTAAGTGACCTAACAGTATAAAAATGTACTTTTCCTTTTAGTACACCAAATAAGTTGAATTTTTTAGTAGTAAAACTACTTAGTTATATTATATGGATAGTCTTTTTCATCTACAGAATGTATGTATTAACTGGCATTAGTTCAAATATAACGTTGGCAAAACTATGCTTTGTTGAGCTAAAATAAGCATTCCTCATATAGTATTAGATAGTAAAGAGGTAATGGGATATGGAGGATTATAACCGACAACTAAGATTAACATAAAGATAAGCTCAGTTCAAATCACTGAATACACATATTTGAGCTGCTTCTCAGTGAAGCATGTAAACATGGCCAGGCTGATGTTTCCAGAATATACTTAAATAGAAACTATTGATTTTTGTTGAGTTTTATTTTATTTTTTGTTAAACCATATACAGTCTATAGACTGATATAAAAAAAATACTATCTGTTTTAAATCCTTATTTTTTCTATAAAATAAACTGCAGTATAATATAAAACAGAATGGAGTGTCTGGTTTTGTGTAGTAGAGTCGGGAAGAAGAACTCCATCCTTTCTGAAGTGGCCACAGTTGATATGTGACCTGCCATCACTGGCATGCCTGCAACATAAGTCATGCCATATGGTCTTTTGACATGGAAGGATGACACTTTGGAGTGCAGAGACAGATATAAGAAGATTCTGGTCTCAAGTAGGAGAGGGACTGTGGCAATTTTATTAGGCACAATATCCAAAGTCAACCTATTTGGGTTTGAATTGTAAAGAGCTGAACTTGGAATTGTTTTTGATCTTCAATAGCTAGTATACAGTTGCTCTTTAATATCCTGAAATTGTGTGCATATGCTCAGCACCTTAATGTCAACACTATTATCACATGTGCTCAACAGTGTAGCATTTTTTGAATTCAAGAAATTAGGAAAATTCTCTTATCTTAAACTCAGTGTTGAAGCCAATAAACTATTAACTAAACTATTGACTAACTAATTTACCGGTTGTTAAGAAATTTTTATTTTGCGGAATCTGGAGATGATCGGGAGCTCCTTCCCACCCAGTCCAGTCCCCCTTATTTCCATTTTTTCCTGTTTTGACCTTTCTTTACTGTACTATAATTCTTGTCTTTCCTATTGCTTTTCTTCTATCCTTCTTTTAATTTCAGACCCCATCCTTCATCCTTAGCCCTGCTATCTCTTCCTTTAACATTATTAAATGTCTAGCATATTCTATACATATATTGTTGCCACATACATTACCCCATTGCACATCCTTTTTTAAACAAGGCCCTAATGGGCCTGTACCAGTTCAATTCTACAGAGTACATGCTGATACTTAAAATACCTTTACGATGCCTCCTATGAACCAACATGCTTTTTTTTCCTAATTTTTTGGAGCCACATCTGGGTTTGCATTCCCTAGTCCAGCTGCACTTATGCCGTAATCTATGTTTTCTATATTTGTAGATTCCCTTATACTTCGGTATACCATTAGGATTTTAACAAACTTTGTTGCAAATTTCTACCTTTTGTTGTTCTGAGGTTATAGCTGTTTGAATCTGTATGGGTCTTATAATTGTAAGTCATATGCTGCATTTACAGGCCTCTAATGAGGAAATTGGCAAGGTCTGAATCGCTTTAGACATGATTTTCTTTTTGGAGTATCTCGCCAAAAATAGATTTTTTTTGTTAAAAGGGATGCTCAAAATCTGATTTGAGTCTTAGTGCAGACTTCTGGTAAAATCAGTAAGTCAATCACACAAGCAGGACATGACATACATACATAGGGTGTACAGAATGCCTCCAGGTAGCCATAATGTGCTGAATTTTACATACAATTACAGCGCTGCAGATTGAAAGAAAACAAGGGTCATTTATAATAACACTCAATTATAATATGAATTGTATAGAAATTTGTGTACACTATATCTTTTTTTTATTTGCTCATTTTTTCCCACGTGGAGATTCCCTTTAAGGGAGTGAGTGACATATCTCCAAAACAATAAAAGTGATTCAGTATTTGATGAGAAACTGTACATTACTTTAAATCGTGGAAAGCTGTAAATGTGCACGCATGTTTACAATTCATTAGCAACTTTTGCTATTAGTAGATAACATTATATGCAAAACATAGAAGCAGTCAAGTAAAATAGCAATCAAATGAAACTGCTTACAGAAGTATCTAACTGCACTATACACTGTACAAAAGTCCTAAACTGACTATACCTTGAGAAAATTCACTCAGTGGATGGCCCTGGGGGGCACCTCCTATGTGACATCCTTTGATTGAATAATCTAAGATGACAGGTGGAAAATAGTGGGACTAGCAGCAATTGAATCCAATCAGATGCATTCAATTTGGTTGTGTCAACATTTCCTTCTTCCCTTAATGTAATTTTCCACTGTCCAAACCATAACATTCTTCATCACCCTCACCAACTAAACACATGAATAAATTGTTGTAGCATCTTCTGCTCTTTGTACATGCTTGCCTTGTATAGATGTAGAAGTTAGTACTGCATAGTTTTGCACAAGCCATCCAGTCCACATTACCAGCTACCAGTTCATGGCCAATGGGAGTGCAGCCCATTGATGACAATTTTGGGAGGAATTGGTGCTTCGAAAATGCTACCACTTCTGAGATAGACATGCTTGAACATCAGTTTGTTTTCTTATTTATGTATTTATTTCAATAATCAAAAACGTAAACAAATGTGTTTTTTCCAAACAAGCTTGAATAACATTCATGATGCGTTTGATGTGCCACTGTGTTTCAAATTTAAAAAATATTAATTTAACAAACTACAAAAGACAAACTTTTTTATTTCTTTTAATCAAAATATATAAAAAATAAATAAACAAAAAATAAACAGAGCTGTGTCTCCAAAAATATTGTTTGTCTCTAATATCCCATACCACTTAGAATCGGATTGCATGGGTGTTAACACCCATGTGATCTCATTCTGCTGTGGACCAAAAAGGGGGGTTTGGTAAGAATGTGATGCAAATTCAGCCAAACTAATTGGTTGAAATTGCATCGTACAGACATCATATGTGATTTGCACTGCAGCACAGTGCTAATCACATCCAATGTCGGACATCGCACCAGTGGGAATAATAATAAATAATACAAATCTTTTTTTTAAATGGTTTTGCCTTTAACACATTGGGTTTAGGGATGAGCCAAACATCTTCTGGTTCGGTTTGCAGCAGTAAATGACACAAATGTGAAAAATCAAAAGTGCAAATTTTAAAGGTTATTATGCAAGTTATTGTCATAAAAAAAGTGTTTAGGGACCTGGGTCCTGCCCCAGGGGACATGTATCAATGCACAAAAAGTTTTAAAAACATAGGGCCAGATTCACAGAGCCATTACTCCGGTCTATCTCCTGTTAGAACGGAGTACTTTTTAAATTACGCGCGTCATATCATTAGTTTGAATCCTCAAACCATGATTCGACGGCTTCGGGCTTCGATCCGACAGGCTTACGTCTTTGTACGCCTTCGGATCTACGCTGCAATCTTTTTGCAGCCGCTGGGTGGAGTTCGGGTCGTTTTCCGCGTTGGGGTATGCAAATGAGCTTTTTCCGGCGATCCACGAAGTTACGATCGTCCTTCGTAATCTCTTACGGCATCTGTAGTCATCTTTTTGCTGCGTAAAGTTATACCAGCTATTAGCTGGTCTATAGTTAGACGGCCCATGTTAAGTATGGCCGTCGTTCCCGCGTCGAATTTCAATTATTATTTTTTTTTTGCGTAAGTCGTCCGGGAATAGGAATGTACGTAAAAAATTACGTAACAACGTTATTTCGCGCAATGCACGGCGGGAAATTTCTGAACGGAGATTGCGCAGTTCGATTGCCGCAGGGACGCGCCTAATTTAAATGCTTCACGCCCCCTAATTGCGTATTTCGATTCCGCCGCAAGAAATACACTACGCCGCCGTACCTTACGGGCCGAAATCTACCTGAATTCATCTTAGAGCCAGGTAAAATATGGCGGCGTAGTGTATCTCTGATACTCTGCGCCAGGGCAATTGTACCTGAATCTGGCCCATAATTTGTTCAGGAGCAGTAATTTTAGTAATGCTTTAAGTGAAAACAATAATAGTGAAATATTCCTTTAAAGTTCGTACCTGGGGGGAGTCTATAGTATGCCTGTAAAATGCCACATTTTCCCCGCGTTTAGAACAGTCCCTGCACAAAATGACATTTCTAATTGAAAAAAAGTAATTTGAAACTACTTGCGGCTATATTGAATTGTTGGGTCCCGGCAATACAGATCAAAGTCATTAAAAAAATGGCATGGGTTCCCCCCAGTCCATTACATAAAGGGAACCCCAAAGAAATTTTTAAAAAAAAATGCATGTGGGTCCCCCCAAATTCCATACCAGACCTGAAGGGTCTGGTATGGATATTAAGGGGAACCCTGTGCCATTTTTTTTAAATGGCATAGGGGTCCCACTAAATATCCATACCAGACCCTTCAGGTCTGGTATGGATTTTAGGGGAAACCCTGTGCCAAAAAGAATCAAAAATGGCATAAGGGTCCCCCAAAAATGCACACCAGACACTTACACAACTTGGCAAGCCGCACAAAAAGAGGGGGTGAGAGAGCAGCCCTCCTCCTGAACCGTACCAGGCCACATGCCCTCAACATGGATTTTAAGGGGTCCCCCCAAAAATCCATACCAGACCCTTATCCGAGCACGCAACCTGGCAGGACGCAGGAAAAGAGGGGTGATGAGAGAGCGCCCCCCTCCTGAACCGTAACCAGGCCACATGCCCTCAACATGGGGAGGATGCTTTGGGGGTCTGGACCCCAAAGCACCATGTCCGCATGTTGATGGGGACAAGGGCCTCATCCCCACAACCCTTGCCCTGTGGTTGTGGGGGTATGTGGGCAGGGGGCTTATTGGAATCTGGAAGCCCCCTTTAATAAGGAAACCCCAGATCCAGCCCCCCATGTGAATTGGTAACCATTTCACAAAAAAGTGTCAAAAATTGTAAAAAAAAATTCAGGAGACAGCACAGGACAGGATAGCAAAGGACAGCAAAGGACAGCAAGTCCTTTTAAAAAAAATGAACAAAAAAATTCCAGCGATGTAAATCCTGGAGGATACAGAGAAAAAAAAACGCTAACACAATCCGCCTCCATGGGTGGTTCCCATTGAATGACACTACACCTGCCATTACCGTTCTTAAATAGCTGAGGGTGGGGCCACACGTCATGGGGTTTCCCATGGCATCAGAGGGCGGGATCTGGAGTTTCTGATAAACCCCCCTGAAGATTCTGAAAAACTCCCCGCCCGCAGACCCCACAACCTCAGGGCAAGGGTTGTAGGGGTGAGGCCCTTGTCCCCATCAACATTGGGACATGGTGCTTTGGGGTCCAGGCCCCAAAGCATCCTCCCCATGTTAAGGGCATGTGGCCTGGTTACGGTTCAGGAGGGGGGCGCTCTCTCATCACCCCTCTTTTCCTGCGTCCTGCCAGGTTGCGTGCTCGGATAAGGGTCTGGTATGGATTTTTGGGGGGACCCCCACGCCATTTTTTTTACATTTGACGCAGGGTTCCCCTTAAAATCCATACCAGACCTGAAGGGCCTGGGGGGGAACCCATGCAATTTTGTAAAATGACTTTTACCTGTATTGCTGCAACCCTACAATTCATTATAGCTGCGAGTATTCCTTTAGAAATGTCATTTTGTGCAGGGACTGTTCTAAACACAGGAACATGTGCCACTTTACAGGCATACTATAGAGCTATGACTAAGCACTAGTTCCAGTGCAAAATGCATCAATTGCCAGGTTTTATTTTCATTTTTGCTGTGACTTGTAGTGCTGTCCTTATTTTAATAAAGGCTACCATTTGTTCCTGCCTTATAGACACCCCCCAGGTACGAAATACTAAGGAATATTTCACTTTTATTGTTTCACTTTAGGCATTATTAAAATCACTGCTCCTGAAAGAATTACAGTTTTTAAAACTTTTTTTGCAATGATACATGTCCCCCGAGGCAGGACCCATGTCCCCAACCACTTTTTTTGACAATACCATGCATATAAGCCTTTAAAATTAGCACTTTTAATTTCTCCCATAGACTTTAAGGCCTCGTACACACGAGGGGATATGTCCGCTGAAAACGGTCCGATGGACCGTTTCAGCAGACATCTCCGCTCGTGTGTATGGGCTAGCGGACAGATTTGTCCACCCGACAGATTTCAAAGCATGCTTTGAAATCTATCCGGTGGGGATCTGTCCGCCCGACATGTCTGCTGGTTAGTACACTTACCAGCAGACATGTCGGCCCCCACCGCCGCCGCGCCGCTGCCGAATGGATTCGGCGCATGCGCGGAAGTGTTTTACTTCCTGGTGCGGTGACGTTGCGGTGACGCGGCGGCGTCAACGTCACCGCCGCGTCACCGCCACGTCACCGCGCCTTCCGGCGGCGGGGAATTTGATCCGATGGTGTGTACACGCCATCGGATCAAACTCCCGATCGGACATATCCGATGGAAATGGTCCGCGGACCGTTTTCATCGGATATATCCGATCGTGTGTACGCCGCCTAATGGGTGTTCCGTGGCTTTCGAATTTGCCACAAACACCCCAAAATGTTCGCTGTTCGGCGAACAGGCAAGCACCCGATGTCAACATTAGGCCCATCCCTAATTGTGACCAGAGAAATATAATGTTACCATAGTAACATTGTACTATTCTGGGGAAGTGATCAGGATTTTTTTTACACATGAATGATCGCTTATAGCATTGAATTTCATTGCTATAAGCAGCTATTTTACTGAATAAAATTGATGAATTTGGTTTATTGTATTGTGATTAGCTGCAATTGGCCAGAGCTAATCACATGGTACATATGGGCTGTGATTGGCCCTGTTTGTACCATGGGATCACATTAATCAATCACAGATAGCAACACAATTGTACACAATGCATGGCACGAAAGGAAGCCATCTATTGTTAACACCTGTCACATGACCTTCTGTGATTGCTCACAGTAGTAACATGGTACCGGCAGCAAGCTGGTACACTGTCCAACCACGGGGGGATGTCATATGACATCAACTCTGAAGGACGAAAGTCCCTCCCGGCCATCAAACTGCTATAAGCTGGGCCAGAAAATGTTAACCTCCCTGGCGGTATGATTCTGTCTGGAATTACGTACCAAAAGCGGTACAATTATTTTGCATGAAAATTTGGCATTTTGTACTGTAGGCCTGCAATTCTTAGGAATAACTCACTTAAATCTGTCCAAACCAGAGTCTAGTAGACATCCCGGGTATGATAAAGTTTGAAACACAAAATCATAAAATTATATTATAATAAATAACTATAAATAATTATAACAAATGATGTAATTATAATAAAAATTATTCAATAATATAATCAAATCAAAATCACTGAAATTTGCTCAGTTTCAGAATTGTCGCTGTCCTTACTTTTATTTTTTTATGACAGATTTCACCACAAATCGTTATCACTCAATTCTGCAAGTGAATATAATTTATTATCGCTGTTTTCTAGCTGCTCTAAAACCATTTTTGACATAAAGGGACACTTTTGGTTGCTATGGACAATCTACAGTTTGCAGGCACAAAAAAAATATTTTTAATATATAAAAGTGCATGTAGGACACAGGGCAGACCACTAGGGACAAGGGTGTGTGTATGTTTTACATACAGTACTGTAATCTATAAGATTACAGTACTGTAGATTACAGTTAAGATTAGGAATGTGTGTTTACATTTTTGAATTTGGCGCCATTCTCCGCCCCCGTGCGACGTAACGTCGCAGGGAACGGAGATCGGCGGCACACAGAGGCATTGTGTGAATCGAATGGAGGACGCGGCTCCCTCACACAGTGTGGATGCATCGCTGGATCCAGGGACAAGGTAATACCCTGCCTGGAAAAGGTAAGCCAGCGCGCGCTGCACACTCTGCACATCTACCCCGAACGTGACTCGGGGTTACCGATTTTAGCATAGAAAATCCACCCCGAGTCACGCTCGGGGATACCGCTAAGGGGGTTAAAGAAGTATTACTCCTCATCATTATAAGAACGGCTTTAGAGACAAAGTTAAAACCACAAGTATATTTCAAGCGAGGGTCTTATTTTTTAGAGAGAAATGTAAGAAATGATCTGTCCAACAGATATATATTTTTAATAGACATAAAAGTAGAGAGCAAATTGATATACTGTAACATGTATAATTTGGTGGAACACTGGTGTGCTCTTTAAGATGTTGTATAAAAGATGGAGATTTTTGAGGATACTAGTGCTTTAATTAACACCCCTTACTCATGCAATTTTGTACTTTAGTAAAACTAATTAAAAACATTTTAATCATTTCACTTCCAGGCCCTGCCTTCTATTTTTCACCTTAGGTGCATTTTTTATGTTTTCACTGTTTTGCTATTTTTATAATTTTTAAATGAAAGTTTTGAAAGTTGATAAAATAACCCCCCTGCAAAAAAATTTTTTTTTTTCTTAAATTCTGGACCTCTAGAATCAAAAGAAGGTTGTATTGATTTTGAATACTCCATAATAAATGCACAAACCTTTATAAAATATATGTTTTCAATAAAAATACATTAAAATCATTCTTACTAAATTTGAAAGATAAAACTGCATTGAGATAATAAATAATAATAATATAATTAAATAATAAAACAGAAAATAACTAAATTAACATAATACTATAACTAATAGATCAATAAACAAATATGTGTAGACTTTAAATGTGCCTTGTTGAGAAACAGTGAAAATCAAAGGACCTTGAGGTTTGCTTCACACATGCATTGTTATAACAGATGATCTGCCATGCAGTGAGATGTGATTTGTTTTGAATGGTAGCCAATTCACTATGCCAGTGCACCTCCATGCATGTGCATTTTGGTGCATAGGTGGGAACTCTACGAGAACACTGATCACTGAAGCGAGTGAGCTTGCAAAGAAAATGGGAGATGGATGACTATAGCAGTCAGTGCCTGTACTGCCAAGGATCTAATGCATACAGGAATAAAACTGCTAGATGCATGAGGGAGCACAGGTGGGGACATAGGGACATTTCCTACAACCTTCTGGATGTGATCAGCAGCCATCAAGCTGCCAAATCACATTGACAGAGCCTGAGAGCAAGAAAAGACCATGTTTACATGCCTTGCTGCTGTGATCAGTGGCGTGTTAGCCACAGAACACTTATATTTATAAAAAGTGTCAAGCATCTCTGGGTGTAAGTTCATGGTTGCTGAAGCAACCTTATGTAAGTCCTGAATTAAACTTGGTATGAATCTGTTGTATCACCCTGTACAGTAGAATGGTAGCTGGAGGGGCAGCACTAGGGGCCTACAGGTATGCTGTAATGTCCATGTGCTGAAAAGAAACATTCAGACAGTCCAGTCACAGGCTGAGAGCAAGATGGATCTCCAAGCAGTATTGCGCAGCTGTGGACGAAAAAAGTCAGGTCACCAACCTGACTTTGTATATATATATATATCAGATCCTTTTAGAATAAAATCTTCTCTATAGCCTTATAAATGTTAAGATCTCTTATGATCCCGGATCTTTCTCTAGCTATACTCCACATCAGCATCAATATAGTTCCCCCACATACTACAGTAGTACTTACCCACTAATTTATGGCAGCTAAACTTTCTATCACTAAACACTGGAATTCTGCAAACTATCTTTCCTTTAGTGACACTTTGACCATTCTTAACCACCAATGCAAAAAGGAAAAGCTACTACTGATTAAAACGTTTGCTTTGTCACAGGGCGCTCGGCTACTCTAAACATTCGTAAGGTTTTGATGGCACTGGAACATGCTAAAACACATCCCAATCAAGACGTTGCTATTATTTCTTTAGATGCCGAAAAAGCCTTTGACAATATTAGTTTGTCCTGGCTGTTCAAAGTAATGGAGCGATTCGGTTTTTCGGGCCCAATCATGCGATTCCTACAACAAATGTATGCTTCCCCAACTGCGCGTCTTGTTACCCCTGATTTTGTCTTGGACTCGATACCCCTAAAGAAAGGCACAAGGCAGGGATGCCCACTATCCCCCCTACTCTTCAATTTTGCCATCGAGCCACTGTCCAGACTGCTCAACTCCCAAGAAGGGGTCAGTGGCGTCACTGTGGGTAAACAAGTTCTCCGCTCTGCCTTATTTGCAGATGACATACTCTTGTTCTCCACTGACCCCCTCGCAGACTTTGACAGACTTCACAATCTCTTTGCGGCCTTTCGACTATGCACTGGCTTTCGTATAAATTTTGATAAGAGCGAAATTCTGGCACTCAACCCCCGACTATCTGCTGGGTGGAGACCTCTCTCTCCGTTTGCTCTAGCGACTCAGCATATCACATACCTAGGTATCCGCATAG
The DNA here is from genome assembly GCA_029574335.1 of Rana kukunoris. Taxonomy (NCBI): domain Eukaryota; kingdom Metazoa; phylum Chordata; class Amphibia; order Anura; family Ranidae; genus Rana; species Rana kukunoris. Next base: position 240,685,848 of record CM056053.1, read on the forward strand.
GCCGTGACCCCTCTTCCCTATATGTACTTAATTACCCTCCGTTGATAGCAAAAATTGTCAAGGAGCTAGAAGCATGGGCGGCCCTCCCCCTCTCGCTCTTTGGGAGGAGATGCCACCTTTTTAAGATGGTGTCCTTTGCACGTTTACTTTATCCAATGCAGACCATACCTCTGTTATTAAAACACTCTGATGTGCAGAGGATCCATAGAGCACTAACCACTTTTATATGGTCTCGCAAGAAGCCGCGAATTGCGCTACAAAAACTATGCCTCCCAGGGTCTGAGGGTGGGGCGGGTCTACCCAATATTCGGTTTTATAATCTCTCATGTCTACTTAGACAGGGCCTGGACTGGTTAAGTGGAAAGTCGAAATATTGCAATATCCTGCTTGAAGGTGATCTGGCCTCCCCACACACCCTGTCGGCCATCCTTCACTCCAACTCCAATACTCTACCACCTCGCCTCAAATCGAGTTTGCTCATCAGAGATACGGTCATCGCTTGGAGGGAGGTGAGGAAACTTTTGGGATTGCCGTCAAGCATCTCTCGCTATCTACCAATCCAGGGCAACCCTATGTTTCTCCCATCCACTCTCCACACAGCCTTCGATCAGTGGCGAACCAAGGGACTCACGAAAATAACCTCCGTTTACCATGGTCAACCAGCTAAGTTCAAGACCTTTGGGGCCCTGTCGAGCGAATTCTCCTTGCCACCATCACACTCCTTCTTCTACCTTCAACTGACTGACTATCTGAGATCTTGTCATGGACCCAACTTCGATCCCTTCCAACAGTCATTCATCGACTCTGTCCTAAATAGTGACGATTATTCCATCTCCAGTCTTTACTCCTACCTTATTCAGCACCAAACAGACAAGTACCACCTCGCACCGTTCCGAAAATGGTCTACCATACTTGAGGACGATGAACTGCCGGAGAAAATCCTTGAAGGATACAGACATGTCCACAACATTATTATTTCAGAAACATGGCGTGAAACACAATTTAGGATCATACACAGAGCATATTATCCGTTTCGCTTCAATAAAGCAGACCCGACTCAAGCACAGTGCCCCTGGTGCTCTATGCCTTGCCCCACACTGCTACACCGTCTATGGGACTGTACAGCTATCTCCAAATTCTGGGACTTTGTAGTTGCCCACATTTGCACTATCGACACTACCAGGATCCCGAAGGATCGTTTACTGTGCTTGTTTGACTACACCCCATCAACATCTTCCACCACTGTAGTCGCACCCCTCCCTATTCCACAATGGGCCCACTTGTGCCTCCTAGTTGCTCGCAGGACTATTATGTCCCACTGGATCTCACCAACACCACCAGCGCTAGGGGAGGTAAAAAGAGCTATGATCTCGCTCTTCTATTTGGAGAGGCTAGACACCATTACGCTTAACTTCCGGACTACCTCTCGCTTTTTCATTAGATGGCGGACTTATATAGAGGCCGCATTAACCCAGGAAATTCTACAGGAAGCTATACAACCCTTCCGCTATACTGACTGGTATTTGAAAAGGGATCTCACCAATTCGCTCGGCCGCCTCAAGGTCTCTGACCCATCTAACCCATCTACCTTTTGCCCACCATAGCCCCACCATGGATCCTTGGAGCTCCTTGACTTCCATGACTTTCCTAGGCCTACAGCCAACCAATCCCGCAGCTATGCTAGCCGTGGTTGAGCCTTTTTACATGACAATCAGCCTTTATTGTCTATACCATGCTTCTGCTCCTGAGGGTATCACTGTTGCTACTTTTGTCATTATAGCTTGAGTCATCTCTCGTGGTTGTTCATGTCATATTGCTATGTTGTAATGCATGTTTTCAACTATTCTGGACTTATTCTCATCCTGTATGTTTATAATATGGAAATACGAATAAAAATATTTGAAAAAAAAAAAAATGTTTTGTGCCCAGTTTTCAACACTAACTTGATTATTTAAATCACTCCATCAATAAGGACTTGGAAATGTAAAATGTTGCGAGGATATATCAAATAAGACTGCGAAAGCACAGGTACACCTTAAAATAAAATGACTTGCACACTGTAAAAAAAAAAAATGTTTGCATTCTTAAAATGTTATAAGCAATGGTCTATATGGTTATCTAACTCCAACAGTATGATAAAGGAAATCAGCAAATCATGCTCTCGCCAGATTTTGTTGCTTTGCAATCTTTATTATGTAAAGTTTCTTATTCCTCGTCAAGGCCCAGTCCCTAAAACAAATCATCAGCCTCTGACACACTTCCTTTTGTTCTGAAGAAAAACATACCTTGGGCTAGGTTCACAATTGTGTCGATTCTGCACTCTTCATGTGCATAAAAAATGTCAATGGACCGCAATACCTGTGAGTAGGGATGAACTGAACCCCCCCCCCCCGGTTTGGTTTGCAGCAGAACATGCAAAAAATGTGTTCATACACGCATGTTAAAGTCTATGGGACACAAACATGAAAAATCAAAAGTGATAAGATAATGTTAAAGGTTATAATTCAAGTTATTATCATAAAAAGTGTTTGGGGACCCGGGTCCTGCCCCAGGGGACATATATCAATGCAAAATAAAAAGTTTTAAAAACTGAAATTTTTTCAGGAGCAGTGGTTTTAATAATGCTTAAAGAAAAACAATAAAAGTGAAATATTCCTTTAAATTTTGTACCTGGGGGTGCCTATAGTCTGCCTGTAAAGTAGTGCATGTTTCCCGTATTTATAACAGTCTCTGCACAAAATGAAATTTCTAAAGGAAAAAGGTGAATCAAAACTACTTGCGGCTATAAAGAATTGTCGGGTCCCGGCAATACAAATCAAAGTCATGGAAAGTCATTGAAAAAATGAGTGGGGGTCTGGTATGGAATTTAAGGGGAACTCTGCGCCAAAACAAAAAAACAAAACAAACACAAAATCCCCCCAAAAATCCATACCAGGCCTATATTCGAGAACTTTGGGGGGACCCCACACATTTTTTTTTCAATGACTTTTATCTGTATTGCCGTGACCAGACAATTCATTATAGCCGCAAGTAGTTTTAAATTACTTTACTTTTTTTTCTTTAGAAATGTAATTTTGTCCAGAAACTGTTATAAACATGTGCTACTTTACAGGAATACTATGGACACCACCCAGGTATAAAATTTAAAGGAATATTTCACTTTTATTGTTTCACTTTAAGCATTATTAAAATCACTGCTTCCAAAAAAAAATCAGTTTTTAAAACTTTTTTTGCATTGATACATGCCTCTGGGGCAGGACCCAGGTCCCAAAAACACTTTTTTTACATCCAAGTTTATTGAAGAAAAATAAATAGAAAATCCAAATGTGGATACGCAGCTCCAAACAGCAAATAACATGAACATAGTAGAGTATTACCTAAGGCCGCATACACATGATCGGACCAATTTGATGGTGTCGTTGTCCGTCGGACCAAAGTTTTAAAACGTGCTTTAAAATCTGTCTGACGGACACCTGTCCATCTGACAGATTCGATGGTTAGTACGCCAAAGCATCGGACCAAAAACCCGCGCATTCTCAGAATCAAGTCGACGCATGCTTGGAAGCATTGAACTTCCTTTTTTCAGCATGTCGGTGTGTTCTACATCACCGCGTTCTAGTCTGATTGGATTTTTGGTCCGATGGTGTGTACACACATCAGACCATCAGACCACTTCAGCCTGGTCCGCTGAAAACGGTCCATCGGACCAGTTTCATCGGACCAGTCTGATCGTGTGTACGTGGCCTTATGTAACATATAATAATGAAAAAAGATATTCAGAACAGAATGGTTATGTTCCAAAAATGAGCATATAGTTACACTACATTTGTGCTTGAGCTAATATAGCAGTCAGGCCTCGTACACACGAGGGGATATGTCCGCTGAAAACGGTCCGATGGACCGTTTCAGCAGACATCTCCGATCGTGTGTATGGGCTAGCGGACAGATTTGTCCACCCGACAGATTTCAAAGCATGCTTTGAAATCTATCCGGTGGGAATCTGTCCGCCCGACATGTCTGCTGGTTAGTACACTTACCAGCAGACATGTCGTCCCGCACCGCCGCCGCCAAATGGATTTGGCGCATGCGCGGAAGTGTTTTACTTCCTGGTGCGGTGACGTGGCGGTGACGTGGCGGCGTCAACGTCACCGCCGTGTCACCGACACGTCACCGCGCCGTCCGCCGGCGGGGAATTTGATCCGATGGTGTGTACACGCCATCGGATCAAACTCCAGATCGGACATATCCGATGGAAATGGTCCGCGGACCGTTTTCATCGGATATGTCCGATCGTGTGTACGAGGCCTCACAGTTAAAGTTTTGCACATGCAACATCAGTAATTAAAAAAAAAAAAAAAGTAGAGTAAGAAGGTAGGAGAAGGTTTGACGAGGTTGAAAAAAGGAGAGGGAGTAAGGCCTAAGAGGGACAGGTTGGGGAAAAAGAAAAAAGAGAAAGAAAAACAAAAAGGGAATATAATTAGCAGAAGTTACAGCATTTATGCAGATTGTAAATGGTGAAATTGTGTCAATAATCAGCTATTCTCTAAGTATGAAGTTGACCAATATTTAGATAGTGTGTCGTGGCACACATTGTTTCTCAATTAGGGGGAATCTGAAAACTGTCAGATTCGAAAGACTATAAGAGACCACCCAGAAGTGTCTCAGCTGTCTCAATCTATAGCTCAAGTTGTTGAACGCTTGGGAGTGTTTAAATAGGAACCAAGGGGTCCAAGTTTTGTGAAATCTCTCAGTGTTGTCATTGGGCTGTGCGATCATCTCCTCCATGCTATGAATATCAGCTATTTTATGTAGCCAATCTTATATAGCGAGAACCTGTGAGGATTTCCAAAAGAGTGGAATGAGCGCTTTGGCTGCATTCAGTAGGTGCTTAGTTAAGGAGTTTTTGTATCTGTGGAAGGAGACATCAGCGATATTTAGTAGACAGCACGCCACGTCCAATTTCAACCCAATTTAGGTAATCTGGTATATCACCTTCCTGACTGCATCCCAGAAAGGTGATATTAAGGGGCATTGCCACCAGATATGAAAGAGGTTACCAGTACTTTGGTGGCAGGCATCGGGGGTCTGTCGAAACCAAGAGTGGATCTTTGCAGGAGTGGTATACCAATGAGTCAGTAGCTTATATGCAGTTTCTTGTGTTCTCGTACTTAAGGAGCATTTATGGGCAAAAATACAAGCTCTCGTCCACTATTTATCTGTGATAGGTTGGCCCAAGGCCGTCGACCAGCTATCTCTGAATCTGTTGTCCCCGAGTAACCAGTTGTTCTTCAACCAAGTGTAGGAAAGAGAGGTAGCTTTATGAATGGGTTTACCTTTCAGGCACACTGACTCCAACTCTGTGGGTTGCCTACTGTAGTTGTGTCTTCTAGAGGGGTGGTTAAGTTAGCTTCGGACTTGAAAGTAGGACCAAAGGGGTAGGGTAAGAATTACATTATCTGCCTTAAAGTCTCCAAACTCCTTAAAAATGTTGTTTTGAAAACAGTTTATGGCTAGTAGAGATCTACCGGTGCTCGGAGAGTGGAGATGTGGGTCCCCCGTCCCAGGACGGAAGTCAGGATTATCTTGTAGGGGTGTTAAGGGGCTCATAGAGGTTGAGATATCTGTTGAGTTTGAAAGCTTATGGAAGAAAGCTAGTGTAGTGCCAATTAAAGGGTGTGTTTTGAGAGGCAGAGGGATCCATGGTAAAAACTGTAAAAGCATGGGGCATAGTTCATTTTCTAAGGTGACCCAATCTTTAAATTTGCTGTGACAGTGCCAGTAGACAATTCTTGTGACATGTGCTCCAAAGTAGTACTTCTTAAAGTCAGGTAAACCCATCCCACCATTTATCTTGGTTCTGGCCAGTAGACTAGATCTGATCCTGGGAGGTTTATGCGCCCATATGAACTTCATTTGGATTGCGGAGATAGCTTTAAAAAAGCTGAAGGGGTATTTTAACAGGGATAATTCTGAACAGATAGAGGAGTTTTGGTAGTATGATCATTTTGCAAATAGGCGCACGTCCAAACCAGGAGAAATTCCTGGTATGCCACGACTTGAGATCCCTTTCTATCAATTTGAGGGTGGGTGGAGAATTTTGTTCATAATTTTGGGCTAATTTTGGAGTCAGCCACACTCCGAGATACTTGACAGCAGAAGTCTCCCATTTAAAGGGACAATTAGCTTTAATGATCCTAAGAGAATATTCGGGTACAGTGATATTCATTGCTTCCGATTTTGAGTTGTTAATCTTGAAATTGGAGATAAATCCGCAAAGGGAGAATTCTTTTAGTAACGTGGGGAGGGAGATGTGTGGGTCAGTCAGGAAGAAAAGCAAGTCATCTGCATATGCTGCAACCTTGAAATCCCTGTCTGCTACCTTGAAGCCTTTTATCGCGTTATGCGCTATTACTCTTCTGATGAATGGTTCTAGTGAAAGGATGAAGAGGAGGGGCGAAAGGGGGCATCCCTGTCGGGTACTGTTAGTGATATGTATTGTATTCGATAAGGATCCATTAATCTTAATTTGGCCAGAGGGGTTTTTATATAAGGATGTAATCCAGCACATCATATGCGATCCTAGGCCAATAAATTTGCATGTCTCCAGCATATAGTCCCAAGCCACTCGATCAAAAGCCTTCTCCGGGTCCGTGGACAGGAGAAGGCCCTCGATCTTACACATGTGTGCAGCATGGATCAAATTCAGAGCTTTCGTGACGTTGTCCCTAGATTCCCTACATGGCATGAAGCCAGCTTGTTCAGGACCAATCAAATCATGTAGAAGCAGTCTAAGCCTATTAGCAATAATGTTAGCCAAAAGTTTGACATCTATATTTAGCAGGGATATTGGCCCGTAACTGGAGCATTGGAGAGGATCTTTATTCGGTTTGGGTAGAACCGTTATGTGTGCAGAGAGAAACGCTGATGGGACTTCTATGAATTTAGAGCATGCATTAGGGGATCAAGAAGCTTATCAGTGAATGTTTTATAAAAGTATGATGTGAAAGGCCTTGAGTCCTCTTCTGCTCTATATCACATGAGTAACAAATAAGCAGTTATTAGGGGGAGTGGAAACAACCAAAACTTCAAAATCGCACAAGGCCTAGGTATCCAGGGGTAAAAAACAGAGAAAAAAAATGCACACAAACAAATTATGTCCTCTCCTTTCTTCTCGAACCGCGTTCCATTACCCAAACAGGATCGTAGGCAGTCCTAAGGGGAGAAAGAAGCCGGTTGATTTAGTAGTCATCCAGGGCCCTGGAAGAATGAGTCTTGGGTCAGGGGGTTCCAGCAAGTGAGCCAGCTTGAAAGCCACCTTGACACGAGGGTTTCATCTTTTTAGCAAGCTGGTTATCTGGTGGTGAAAATGGGGATCTCGGCGGGCTCTGTTCCATGGGGGAGAGCAGGAATTACCGTTACCAGTCCGGAAGGTTGATCGGGCCTAGCTGCAGGGCATTGCAAAAATCACAGAGGTTCTCAGGGGAGGGAAGGATATGTTGCTTGCCATTGTGGTTCACCATGAGGGCAAATGGGAATCACCATGAGTATCGTAAGTCCTTCTCCCTGAGTTTGTCCAGTAATGGGTGTAAAGCTCTATGGTTTTACAGGGTGATCTGGGAAAGATCTTGAAAGAGCATGATCGTTTCTCCGTTAAAAACAATTTGATCATTCCTGCGAGCTTTCTTCACAATGTCTTCCTTCAGAGGGAAACTCTGCAGGCAGCATATGATATCACATGGGGTTGTGTGTCTGATCATTTAGCCCTGAGCACTCTGTGAGTTCTGACAAAGTCAATGGCTGTGTCTTCCATCCTCAATAGGAGGCTATTGAACACTCTTTGTAATGCCAGTGTGATCTGATCAGGTTCCACAGATTCTGGGATCCCCCTGACCCTAATATTACATCTTCGTCCCCGGTTGTCTAAATATTCCAGGTGTCGGTTAATTTCAATATAGTGTAGTGAGTGAGAAACAGACAGCCTGTGGATAGCTTTCTCTCTGTGCCTCCCCGCTGCTTCTGCTACCGCCATCTTTTCCGTCAGCACCAAGAGGTTTGATTTAAGGTCCGAGATGGCTGGCACAGCCGGTCATGTCAGCATAGGTGAGGGGAAGGTTAGAGCGGGAGGGTCCCCTACTGTTCTCATCCGTGGCCAACTGGGAGTCCTCGCTGAAATCCTCCTCTACATGCAGTGGCACCATCTTGCCCCCAGATATATAGTGCTGTGGGAAGATATCGAAGATGTCTCTCCCTTTACAGGCAGCGGAGGTGCGGCGGGATCTGGTGTGCGGTGTACCGTACAGTAGCTCCTTCTGTGCATTCTGGTGCTCGGTTGATGCAGAGAGACAGGTGTTGGGCTGTGAAACCGACGCAGATCCTCCACTAAGCTGCCATCTCTACCGCACACCAAGCCACGCCCCAAGCCACGCCCCCCAAAAAACATGATAATAACTTGCATATTAACCTTTAAAATTAGCACTTTAGATTTCTCAAATAGACTTTTAAAGTGTGTTCCATGGCTTTTTAGAATTTGCCACGAACACCCCAAATTGTTCGCTGTTCGGCGAACGGGTGAACAGCCAATGTTCGAGTCGAACTCATGTTAAAACTAATCTCTACCTGTGATAAATGTAAGGAAACAAAACCCAATCCTTCTTTCAAACCATGTTCCCACAGTACCGCATGGTGATGTGGTACCATGCATTTTTGCATAACCAGAATTTCCCAGCGTTTTTTTGAGAGTGGGGGTGGCATTTAGAATTGGCTTTCCCAGCTACCCTGTGCCTTACGGCACCTAATAGTGATCAACTAACCTTCCAGGACCCTTTGGAGGCTAAAAAATTCCTGCATTCTATGCACACAGATCTACAATTCGCATCTCAACCTAAGGTGACCTCAATCTCCAGATCTCTGGAGCAACGCAGCCCTCACAAAGATTCCCCCAAACGCCTCAAACCTTCTGGCCCGCAAGTCCACCGTGTCCCTTGTTGACTCTGGTAACCTGGCCCTTGTCCACTAAGGTTACTCTATGGTACACTTAGACCACAATACAGTATTGTATACTATGTCGCACCCCCCTCGTTCTCTTAATGTCTATTGCTTATCTTTACTTTCCTCTGCGTTATATTTTTCTCAGATGTTGATTCACATATTCTCATCGCTATTTGTACCGTCGGCACCCAGCACCAGTCCAGCTCACCCTCCCCTGCCAGAGGTCAATATCGGCCTCGCCATTTTTTTTGTACCTAAGGGGCGATTGTATAATCCTGTCTAAGGCTCGGGGGATGGGAGACGGCTTTTACTGAGTTCCCATGAGCAAAAAAGCGAAGTCCTTTGTTTATTATGTTTATTTCACTTGTTTTGTTAGTTTGTATGGTTATGTTAATATTCTCTTTTGTTCCTAACCCTGCGCCTCTTTGCTCCTGCATAGCGTCCATTGCATACCCACATGCCGAACACATAACAGACTACCCAGGAATTATGATTTTCCTGACTCACGAGTGTCAGTCCCACTAAGCCTGCTTTTGGCTCATAAAGTTACTACATCCGCACACTTCCGTTCACCCTTCACCCCCCATGAGAATTGTCTCATGGAATGTAAAGGGGCTGCGATACCCTATCAAGCGACTTAAGATCTTAAGGCACCTTAAGAGACTCAAAACAGACATAGCTCTACTCCAGGAGACGCATCTGACTCGTTCAGACTTTCATCACATGCAAAAACTATGGGTGGGTTCAGTTCTAGGATCCGACGCAGTTGGCCGGAAGGTCGGAGTTATCATTTTGATACACAAACGCCTTCCTTGCAAAATACTCTCGACTTCCACAGATGACCAGGGTAGATTTATTACTATACATGTCCAAATCTGTGATAGAGATTTCATGATCTCCAATGTCTATGCCCCTAACTCCCCTGGCAAACAATTTCTGGTAAACCTATCTTCCAAACTCCTACTACATCCCCTCGTACCTCATATTGTAGGAGATGACTTTAATTCTACCTTGCACTTGATAGAAGACAGATCCACCACAAAAAAATTCCTACAACCACATCAATCTCCGATCAAATGCAGTTAGCATCTACCATGGACTCTCTTCATTTCACTGACCTATGGCGACTCTCTCACTCCCTGGACAGAGAGTACACATTTTACTCCATCCCCCATAAGGTATTTACGAGAATCAATTTTTTTTTCAGTACGGACAATATGATCCCTTGGATCTCTCTGAATTAATGTCACTCTTTCCATCTACAAAAGAACAAGGCATTTTGCCAGTGGATCACGGAATGTGTGTGATTAGCGCAGGTTCTCTGAACCTCCAATGTGTGAACCTTGCTGGCCTGTAGGTAAAATGCGCTGATTTTTAGCAGATATGTGGAGTTGCTATTAATTTTTGGTAGCACCCCCACACATCAGAAAATGTGGCATGCATAATTGTGAGACCACATCAAAAAAAAAAAAAAAAGGCTGGATACTCTTTCCCCACATTTTTCGCAGGTACAGCAGCCCATTCAATTAAATGGTGCATACATGGCACACAGCTCCCACACCCATCCTATGATGAGACATCAAAACAGTCCTGCATAGCAGAGGCCTGTAAATACTGCATGGAAAAACTATATTGGTTCCAGTCACGTTTTGAACTGTGTCCAGACATTATGGGGTTGATTTACTAATGTCAAATAGACTGTGCACTCTGCAAAGTGCAGTTGCTCCAGAGCTTAATAAATGAGGTACATTTTTAATTTGCAAAGGAAAGCCAATCACACGCAAGGAAAAAAAAACAGCATTTCTATTTGCACATAATTGAATGATGAAAGTCAGCAGAGCTTCTGCTCATTTAATAAGCTCTGGAGCAACTGCACTCCTTCACTAAGACTAGGCTCTGGGAAAAAAAAATCCATGTAAAGTACAGTAAATGTTCCCATGCAAAGTGCAAAATCTATTTGCCTTTAGTAAATTAACCCCTATATGTGACTAAATGTTGTCCCTTGCAGCACTGCTGCCTTAGGCCACAACCTATTAATGTGATGCTCATGGATGTATATTATATATATATATATATATATATATATATATATATATATATATATATATATATATATATATATATATATAACATAATAGAACACAAGTAAACAAGAAAATATTTATTAACAAAACAAATAATGAAAATAATAAAATCGTTTTATGTTGTTTAGATCTTTAAATCAATAGCCCAGCTATTAATTAATGGCAATGCTTATGTAAAATACCTAATTTGTAGATACTTTACACATCAAAAATGGATCCAGGCAGTCTTCCTTCTGTCAAGAGGCAGCAACTGATTTCTTATGTAAATGCTAGCAGACTTGTTATAATGAAGATTTTTTTTTTTGTAATGTTAAAATTTGAAATTGTATGCTATGATTTTCTCAAGAGGCATTAAGAAAATAGTGCAGTTCTCCCAAGAGTGCCTCATTCTTCCAGTCTCCAGGGTTTTCATGTTCCCAAAAGTGACACTGACAGAGTCTTTATTTGTGGTGTACTGTTTGCCTCGACAGCTTTCCAAGTGCAAATAAATAAACACAATAGCAAGCTGAACACAGGTATGTATTAGACATAAACACAGTATAATAATAAGACAAGGAACAGTAAATGAATAGAAGAAAGAACATGAATTGAATCATTACTATTAGAGCTGCTGAAGGAAACCTTACAGAAATACAAGTAGTACATTGTATTATTTAAAATAATACTTTAAGGTAAATTTTCAAGGATATACATATAGAACAGCGGTACCCAATCTAAGGTATTCTTAGGCAGACTCTTTGTAATCAAGGACAATAATGATTTCCTGGTTATAGGGATGCCACACTATATAAGGCAGAAGAGAGTGTGTGGTCCTACAAGGTATCTGTCCAATGGGAGCCCTAAATGTGGGGTGTGTGTAGGACCACACAGGCACCATTACCCAAGGCCTACCTGGAAGTCCTGGCCCCAACACTGCTGCACAAAAATCAGCCTGATCCACCTCTCCTCAAGGTCACACCGGCCACCAGTCTACTAGGATGCCTTCATCACATGAGACCCACTTGACTCTGCAATATTGATCATCCTCACTACACTCTCCATGGAGCACTGAAAGTGCTGCTGCAGCCCCCCTGAACTTCAACATACAGGTAAGACACCAGACTGCACCGTTTCTTCTTTGGCATCCTCCATGGTCCACCATGGTCTAGGCATCCGTTCTGGAGGAATACCTAGCCCTACAATGCACAGTGGCTCCAAAACCACAGATGAACCCTAGAGTCCAGGGAGTCCAGTGTCACAGGCTCAACCGCAAATATGTTTCAAGATACACACCACTGCAACATGGTACAGTACAGAGAGGAACCCCCCCCCCAGCCTCCCAGCTTTCTCCTTTATCCTTTACACTGAGGAAGCAGCATACTTTCCTCCCACTTCCAACTGACACTGATGAAGCAGCATATTTTCCTCCCACTTTGAGGCTTCTCCCACTGTTAGTGCAATTTGGCCACACACACCATTTAAAGAACCAGGATATGCACACTGACATTAGCCCTTCCCCCCTACTCTGTGTCCCATCCCCATTGAGGGATGCCATTCATGGAAATAAGTGGGTATGGGATACACAAGCAAAAAAAATACAGCAAACCATTGGTATAGAAGAAAAACTACCAAAAAAGAACATTTACTGTTCCTCGTCTGAACGCGAAACCCGAAACAGCCTTTTAGTGGCGCTTCAGTGTGAAAGGGTTCTAATAGCCACACAGGCAATCTTCATTTAATTGCTACAATGTCACAAAATTAGTCACAGGAGATGTCCAAGAACATTATCAGCATCAAAATCCAGTTCTAATCCTTTTGTAATTTTCATAATTCAATCACTATGGGGATTAAGGTAATTACTTTAGAATTGGCTAAACCATATAGATAAGTGTAAAACATCTTCAACATTAAAAAAACGAGTTCAGTTGAATTTAATTAACTTACTAATAGCCATCATGTCATGTGGCATACCTTTATTAACCACTTAAGGACCGGACCAATATGCTGCTAAATGACCAAAGGTGTTTTTACAATTTGGCACTGCATCGCTTTAACAGACAATTGCGCAGTCGTGCGACGTGGCTCCCAAACAAAATTTGCGTCCTTTTTTTCCCCACAAATAGAGATTTCTTTTGATGGTATTTGATTACCTCTGCGATTCTTATTTTTTGTGCTATATACAAAAATAGAGCGACATTTTTGAAAAAAAATTATATGTTTTACTTTTTGTTATAAGAAAAATCGAATAAACTAAATTTTAGTCAAACAGTTAGGCCAAAATGTATTCAGCCACGTCTTTAGTAAAAAAAAAAATCGCAATTAAAAAAAAATAATAGCTACCTAGCGGCAACAGCGACACAAATGCAGCGATCAGAAAAATGATCGCTTAGTGACGCTGGCAATAGGGGGTGAAAGGGTTAACTAGGGCGGTGATCAAGGGGTTAAAACTTTATTAGGGGGTATGGGGCTACCCTGGACCTAACACTAACTGCCTGTCACACTAACTCTCACACTGACACTAAATGCAGTGATCAGTAAATATATGATCACTGCATTCAGTGACAGTGTGTCAGGGGGGTGGGGGGGTGATCGGAAGGGGTTAAATGTGCCTATGTGTGTGGTGTCAGTGTAGTGTTGTGCAACTTACTGTGTGAGTCTTCTCTCCTTTCGGCGGATTGAAAATACCGCCGAGAGGAGAGCTCACATCACTTCCTCTGCCTATGTTTACATTACATAGGAAGAAGAAGTGACACGGCGGGGAGGACGAGGATTGGCTGGGAGCAACAAAACGAACAGCCGCCCCCTCAGCACGGATCGCTCCGGGAGGTAAGACGACTGCCACACGCAGTGGTGGGGGTCCCGATCTGACCCCCGACCCGCAACAAGGCAGGGACGTACATGTACGCCCATGTGCCTGTACGTGCCATTCTGTGGACGTACATAGTCGTGCAAAGGTCGTTAAGTGGTTAATAACTAACTCCACTTTTGTTGAGAAAAAACATTCCCCTCTGTGTAATCTATGTATATTGCAAGGATTCCTACCTTTTGTTATTCTGAAGTAATCACTGTAAGCTCCTCTGAATCTCTGTGCCAAATGGGTCTAATGGAAGTAGTTTCATAATTATCTATCAGGTGTTTACCTACAGGGCTCTAATGAGGAAATCTTCTGGGCCTGCATCCCTTTAGATGTGTTTCTATAGAGAGTGTCTCACTAAAAAATACATTTTTGTTGCAGGGAATGCCTGAAATCTGATCAGTATCTTAGGCAGCCTTCTGGGAAAATCCGTGCGCCAATCACACAAGCAGGAAATTATGGCCCAGATTCACAGAGCGATTACGCCTGCGCAACTGGTGTTGCGCGTGCGTAAGTCTAAATGTGCGCGTGCGTTTAGATGCGCGCGATTCAGAAAACGAATTACGCCAGAAATCTACTTTTTTTTGTCCGGCGTAATTTCGTTAGACAGACGCATCCGTCCGCGCAAAAATGCGCTAGACACACCATTGATTTGCTAGTCAAATATGCTAATGAGGGAGTTGCGGGGATCCACAAAAAAACGCAGTTGCTGCGCAGGCTACGCGATGTGCGCAACAGCAAAATGTCCTGTCTAAAGTTAGAGCACCTAAAAGCTGGTCTAAATTTTGAAAAAAAGTCTACTTGTCAGATAAAGCAACACTGTTAGTGAGGAGTTCAGCAGTCACACGTGTTGCCCAACAATCTGTATGCCAACATGCCAGGGGCATCGTCGCGCATAGCTATACTACTGACTTTAGATGAACAAAGAAGGAGGAGGGCACGGAGAATGGCACTAAGGAGGGCACGGGAGATGTTTTTTTTATTTTATTATTTGCTTATATAAAATGTACAATTTAAATTAATCTAATACAATATTCTTATCTGATACAAGCCCCTCACTCTTCACTTGATATATCACACACGCATAGACATCTTTGGCATGAGTGATTCTGAGGTGTCTCGCATCTTCAGATTCACCCCTCATGCCATCATGGAATTACCACAACCTTGCAGGAGGACATCACCAGCCCAACACATGGCACCACCCATGACACCCATGACAGCTACATATACAATCAGAGCCCCATCCCCACAGATTTCGAACAGAACATGTATGGGGACAGCTGGCTGGTTGGTGAGTGACATGGGAGTCAGGCATGACTATCCCCTCCCGTGATGCACACCTCACAAGTGGCACATGCATGACTAACATCCTCCTGTCTTTTCCCTTCAAGGTGACTCTGCATATGCACTGGTACCCCATCTCATGACCCCATCTCATGCCAGCTCACATTATGCATCTTTGCACGTTAAACACACACATTAATCATGGCACAATGAGAATGCATGCATGCACACCACTGTGGTCCCTAGCACACACACCCCACATCCTCATCACATTGGATTGGCACCAGTCCACCATGCAGGACTTGTGAGCTGCAACGCCATGCCACGGCTCCAATTATGTCACTGTACATTCATACACCATTCACACAGACCTGGGGATCACTTCTCCACCACAAATGAGGGTGACACCCCTTTTCCCACAGGAATATCACCCCCACATTCCAAAATCATACACAAACAGAACCAAAAAAATTAAATAAATGACGAGCAAAAATAAAAAATGCCCAGCAAAAATATAATTTAAACAAAATAACAACAAAGAAAACACAGAAAAGACAAAAATCACTCTGCAAAACAGTCCCCAAATATCTCAAAGACACGTCACAAACAAACAAGCACCTTGCTGTAGAGGGAGGGATACAAAGGGATGTATTTTTGCAAAGGAAGTGCATTTGTGTCTGTCTATTTATGCTGTCTGCGTAGTTCATAAAGTTGCCCTAGTCCATTTCCAATTTCACTGATTGCGCCGCTCCCGAGTTGTGAGCATGCGCACATCGGAGCTGACCATGGTCTCCTTCAAGCGCGCATGCGCGAGCCGGCCGGCCCTTCATTTGCATGGGGTCACGGCTCATTTCAATGTAACACGCCCACGTCCCTCCCAATTTGTATTACTCCTCCTTACGCCTCTGGAAAAAATCTTACGCTTGCGCAATTTCCTGCGCAAAAGCTACGTGAATCGGGGGATTACGCGGCTAGATGGCGCAAGTCTAACGTAATGGCGGTGCGCTACGCCGGACCGATAATGCGCCGATGTACGTGAATCTGGGCCTATGTTTCTGGGGAGTGATCAGTACACACTTTGTGTGCAGAACAACTCCAGGTAGTCATATCGCAATGCATTCTCAGAGGCTGCAGATTGAAAAGGAAAGATAATTGTTAATAACATTCAATTACAATATAACTTGTGTTGCAATTGTATACACTATATTATTTTTTGTTTATTTGCAAAAAAATTCCCAAAGAAAGTGGAGTTACCCTTTAACTAATGCAGATAACCCTCATAAAAGCATAAAGAGTAGATAAAACAGAGGTAGGCACATATGGAGTTGCCCCTTAGATTTTAGTAGTTAATCACTTAAAGTGGAAGTAAACCTTTCAATTTGATAGTTACAGAAAACAGTTAACATTTCCGGCATGCCACATTTGTTTGTGCTCTCAACCAAACTGCCAAACCATCCAATGGCTGGTTTCATAACAGGTCACATGTACAGCATCATGGCAGTTGCAGATTAAACAGAGGTCAAGATGGCAGCTTCCTTGGCTGAAAACAATAGGAGTGTTTACTTCCACTTTAACCACTTAAGACCCGGACCAAAATGCAGGTAAAGGACCTTGCCCCTTTTTGCGATTCGGCACTGCGTCGCTTTAACTGACAATTGCGCGGTCGTGCGACGTGGCTTCCAAACAAAATTGGCGTCCTTTTTTCCCCACAAATAGAGCTTTCTTTTGGTGGTATTTGATCACCTCTGCGGTTTTTATTTTTTGCGCTATAAACAAAAATAGAGCGACAATTTAAAAAAAAATGCAATATGTTTTACTTTTTGCTATAATAAATATCCCCCAAAAATATATAAAAAAAACATTTTTTTTCCTCAGTTTAGGCCGATACGTATTCTTCTACCTATTTTTGGTAAAAAAAATCGCAATAAGCGTTTATCGGTCGGTTTTCGCAAAATTTATAGCGTTTAAAAAATAAGGGATAGTTTTATTGCATTTTTATTAATTATTATTTTTTTACTACTAATAGCGGCGATCAGCGATTTTTTTCGTGACTGCGACAATATGGCGGACACTTCGGACAATTTTGACACATTTTTGGGACAATTGTCATTTTCACAGCAAAAAATGCATTTAAATTTGCATTGTTTACTGTGGAAATGACAGTTGCAGTTTGGGAGTTAACCACAGGTGGCGCTGTAGGGGATGTGTGCCTATGTGTTGTGTTTACAACTGTAGGGGGGTGTGGCTGTAGGTGTGACATTATCGATCGCGTCCCCCTATTACAGGGATGACGCGATCGATGCTACGGCCACAGAGAAGCACGGGGAAGCCGTGTGTACACACGGCTCTCCCCATTCTTCCGCTCCAGGGACAGATCGCCGCACTGCAGCGGCGATCGGGACCGCGAATCCCGCGGTCCCGGAGCTTCGGACCGGGTCGCGGTCTAAAAATATATACGTTGATGTGCCCAGCCGTGCCATTCTGCCGACGTAAATGTGCAGTAGGCGGTCCTTAAGTGGTTAAGGACTATTTTTCAGACTCTGTGTTTACAAGTTTAAAACAGTTTTTTTTTTATTTATTTTTTACTAGAAAATTACCTAGAACCCCCAAACATTATATATTTTTTTTCTAACACCCTAGAGAATAAAATGGTGGTCATTGCAATACTTTTAGTCACACCGTATTTGCACAGTGGTCTTAAAAGAGCACTTTTTTGGGAAAAACTTATTTTTTTAAATTAAAAAATAAGACAAAATAAGACAAAAAGTAAAGTTAGACAATTTTATTTTTATATTGTGAAAGATAATGTTATGCTGAGTAAAATCATACCCAACATGTCACGCTTCAATACTGCGCCCACTCGTGGAATGACGTCAAACTTTTACCTTAAAAATTCTCCATAGGCGATGTAAAGAAAATGATATAGGTTGCATCTTTTGAGTTACAGAGGAGGTCTAGGACTAGAATTATTGCTCTTACTCCAACGATTGTGGCGATACCTCACTTGTGCGGTTTGAACACCGTTTTCATATGTGGGCGCTACTCACGTATGCGTTCGCTTCTGCGCGCAAGCTCGTTGGGACGATTCACTTTAAGTGACGTTTTGACGTCGCTTCTGGCCTGCTATGCTATGGAGACGGGTGGGGGCCATCTTGCCCTCACTCATATCCCAGACAAGCAGCGAGAAGGACCTGATCGCCTCCGCCGCTGCCGATGGCAATGGTAAGCGACGGAGGGCACAGGAGAGCGGCGGAAGGGGGGTCCCTCTCCTGCCACCGATATTGGTGATCTTGCGGTGACCACCGTTATCGTTTACAGGAGCAGCTTCTGCCGTTACCGAGATATTTATTTTGATAGTGATGATGTATATGTACGTGAGCCGGTCCTTAAGTGGTTAATTCAATAAAATATTATTGTTGTTAACTAAAGTAAACAGCATTTTTCTACTTATACCCCTAAAAGTGGAAAGTCACCAAAAAACTTTCTAATGCTGAATCTACTCTCGGCCACATTCTAAAACTAATTTTAGTTTTAACCTTTTCTGAAAACGATCTGGTCTGGTCTCCAGTGGGGGATGCTGTGTGCAGGAGATAACTGTCACACATAGAGTTACCCACTGTAGGCCGCCTCTTCATACTCCCACACACAGGTTTCAGCAATAGCTTGAAATGTAGTTTTTGACAAAAATTATATATTTTTCAATAGCAAGCCAGACTATGCTATAATATGGAGGATTTTTTTCCCCTTGATTATTATGAAACTAGAGAACAAAATTTCAGACTTTGCTTTTATTAACCCCTATGGAGGAATTTCCAGTTGTAGCACAACTGTAAAAATGCAATGGAACTTTTAAATTCTAACATTGATTTGCATGGACAGCCGTTTTGTTTTGTCCAAAAATCTGATCAGAGGAGTAGAAGTCATAAGCCGTGTAGACATGATTGGTTTGTCCGATGAAAACAGACAGATAGACTGTTTTCATTGGACAAACGGATCGTGTGTGGGCCCCAACTGTCTTTTTTCCCATCGGTGTTAAAAAATAGAACATGTTTTAAATTTTTCCTATGGATTAAAAAACTATTGTCGGTGTGGAACTCCATCATAGAAAAACCCATGCATGATCAGAATCACGTCGACGCATGCTCGGAAGCATTAAACTTCATTTTTTTCGGCTCATCGTAGTGTTTTACGTCACCGCGTTTTGGCACGGTCGGAATTCAGTCTGATAATGTGTTTGCAAGACTGATGAAAGTCAGCTTCATCGGATATCCGATAAAAAAATCCATCGGATTAGATTTCATCAGATATCCGATCGTGTGTACAGGGCTATACAGTTGTTTACAAGGAAATTACATGAGACATGGACCCTTCTTTGAGCCGGTTCACACTGGGGAGTCCCATTCTATGCAATAGAACTGTTCTAATAAGAGCGACGCAAGTCGCTCCGACTTAGTAAAAGGTTTCTGTACGACTTTGGGGCGAATCGGGGCGATTTGTATTGACTTCTACACATAAGTCATTTTGCTAATCGCCTCTGAAGTCGTCTTCAGGACGACTTGCAGAGTCGCCCCCAAAGTCGTGCCGCTACAGTGTGAACCAGCTCTTAGCTTTTCTGTTTATGACAGATTTGTGTAAATTCTGAGTATTTGCTCTCCCATGACAATCTTTGTAGTGCACTTATGAAAAAAGTTTCTCTATTTTAAGCAAACCAAAGTATTAAATGTAAATGACATGACAGTGCCATTTCCTCTTGCAAATGGTGTTACTTTCCATCCTAGACTAGCATGTGACAACTGTCATTTTCTGAATTTATTATGTGTTAACTCTGAGCTCTGTGAAATCATGCATTTCACAACTATTGAGATACATTTGCATAGTTATGTTTACTTCACATTTTAATATGCATATTACATACTTACTTCAATATGCTAGATATCATAAGGAAGATATTTCAATCAATGAAGATCACAGTAAGTTGTTAATAAGCTTGTTAATTAGGCACTGTGATTGAGTATGCGTCTACATAATAACTGCTTATGCCAACATCGGAATATTTGACATTAAAGCTTAAAGCTAAACTTACCTAAACAACAATGTCTTACATCATCCTTACCAATACACTCCCTCTATAAGGTCCGGTTCACACTGATGTTGTGTGGAATTTGCAGCAGTTTCTGTGTGTTTCCCTCCCCGCATAAAACTGCTGAGGGTTTGTATTGTTTGCAGTGCGATTTGCAGAATCAGAGTGTGAACATCCATGCGATACGATTCTGGTCTGGCAAAAAAAAAGATTTTGGTGCAGATACAGTGTTCAAAATGAATTGCTTGAATCTCACTGCTGCAGAATTGCATGGAGATTCCTGTGCAAATCACTTGTGGTTTCTGCACCACACCAGTGTGAACCGGGCCTTAATGCTAAAATTTAAAAAAAATTCAGCTTAAAGCGGTTTTAAAGGAATTTTTTTATTTAAAAAAAATAACAAACATGTTATACTTACCTCCACTGTGCAGCTTGTTCTGCACAGTGTGGCCCCGATCTGGGGTCCCTTGGCAGCTGTCTCTGGTTCTCCCTGCAAGAACTCCACACATTCATGCGAGAGAGCTTGCATGGTGTGGAGTCCTTGCGGGCGTGCTCCCGTGATACAGCCGATGGCCATAGCCACCGACTGTATCACTCGCCCCCGCCCCCGGTGCACCGTGTCATTGGTTGTGATTGACAGCACAGCCAGCCAATGGCTGCGCTGCTTCAATCGACCAATGAATGGGCTGGGAAGCAGGCCAAGATGCCAGCACGTTCACGGCATGGGACTTTCGAGGGGTCAGGTAAGTGAATAGGGGGGGGGGCTGGGGAGGCTGGTATTGTCGGAAGTTTTTTCACCTTAATGCATAGAATGCATTAGGGTAAAAAATGTTTTACCTTTACAACCCCTTTAATTTAGCTTCTCTTTTGGATTTCTGGCCTAGGCAGTTTCCTGCTGACTTTTGTGATTACTACCTTACAGCTATCCCAGAAAACAGTGTGTTAGTAGGCCCAAATTTGTGTGCAGGTGCATGGATGTCTGCCATTGTGAACAAATACTGTGGGGCACTACAGTGCTCATCCACTAAAAGCTGGCAAAAAAATGTTGTGCATGCACAAAAATTCACATGTGCAGATGTGCCGCCGATCTCTGCCAGCTCTCAAATGCCTGGAGGAGACCAGCAGCATATCTGCACATATGCTGATGTTTTTATTTATTTAAATGACAGCACAGGACATTGGTAGGGACAAGTCATTTGGGAGCAGTTGAGATCTGCTTTAATTCCAGGCAGGCGTGAAGAAGAGCAGTGAAGAGTTAACATTTCTGCTAAGTTTTATTTTCATTTGTAAAACCACTTGAGCAATTTTTCCCCATGTACTGTCTTTGTAATTTCCATACAAGAAATCAGGGGAAAGGTTGTAACTGAAACAGGAGGGGACACAAAAAGCAAAAAAAAAACATGATTTTTTCAAGAAAAGTGCAAGGCATCTGATAACATGACTGATAGCATTCCTCAATAGGAATTCCAAATTGCCATACAAATACACATGGTTCTATTCAAGCAAAGATATTTCCCTAGGGATCAATAAAGCAGTTGTATGGTTGGGAGCACCTGGTCATCTGATCTATCAAAGTAATGTAACTGACCTATCCTCTAATCTCTGAGTTTTTTTTTATGTTGTATTATGAAAACACAATGGCACACCACATACATCTTTGTAACCCCCATGTTATGGTCTTCATTTAATGAATGGGCTGTAAAATGCAGGCCGCAAGGTAGAGTTATACTACAGTGTATAGTAAATAGCAGTATCCACTCTCTGATATTAATGATCTTCCATTTATTTAACAACAAAAAAGCATAGTTTGCCAATTGCCATATTGAAATAATCAGAGAAGAAGCAAAGCCTGCGACTACATGTGTCATATCCCAACTGTTTTAGAAAGGTCTCTGAAAATAATTATACTGCATCTAATTGTAGCTAACTACCTTCTCAAAAAGAGGAAAGAGAAATCCAGGTCCTTTTTTTAAATAAATATTGCTGCATAATTTCCGCTGTTAAGGTAGGAATGCAGTTTTTTTTTTTTATATGCCAGTAACAGTTCTGTAAAACAAAAAGTTAAAAGAAGATAATTGGTGTCTATTTTTAGCGTAACACAACGCAGATGATGTTCCTCAGGCCTCTCTGATCCACAGAAAGCCTGTGCAGATAAATGCTTGTCAAAAAAGACAGAACTGAAGAAATGCAAATGAGGCATGTTGGCTCATTACCTGCTCTATCTGGGAAGCCATTTAAATTGTGATAGCGAAGTACCCAGTACAACCTTTATTTCTGCCATAGACGTAGTCTTTCCCTAGCTTATATCAACTAAATGACAGTCCACTAAGTGTTTATTTGTGCTTCAGACACAATCATATGTCATCCTATAAGAAGTAGCTGTCAGGAAGTAGATACCTGAAAGACACATCTTTATTTATGTGACTTCTTTTAGGAGAAGGAATTTTACTGATCTCTTAAAAATCTTTTCTCTGGAAAAATATAGGAAAATGCTAGAACAAAAGGAATCTTTGTTATACACTGCACACTGTTGTAATAATGTGCAAGACTGCAATGCCAGTATATGCCTTTCATACAATAGATGTGAAAATGAAACAATAGTAGTGAGGGGGGAATTTACTAAAACTTTAGCACACAGAATCTGGTGCAGCTGTGCATAATAACCAAACAGCTTCTAGGTTTTCATTTCAATAATTTTTATTGAATTTTAAGAACTTACAAAGAGAGAAACAGGACATACAGTAAAAATAGACTATAGATCGTGACAGTTCCTTCAAACAAATAAACAATCGAGTTGACTGAGGCTACAAGGTACAAAACCATTAAAGAACATTACATCCTCCGTACCAAATTGAGTAGCAGAGCAAGTGGCCGGGACGTCGCCCCTCCCCCCGGCACCCCCCTGGGAGCAAAACTGCACCGAGGGGTGGAGGGCGACGACACCCGTCTTATGTCTAACATAAACCTCATAGCTATGTATAATGGGTACAGTAGAGGAACCCTAAAAATAATATATAAAGAAATATTGATAAGAAAGTAAACAATAATGAAATAAAATGTGTAAACAGAATAAAGTAAAATGTCAAATAAAATAAAACGTCAAATAAAATAAAATGTCAAAGTGTCGTTCAGCGTATAAATCGAACATCAGCGATTGTAACTTGAGCTGTACCACTCAGTCCACATGAACCAGTGGTGCTTCATAGTATCATACTTCCCTTGGGAAGCAGCAAACATTAATTCGTAGGAGGCATGTGTATTAGTAGATTCAATAACTTCCCTCAGCAAGGGTGGAGTTGCGTCCCTCCATTGCCGCGCAATGCATAGCCTAGTGCTCAGGAGAATATGGGTGATTATGGTTTTTGCCGGGACAGGCACTAATTCTAGGCCCAGAGACAATAATGCCGCTTCGGCCGAAGGGGGGATCTGGGTACCTGCAAACCGGGAGATTAGGCCAAAGATACTCGCCCATAACCCCCGAAGGGAAGGACAGGCCCACAATATATGGTGCAATGTCCCCACCGCTCCGCAATGTCTCCAGCATAAGGGGGAAATTCCGGGGTCAAACTTAGACAAGCGATATGGTGTTAAGTACCACCGCACTAATATCTTATGGCACAGTTCCCATAGGTTGACACTTTTAGTCGCAGAGAACGTACAGCGTAAAGCAGTTTGCCATTGCTCACTAGTAAACTTTGTTCCCAAATCACGCTCCCACGCTTCTAGGTTTGTGGTTTTAATAAAGATGGTTTTGTTATTTAAGAGATTGTAAAATAGCCAGATCCCCGATATTAGTTTTAGGGTTGGTGAGATAAAGTACTACTCGCCAAGGTAAAAATACGGACAGCGGAGGTGACTTCCTGAGGAAATGAGCTACTTGGAAATGTAGGAAAAGATCTCTATTGTCCAAGCCGTATTCCGTTTGGGGATCTCAAAACGAATTAAGAGCAGAACCGGACATCAGGTCTCCGACTACCCTTAGCCCTTTGGCCATCCACTGTGTAACGGATATGCCCGGAATGATCAAAGGCAAACATGAGATGGGGATGGGAAGAGGTTAAAGCACTTGATCTACAAACTTGTGGGAAGTAAACATCTTCCATGAACGTATAGTAGCCACCATTGTGAGTGAGAGGTGAGTAGGGGCCAACGTGTATAAATGACTAGCTAGTAACATGTCAGATAAGTTAGCAACTGGGGCTTGTGCCAGCTCCAGCTCCAACCATCTAGAAGTGGGTTCATGTGGCTGAATGATAATCCCTCAGTAGAACATGGCCAACCCCCCCCCAACTCTCCTGGCCGCTATCAGCTTTTTAAAGGAGCACCTCGCCTTCCTACCTTGCCATAAAAATGTATTTAATTGAGATTGAAGCTTGGAGAAAAACAACGCAGGGACTGGAATCGGCAGAGCCCGGAAAAGGTATAACAATTGCGGTAAGACCATAATTTTGAATGTGGCTAAGCAGCCGGACCAAAGCAACTCCACCCTTGACAGATCCTGTAACATTTTGGTCATGGACCCAAGGAAAGGGACATAATTAGCTAAAAACAATTCACCACTCGTTGCTGTTAGGGAGATCCCCCAAGTATTTTAGCCCACTATCATTCCAAGAATAAGGGAACCTAGCAGCAAGCCTGCCCCGTAAGAACCGATCAATGCCTATTCCCATTAGATAAGATTTACTCTTGTTTACCTTGTAGTAGGACAATTTTTTAAACAGTCCTAGAGCCTCGTGAGCCGAAGCCAGGGAAGTCTCCACGATGGTCAGAATCAAAATTATGTCGTCTGCGAACAGACTGATGGTGTGGGTAGAATTTTGGATGGGGAAACCACAAATTTCAGGGTGGGAGTGTATATATATTTCAAGAGGTTCCATTAGTAAGTTGAAAATGAATGGGGATAACGGGCACCCTTGCCTAGTACCATTCGAGATGGTAAATGGCCTAGACAGTACCCCCGAGACGAGCACTCGGGCGGAGGGATTGGAGTACAGAGCCAGGATTGTGGACAGGATGGGACCTGAGAAGCCAAACCTTCTCAATACCTGGGCCATGTAGTCCCAAATGCCTTCTCTGCGTCCAAGGCCAACAGCAGAGAAGACCTTTTGTGCAAGTTGGCCAAATGTATAGTATTCACCAGCCTGCGAGTGGCATCGGAGGTCTGACGGCCCTTGGTAAATCCCGTCTGATCAGGGTGGATAAGTAAGGGGAGAATATCTAATAGACGAGTAGCTACAATTTTGGCATATAGTTTCAGGTCTAAATTTAGCAGTGATATTGGCCTAAAATTTGGAGGTGTGGAGGGGTCCTTTCCTGGTTTCGACAGAGTCATAATAATAGCGGACAACATTTCAGAAGGAAAGGCGGCAGAGGCAGCAGCAGCATTGAACACACCCTCCAGATGAGGAACCAAAAGAGACTTAAAGGTTTTAAAGTAATCTCCCGTAAAGCCATCAGGGCCCGGGGCTTTGTTGTTTGGGAGAGAGTCGATAGCTTTACTTATCTCCTCCCTATTGAAGGGCACATTCAGTTTTGATAACTGGTCTGGGGACATAGAGGGAATGTGCAGATTGTTTAACAACTGGCCAATAGCAGTAGGATCAGGTTGAAAGGTGGTATCGTCATCTATACAGGGAGCTATAATATAAGCTGAAGGCATCCGCAATATCCTGAGGATGGTAAAGTTTACAATTGGTACGTGGATGAAGAATAAATGGTATCCTGGATTTATGACTTACCCCTTTCACCTTATGCGCTAACAATTTACCCGCTTTATTGCCGGTGGCATAATATGTCATTTTGACTCTACGGGACGCTTTTAAAAATGTTTCCAAGGTCATGTCTCAGTTGATTGAACCTTCGGGAAACTGCAGGGGAAGGGTTTTGCTTATTAGATGTTTCAAATATAAAAATGTCATCTGTCAGAGCTTTCGTTTTCTGCTGCCGCTGCCTCCTAGCGCTCGCTCCTAATTGAATGAGTATACCCCTAATGTACGCCTTATGGGCATTCCATAATACTAATTGGTCCTGGACCGAGTGACCATTAATAGAAAAAAAATCCTTCAAATGTGTTTCAACATGACACTTAACCTCTACTTGCTTTAACAAGAACGAGTTAACCCTCCACAATGACGATGCTGCATCAGCAACCGCATCCTCCAGGGTGAGGGTAATGGAGGCGGCCGAAACCTTAGAGAGAGTGGGCTGATCCACTAAGAACAGATCGATCCTGGAGTAGGCTCCATGAGGCATTGAAAAGAAAGTGTAGAACAGCTCATTACCATGGATTGAGGCCGACAAAAAAAGACTTGTGTGTTTGGCGCTTGAAGAAGAGTCAATACCTGGGTCTGGCGTCGCGTTGAAGTCTCCACAAAGAACTAATTTACCCTTTCTATGTTTAGCCACCTTAACCATTAGCTTGTGGAAAAAGCAGATTTGGTGCACATTCGGAGAGTATACATTGACACTAGTGAACGTGGTGTTATTAATGTCACATATTAGAAGAATAAAGCGACCTCCAGGGTCCAGAACAGACTCATGTAGGGTAAAGGCCACTGTGTCTCTTATGGCTGTGAGAACTCCCCTTGTCTTGTTAGGAGCATTGGCCTTAAAAACACGTGAAAAGCTCCTATGCGAACAGACAGACAGGAGGAGACATCGCAGAAAAAATATGGGTTTCTTGGGTACACAAAATGTCAGCTCGGTTGGAGATAGCCTCATTCCACATGGACCTCCTCTTAACTGGATGGTTTAGACCATTAGAGTTGATGGATATAAATTTCAAACCCATTTAAGCATTGAGAAAAGTGTGCGATATGGAACCAAAGTGCAAACTCAATTTTGAGGGAATGTCTCCCCTCGGTGGCCAAACCGCAAATGGCGGGTAACAAGCTCCATTAAACAAAATGTATATATTAGAGTACTCACTAGGAGATGGAAATGCAAAAGAGCTCCAGGCTTCTGGGTGCAGTGGACCGTAGTATACGATGAACACGATGATCCGAACAACACTTGTAGATGAAAAGAAAAAACATAAGAACATAAAATAAAGAAAATACCAGAGGTAAAAACAGGAACAGTTACAGAACTGGCGTTTAGCCAACGGAAACAGGTGCGAAGCACAAAAGATACCCATATGCAGTGGGAAAAAAAAAACTGCGCAGGTCACAAAAAAAAGGGGTGAGTCCAAGCTCACGAACTCTCCAGGAACATCCAGCAGGGAGAATTAAGCAGTAGGTGCTCCCTCCGGGTTGAATTGTGAGATTTGGCGTTTTTTTCCACACAGGCTCGGACCGTGATACGGGCCTGGAGTTGGTTTTTGGCGCAGCAGTATCCTCAGGGAGGATCCCCCACTCCTCCAGCAGAGATATACCCTTCTCCAGCGATTCCACAACATGCGTATGGCCCTCCCTGATGACAGACAATTTGGCAGGATACCCCCATCTGTAAACGATCTGGTGGTTCCTCAGCACCTTGGAAATGGTGTTTAAATTCCTCTGCTTTTGCAGAGTATACTGAGATAAGTCTGCAAAAAATTGTATGTTCTGCTACTGCAAGGGAATTTGCTCCTTTTTGCGCATTTTCGCCATTAGCTGCTCTTTGGTAGGAAAAAAGTGGAAACACATTATGACATCCCTGTTCAGGCAGAAAGGGTGGCTTTGGTAGTCTATGGATCCTGTCTATAGTGAGATCTAGATCAGATAGGTCAGGGAGAAGCGCCTTAAATACGGAGGCGGCGTATGACCGCAGATCCTCCTGAAGGACAGATTCAGGGACCCCCCTCATTTTCATATTATCTGCTTCTATCTTCCATGTCTGCGAGCTTTGCTTTGATCCATTCCGTATCCCTCTCTCTCTCTCCTCACGCGAATCTACCAGGTCATTGATAGTGATGGCGTATTCCCCCATGTTATGCTCAATGTGCTCTACTCTAGCCTCTAGAGCCTGGATATCAGAGTGGAATCTATGCATACATTGCATTATATCAGACTGTAGTGAGCTGCGTAGCGATAGCAGCATATCCTTTAACTACTTGAGATCTGCGCTACAGCCGAATGACGGCTCTAGCGCAGATCTAAATTGTCAACAAGCCGTAAATTGACGGCTTGTCACTAGCTGCTTCCCGGCGCGCGCTCCAGAGCGCGCTGCGGGAAAACACTGTGTTGCCCGTGTCCCTTGGACACAGCCAATCACAGATCGCCGCGAACGGCCAATCAGAGTGGCCGTTTGCGATGCGATCTGTGCGGCGAATGAGAGATGATCTCATAGATCATCTCTCATTGCCGTTTTACATAGAGACAGCGTTCTGTCTCTGGAGAGCAGGAGACGGATCTGTGTCTCTTGTACATAGCGACACAGATCGGTCACCTCCCCAGTCACCCCCCCCCCTCCCCCCACAGTTAGAACACTATGCAGGGAATACATTTAACCCCTTCCTCACCCCCTAGTGTTAACCCCTTCAATGCCAGTCACATTTATACAGTAATTAGTGCATTTTTATAGCACCGATCGCAGTATAAATGTGAATGACGCCAAAAATGTGTCAAAAGTGTCCGATGTGTCCGCCATAACGTCGCAGTCCCAATAAAAATCGCAGATCGCCGCCATTTCTAGTAAAAAAAAAATAATAAAAAATAATAATTCTGTCCCCTATTTTGTAGGCACTATAAATTTTGCGCAAACCAGACGCTTATTGCGATTTTTTTTTTTTTTTTACCAAAAATATGTAGAAGAATACGTATGACCCTAAACTGAGAAAAAAAAAGTTTTTTTTTTTTAATTGGGATATTTATTATAGCAACAAGTAAAAAATATTGTATTTTTTTTAAAATTGTCGCTCTTTTTTGTTTATAGCGCAAAAAATAAAAACCGCAGAGGTGATCAAATACCACCAAAAGAAAGCTCTACTTGTGGGGAAAAAAGGACGTAAATTTTGTTTGGTAGCCACGTCGCACGACCGCGCAATTGTCAGTTAAAGCGACGCAGTGCCGGAAGCTGAAATATCACCTGGGCAGGAGGGGGGTATAAGTGCCCAGTAAGCAAGTGGTTAATACCGTATCCATCACAGGTTGATGGGTAGTGGGAAAGGACTCTATAGAGTCTGGGAGTTCACGTGTGTCATCCTCCGATTCAACTGCAGGACTGACTGCAGACATGGCTCCCTCCCCATCCAGCCTTGGACTACAGGAGAGTCAGGACGCTCTTTACATTGTAGATAGAGAAAGTAGCTGTGTGTTAGTGGGCATCCTGACTCTCCTGTAGTCCAAAGGAGGGGGCAAGCATGACACTCCACACCAGGGAGAAAGCCTCGCATTACTGTGTAGAGTTACAGACAGAAGAACAGGAAGTGAGGATTTCTCAGAAGAAATAAGGACATTTAAAAGCAAAATTGAAGGATGAGGTAAGTGAAGGAGGACTGCACTAATGAAAAGAAAGCTATTTAGGAAAAAAAATTATGAAAAATAATGAACGCAGCAGCGGGGCTCGGGTGCAAGCACACACACACCTGCTCCTGGCCCCTCCCCTCAGTCTTGTCAATAGATGGACAAAAGATTTGCTCTGCAAATGATCTACAGACAAAAACATTTGCCCTGCAAGCTATACTATCACTGCCAGTGGACAAAAGAAAACGTCCTTCCTACAAATGGTAACAATAAATAGATGAAATTATTCATCAAAAAAACATCTCTATACTTACTTGCTCTGTGCAATGTAATTGCACAGAGTGGCTGAGAACCTCTTCTTTTCAGGTCCCCCGCCGGGGCTTCTGGCCCAACCCTTCTGTCCAGTACCCCATGGTATACAGCTTCTAATGGGGCACTGGGCAGAGGGGAGGGGTCAGGAGCATGTGTGTGTGCTTGCACATGAGCCTCGCTGCTGCGTTCATTAACACAGACAGCAGAAGTCGGCCCCACCCCCACTCCCTCATCACTGGCTTTGATTGAGAGCACAGGAAGCCAATGGCTCCCAGTGCCCTAGCAAAGCCAGTGAGGCCCAGAAGTGAAGGGAGAGAAGAGCTGCAGACGTGCACGGTGCTGGATCAAATGAGGACTCAGGTAAGTAAAAGAGGGAGGGGGGTGCTGACACCTTAATATGTTTTACCTTAATACAAGGAGGCTTTACAACCACTTTAAGCTTTGACAATTAAAACCTAGAAGCTGATTGGTTAATATGCACAGCTGCACCAGCA
The DNA here is from genome assembly GCA_029574335.1 of Rana kukunoris. Lineage (NCBI taxonomy): Eukaryota > Metazoa > Chordata > Amphibia > Anura > Ranidae > Rana > Rana kukunoris. Next base: position 240,716,309 of record CM056053.1, read on the forward strand.
CGTATGTTAGTGATAGGTGGATTATAACTTTCATCCTACAAACAGTACTTTTTCTACCTTCTAGCAGAAATTTCCTATACTTGCCAATACAGACAAAAACCTATGTCCTGTAATTAAATAATAATAAAAACATTTTTGTTTAAAAGACATTAAATTATAGGGTTAGGAGCTGGATTGGACCCTGGAGCCTAGAATCTTGTAGTGACAAGGGAGACATGAAGACTCAAATCATGTGTCCACAATTTGATGCTATCTTGCACCTGCCGATTGTACAGTTGCGGAAATCTCTCATGGTATGGGAGCTGAGTAGAGTCCAATGCTCCTCCTTTGAAGACAAACTGCTACATCGACAAAACATGCTAACAGAGACTGGGAGAGTGTCTGTCCTGGCCTCAAGGAGAGACAATCAGACCTAATTATTGCCTGAGATGTACTGAGAAAGACAGTGCCTGAATAGGCAAGAGCCTGTACAGATTGAACTGGGGAGTTTATTAGCCATGAGGATAGGTGAGGTTAGGCACTGAAAAAACAAGCTTGGTGAGAGTGGAGTCTAGATAGTCAAGAGGCTGAATGTATTTGAGCTATGACAAAAGAATGCTGAAAACCCCTGAAAATCCCCTTCACTATCTGGTTATGAAGTTAATAAAAATCGCTACACTTAAGCTAAACTAAACACAATGGTGTTAACTTTTTATGACATAATACATCATATTCTGTATAACCACTATACAGGTTTGAGGCATTCAATCTAACAGGGCTATACAATATCAGGCTTACTGATTAGTCTCTAACCTGTATATCAATTCCACCCAAATACTGATAGTTAATCAATAATAGAGTTCTGCCCAGTTCTGATCATTGCCTACCAAACATTGTTTTTCGTCCCTTCTGGTCATATATGGATGCCCCTTTGTTCTACTACTACAGTTTTCTATACAGTGCCATTAAGATGAAAGATGTACATAATGGGCCAGATTCAGGTAGATGAGAGTATCTTTCCTCTGGAGTAACGCTTCTCATTTACGTTACTCTGAAGACCCTTTCAGCGCAAGTCCTGTAATTCACATAGCAGTTGCGCGTAAACTTGCGCCAGAGTAACGATAATGCGCTGGCGTAACCCGACGCAAGTGGAACTGGGTGTGATCATATGTAAATGATGGGCGGAGCCCAGCGCAGAGGCTTACGTTCAGCGCATCATCCACGGAGCATGCGCAGTGAGTGCGGCTCCACTCGCCCCCCTTGTGCACATGCTCACAACTTCCGTCGGCACCACTGCACGGGAAACGTCAGCGCAATGCCTTCCGTTGGGCGTTTAAATGCGCCCGTAGAAGCGCCATTCCGGCACTAAAGTAAATCCTGCTCCCCCTCCCCGCAGTGATGTTACTTTTGTTCTGAGATGGCTGCTCCCGTTCCCCGCAAACACACAGGAGAAAGCTGAACTTTAATGGCCAGGAGCTGACAGCCGTCATCTCGGCTATGGAGACCTATGATGTCTTCCTCCATGGCTGTAAAATTTGACAGACAAGCATGGACAGAGGTGTTGTCCTGCAAGTGGGGGTGCTCAGCTAGCTCTTATCGTCGGTAACGCTGCTGTAGCTGCTCTCCTGCTGACCTGTGACCGTCTGGAGTAAAGATAAAGCAGCCTTTTGTAGAAATAACTTTGCGCCGGACGGACGAGATACGCGCGGCGCATGTAGCCAGCGTATGGTGCTAATCCGTTCGTGAATTGGGAAAAATCCCTCATTTGCATATTTGCAGGGGAAATCAATAGGCGCGACTGATGCGCCCAGCGAAATTAAGCGCTGACGATACTCTGGCGTCGGAACGTTCCGCCGGTCGCAAATGACCCGTTATTGGGCGCATCTAGTTTGGTGGGTACGGGCACATAGAAACGACGGCGCATCATCACAGTTACGCGGCGCATATCCAAATACTCCAGCGCAAGTGTTCGTGAATCTGGCCCAATGCATAAGTCTAATTTAGTTATGATTTGTCCATTTGTTATTCCCAGCCATTTAATTTCAATGACAAACCCATGAACAACAGATAAAAAACTGAAGGAATATGTCTGTTAATATGTGCCTTCAATAACAAGACTCACATCTTTGAATTCAGTTGACTTTAATGAAAAGGAAAAGAAGCAGCTGTCTGTCTTCCTTCCATTATAAACCTTTAAATTCCTTCCATTTAACCTTTTCAAAATAATCAAAGATCTTTAAAAAATATATATATATATATATATATATATATATATATATATATTTTTTTTTTGAAATCTTAACAAGCACTTTAGCAGGCAAGCCTTTAACTTTCATGCATTTAACGCAGCATAATCTTTTTAGAATACAAATCCAATTATTAAAACAGTTATACACAGTAGACTTGATATGGTAAGATAAGGCATGACATAGATGTACTACTAAATTCAAACCAAAGTAGGCATACAAATTAGAAAAAAAAAGTCCTTAGAACATTATTATAGTTTTATTAAAAACATTACATTCATGCTAAATTCTAGGTTTAAAAAAAATAAAAATGTATTCTCTTACTGCATAATCCCCCCCTTGTCTTCATTAGCATTTAAAGAAACTAAAAGCTACATTTTTCCAAAAGGGTAGGCCTTTTTGCCATTGCCTAATGCATATTTGTAAAAACTTCTTATTTTTGCAAACCCTTTTGGCTGACAAGATTACACACAATATTCACAACCATCAGAAAGATTTAATAAATGACTAAAATAACCATCCAATTATGTGCAATCAAAAATTTGCACATGATTGGGCATTCACAGCAAACACAACTTTGACTTATTTACTAAGTTAAAGAAGAAGTATTGCAAACGCTAGTTTAGCTCTACTTCTACTATGGATCACAGGAGTGTAGTTCATTCTGCAGTCTTGTGACCCCTTTTCAGCCAACAGCGGGCTAAAGCTGGTTGTCGGCTAATGCCATTTATCAGGTCCAGACTATGTAAAGATCTCGACTTTATAGTTGGGTTTTACCCAGATGCCTGGACCTGAAGCTGGCTCAATCTATAAGCGAGCCACTGGGAGACTGAGCCAGATGCACCTGCCCCCACCACAGCCTGGCCCTCATTCGAGCGCTGGAGGAGCATTATAAGAGAACCAGCGACTGATAGTCACCAGCTATCTACTTTTTTCTTTTTTTTTAAGAAACCCAATCTTCTCTTTTGAGTGAATTTTCACTTTTATAACAGAAGAGTAAAAAGTGTTTGATTAAATCAACCCCATGTACAATGTAATATAGGGTGTTAACTTAGCAAAGTTGTTTTTTACTTTGCAAAAAGTATGTTGACGTCCAGCCACTTGACAGATGCACCTGCCCCCACCACAGCCTGGCCCTCATTTGAGCGCTGGAGGAGAATAGGGGAGAACCAGCGACTAATAGTCACCAGGTCTCTACTCACTGAAGACTGAGAACTGATTGATCTTGATCAGCGGTCTTTGATCGCTTAGTTCTCAGCCTTAGAAGCAGGAGGGACAGATGCCACATCAGACTGAGGTGAGTATATATGTATTTTTTTTTTAAAGAAACTCAATCTTCCATTTTGAGTGAATTTTCACTTTTAAAAACAGAAGAGTAAAATGTGTTTAATTAAATTACCTCCATGTACAATGTAGTATATGGTGTTAACTTAGCAAAGTTGTTTTTTACTTTGCAAAAAGTTAGTTCACTTCCAGCCACTTGAGATATATACCATATTTATCGGCCTATAACACGCACAGGCGTATAACCCCCCCTCAACATTAAGAGGGGGGTTATAGCCAGGCCTCAAGAGTTACTCGCCACCAGTTGCCCCACCTAATTCATACACTGCCCTGCGCCTAATTGCACCAGTAAACATGCCCTCGTAGATTATCTCATGGAATGACACTGGTACATTTTTTATGCAGAATCAAGTTACAAAATTAAATATTACAAACAACAACTTTAATAAAATGGGACAGGGCACTGGGGGCAGACCAGAGGGACAGGGCACTGGGGGCAGACCAGAGGGACAGGGCACTAGAACTGGGTCTCTTCCCCATTCTCTTGCTCTCTCCTCTGCAACTTCCATCCATCCTCTCTCTCCCTCTCCTATTCATCTCATCATCAGGAGCCTGTGTGTGCGGCTCCACGCTTGCATGTCCCCACTTCCCCCTTTTATTCAGGCTGGCAGTGAGGAGAGGAGCTGCAGCACAGCGGGAGGGAGTACAATCCAGCGCTGAGATCCACACAACTGCACAGCCATTGACACCATAGCACAGTGCACACTGACACCGCACAGCACACATTGAGACCAGTCTGTTCACAGTGCTGAGGCTGAACTGTTGGACACTTACATAGAGCACAAGGAGAAAAACTGCACAAACTGGAAGGCTGACACTCTCATGTCAGGGCAACTTTCAGTGAGCGCTGCACCGGAGTGGTAATTTTTGCAATCCTCCACCTCACTCATTACTTTCTGCTCTCCAGCTACATTGGTCGGGGGAGGGGACAGGCTCAGAGAGGTCATACTGTTAGGTCCCATGGCTTAATGAGAATTGTAAGGAGAGCACCTGTGTACTGCTCTGCCTGTATGCGGCTCACCAGACTACTTTTCCAGAGCATGTACCTTTCCTCTTCGGCCGCCAATCTCATCGGGACTCTAAGGCCTTGTACACATGAGCAAATAGATTTGAGCAAATAGATTTGTTCAAATCCGTCGGACAGACAGATTTGAACAAATCTGTCTGCTGGGATGTATTGGTTTGATCGTTTACACACGATCAAACCAAAATCCCAGCCGGCAGACAGCGCGGTGACGTGTCGCTGACGTCTCGGTGACGTGGCGGTAACGTTGACGCCGCCACGTCACCGCACCCGGAAGTAAAACACTTCCGCGCATGCGTTGAATCCATTTGACGCATGTGCGAGAAGATATGTCTGCTGGTTAGCGTACTAACCAGCAGACATGTCGGGCGGACGGGTGTGCAGCTGACAGATTTCAAAGCATGCTTTGAAATCTGTCGGGTGGCCAAATCCGTCGGTTTGCCCGTACACACGATCGAATCTGTCTGCTGAAACGGCCCGTCAGACGGGTTTCAGCAGACAGATTTGATCGTGTGTAAACGGCCTAAGTGTAGGCACAGATTGGAGGGAGATTAGTCATGCAGCCCTGTCATCACTCGCCCCCAGCTTAAATCCACTCGCCAAATGCTAGTTAAATAGTTACATAGTTACATACTGTAGTTACTCAGGTTGAAAAAAGACAAGTCCATCCAGTTCAACCATAAAAAAAAATAAACAAACAAAATAAAACACAGTACATCCCATACACCCAACTCCATACCCACAGTTGATCCAGAGGAAGGCAAAAAACCCCAGCAGAGCATGATCCAATTTGCCCCGGATCAACTTTACCTACACATCTTAGTACTCAGTTATATTATGTGTATTTAGGAAAGAATCCAGGCCCTTCTTAAAGCAATCTACTGAGCTGGCCAGAACCACCTCTGGAGGGAGTCTGTTCCACATTTTCACAGCTCTTACTGTGAAGAAACCTTTCTGTATTTGGAGGTGAAATCTCTTTTCCTCCAGACGTAAAGAGTGCCCCCTTGTCCTCAGCGTTGACCTTAAAGTGAATAACTCAACACCAAGTTCACTATATGGACCTCTTATATATTTGTACATGTTGATCATATCCCCCCTTATTCTCCTCTTCTCAAGAGTGAATAAATTCAGTTTTTCTAATCTTTCCTCATAGCTGAGCTCCTCCATGCCTCTTATCAGTTTAGTTGCCCTTCTCTGCACTTTCTCCAGTTCTCCGATATCCTTTTTGAGAACTGGTGCCCAAAACTGGACTGCATATTCCAGATGAGGTCTTACTAATGATTTGTACAGGGGCAAAATTATATCTCTATCTCTGGAGTACATACCTCTCTTAATACAAGAGAGGACTTTGCTCGCTTTGGAAACCGCAGCTTGGCATTGCATGCCATTATTGAGCTTATGATCAACTAAAACCCCCAGATCCTTCTCCACTACAGATCCCCCAGTTGAACTCCCCCTAGAATGTATGATGCATGCATATTCTTAGCCCCCAAGTGCATAACTTTACATTTATCAACATTAAACCTCATCTGTCACATAGTCGCCCAATTAGACAAAGCATTGAGGTCGGCTTGTAAATTGGAGACATCCTGCAAGGACGTTATTCCGCTGCATAGCTTGGTGTCATCTGCAAAAACAGAAATGTTACTTTGGATCTCAGACCCAATATCATTTATAAATATATTGAAAAGTAAGGGACCCAACACTGAACCTTGGGGTACACCACTGATAACCTTGGACCATTCAGAGTAAGAATCATTAACCACAACTCTCTGAATTATGTCTTTCAGCCAGTTTTCTATCCATTTACAAACTGATATATTTAATCCTGTAGACCTTACCTTACACATGAGCCGTGTGTGGGGAACTGTATCGAACGCTTTTGCAAAATCCAAGTATACCACGTCCACTGCCACGCCTCTGTCCAGGGTTTTACTTACCTCTTCATAAAAGGAAATCAGGTTTGTCTGACAACTTCTGTCTTTCATGAATCCATGCTGTCTGCTGCTTAAATAGTTTGTTTCCAGCAAGAACTCATCCATGTGATCTTTTATTAAACTTTCCAGTATCTTCCCAACTATAGAAGTTAAACTAACAGGTCTATAGTTACTTGGTAAAGACTTTGTTCCCTTTTTAAATATAGGCACCACATTGGCTCTACGCCAATCCAGTGGTACTATTCCTGTCATTAATGAGTCCCTAAATATTAGATACAGTGGCTTTGAAATTTCAGAGCTCAATTCTTTTAGAATCTGTGGGTGGATGCCATCTGGTCCAGGTGCTTTATCCACCTTTATTCTGTCTAAATATTTATGGACCATATCACTTTTGAGCCATTGTGGATTTGGGGCTGTGTCACTACCACCCCCATTATGGACATGAGCTCCCCCATACTCCATTGTATACACAGAGCTGAAGAAAGCATTTAATACATTTGCCTTCTCTATGTCCTCAGTCACCCACTCTAGATTATTTTGTAAAGGGCCTACATGCTCAGACTTGACCTTTTTACTATTAATATATTTAAAGAATTTTTGGGGGTTTGTCCTACTATCTTTTGCAATCTGTCGTTCATTTTGAATTTTTGCATCCTTGATTTCCCTTTTACATATTCTATTATATTCTTTGTAACATTTAAACGACACTAGTGTTCCTTCATTTTTATATTTTTTAAAAGCTATTTTCTTATTGTTTATAGCTTTTTTAACTTTGACCGTGAGCCACATAGGTTTTATCTTTAGCCTTTTAAACTTATTGCCCATGGGAATATACTTTGCAGTGAGGTTCCAAAGAGTCTTTTTGCTAGTAGGCGAGTGGAAATTTTGAGGGCTGGTATATATATATATATATATATATATATATATATATATATATATATATATATATATATATATATATATATATATATATGTTTGCTTGCACATGGTTGGGTGACTGTAATTACTGCTGCTTCAACTGATATAATATGGAACAGGAACTTTACTTTGCTAAATAGAAAGTCAATACAATTTTATTAATTGAACACCTAGCGGTTAAAAGCAAAACTAGGATTTTTTTTAAAATGTGCTCTATAACAAATAGTTCATTCTCATGAGTCATATGCAGCCTACATGATTGCTGACAATTATTTATTATTTACAATTTAATTAGATATCATACACAGAAGACGTACTGTCGTTTCTATGCCTCTCCTCTGTACATTCACAGGATGCCTTGTATTTTGTGAATAATCCACATTTGAAGGAAGACAGCACTCTCTGCATTGAACATTCTTGTGTTCATGCATGGGGTCTGTAAACAAGTGAAATATGTGTATGTGCACGTCATGGGTGATCTCGCTTTTTTGGGAACGCACACTTCTATTGGCCAGTGGGAGAGCCAGTCAGTGTGTCCAGCGGATTTGATGTCCAGTGGCCACCTGCGATCTTTTCCAGCAGTGACCGAACGGGGATCTGTCTGTGTAGACAATTCATTCTGACTGTGAAGATCACACAGATCCGGTCTTTCTGCTTAGCAGGCAGACGGATCTGTGTGTTTTACCAGTCACACAGTCCCCACATGTAACCCCTTAATTGCACCTAATGTTTACCCCCTTCCCTACAAGTGTCATTAGTACAATAACAGTGCATATTTTTAGCACTGATTACTGCAATAATGTCACTGGTTCCCAAAAAAGTGTCAAAAATTTCAGTTAGGTGTCCGATTTGTCCACTACAATGTCCCAGCCTTACTAACTGGGATAACCCCACTAACAAACTGATCATTGCCATTACTAGTATAAAAAAAAGAAATTACATAAATCTATTACCTATTTTGTAGACTTTTGTGCAAACCAATCAATATAAGCCATTGCGTTTTTTTTTACCAAAAATATGTAGAAGAATACATATTGGCCTAAACTGATGAAGCCAGTAAATCCTTCCAGTCCTTAAGTGGTTAACCCAGAAAAAAAGACTGGAAAAACAATTGCTTTGTATTCTGAGGAATCATGTTGCGGTAGCAGGTGACCTTTTGCATTGCAGCCAAAATTGACTTTCTAATATTTAATATTGATTCCAATGTTCCCATTATAAACATGTGTTGAGGGTGAGTGTCCATTTAATGACATTTTAAGGCAATAAACAGAATTACTGTTAAAGCTTTTTGTCAATCTCATGATATTGTTTGTTTTGTATGTCTCTGAGATTTGAATTTATTGAAACATATGCAAAAGAAACAAATTGTTATAATATAAATACTGAAGTAACTAGGTTGGTAAAACTAGTGTTGTTCATCTTGAAGCTCAGCTCCAGGTAGCAGCTTACTACCCAAATGAATATACATGTAAGGGTGTTGTATTTCTGTCTGTCTAGTAACATGCATTACACAGCACAGCCAGGAGGTTGACACCACTTTCATTGTCACAGTTATAGACTTTCTCTATCACAGTTATTGACTGTGAAAGAGATGTACTGGTACACTGGTGTGCCCTCTCCACCACCAGCCTGCTACGAGGAAAATGAAGAAGCATCAGGAGAAGGATCAGAAGTCAGTCCCTCTGTTCACTCTCTTCCCACCTTCTATACAATACACTTAGCTTCCAATCCTGCCCTTTCTTCTAGTCTTAGTGCTGCTAAATAGAGGATTAAAACAGGATACTACCATGCCAAATGTGGGTACTTATCTCACTTGCATTACAAAATACAGTTCAATGTTATTTTTTTTATTAATACCTGTCAAATATTTGACATGATAAAGTATATTTAGCCAGTTATGTCGCACAGCCTTACCACACTGCATAGCTAGGATGGTGACTTCATTATTTTCAGATTTAGCTTCCAGACCTGCTAATCAAATAACCAACACTGTCATAATGCTCATTAAGTGGGGAATGAAAAGTCTGGAGGTGAAGGGAATGACAGGAGGAGTTGGAAAACTGAGCCACACAGTGATTGTGCCAGCTGCTTTGCTATGCAGTGTGGCAGAGGTGTGAGACACGGGTGGATGATTAGAATTGTGAATCCTTTGGCAGCTATAATTGTTCACAGTGTATACATAATGTTAGTCTGAAACTTTATCTTGAGACTTCAACATCCCAAGTCTATGATATGTTTGAGTGCAAGAAAGAGCAGCCTGGCACTGGATTTTCACCAGCTAGGCTTCAGGGGAGGCCTCAGCTGTTAGAGGAGGTAAGTAACCACCTGTCCAGGAGGGAGAAATTATAGTTTATTGTATTGAAGTGGCTAAGGAGGGAGACTTAAGCCTCATACACATGATACAATTGTTGGCAGGGGATTGTCTGTTGACAGACCGTTGTCCTAAAATCTTAGGCCCTGTACACACGATCAGACATATCTGATGAAACTGGTCTGCAGACCTGTTTGACCTGTTTGATGGAACCTGTCCGTCGGACAGGTTCGATGGTTAGTACACAAAAGCATCGGACCAAAAATCCGCGCATGCTCGGGAATCAAGTCGACGCATGCTTGGAAGCATTGAACTTTGTTTTTTCATCACGTCGTTGTGTTCTACGTCACCGCGTTCTTGTCTGTTTGGATTTTGGTCCGATGGTGTGTACGCACATCAGACCATCAGACAAGTTCAGAGTTGTCTGATGAAAATGGTCCATCAGACAAGTCTCATCAGACATGTCTGATCATGTGTACAGGGCCTTACTGTTGTCCAACTTTCAGCAAATAAATGTTGGATAACATGCTAGTAAATTTTCGTCGGACAACCGTTTGTCGTCGGATTTTCTGATGGTCAGTACACAAATCCTTTACACAAAAGTCATAAGTACAAACATGCATGGTCACCAAATACAAAATTAACAGAAGGGGCAAAAGGGTGGCGCTAAAGAGCTGAAATACCTCATAGTATGTCACTTGTAGCACGACAATTATGTACCGTTAGTATGCAAGACAAGATCCTGGCACACACCCTTTTGACAAATATTCATACGCTCACTTGGCCAACAATCGTACTGTGTGTATGAGGCTTAAGGCCGCGTACACACCACGAAATAAATCCGATCAAATCGGTCTGACAGACTGTTTTGATAGGATTTGTCTGCTGGAATATATTGGTTTGATCGTGTACACACGATCAAACCAAAATCCCCACCGGCAGACAGCGCGGTGACGTGGCGGTGACGTTGACGCCGCCACGTCACCGCACCAGGAAGTAAAAAACATCCACGCATGCGTTGAATCCATTCGACGCATGTGCGGGCAGATATGTCTGCTGGTTAGTGTACTAACCAGCAGACATGTCGGACGGACAGGTTCCAAGCAGACAGATTTTAAAGCATGCTTTAAAATTTGTCTGCTGGAAAAACCTGTCTGTTCGCCCGTACACACGATCGAATTTGTCTGCTGAAACGGTCCGTCGGACCGTTTTCAGCAGATACATTTGATCATGTGTACGCGGCCTAAGCGTCTTCTTTTTTTTCTTTACCTTTCTAAGCTCTCCTTTTAAAGGCCTAATCCTTATTCTAGTGAACCCCCACAAAGCACACCCACAACATCTGCCAGTACAATGAATGTTGTATAGTCCCATAGCATAGCTTGCAGTTATGTCACTAATAAATTACATAGCTAGATTTAAAAACAAATACCTTCACTTTCGACCTGCTCATCATTTGGTCTGTTTGTCAGAAAGAATAGCCCAAACACTGTTGGAGCTTGGAGCTGTTTGAAATTTATTTAGGTCAGTCAGCTCTGGTCGTGAAATCCCACTGAAAGTAACCAGACCTACATAATGATTAAAAAATGACTCACTGCTCTGACTGATTTCAGAGTTGCTTTCTCTGACAATTGATCTTTTAAGATTTAGATAGAGAGGAGAAAGGTTAACATTCTCGTCATGCTTTTTTTGCACCCGTTATAAAATCTGTGCTCTTTTATAAATTTTAAATGACAATGGTCACCAGGACAAACAGTGGAGGTGAATCTTCCAGGAGGAGCAATAAGACAGCACTCTACTTACTCTAAAAAAAAATGGCTTTATATTCACTTTTAGGCAATTCCTGTTGTTGAATAAAGGTGTCTATTCCGTATATTTATATACTTTGATTTTCTATTTTTAATGCTCTTTCCATTATGGGCTTGATATGGTACACATAGTTTAACACATAACAGTCTATTTATAATAAGATTGGCTACAAGATGGAGCTGATGATAATAGGAAATATGCATATATCCTGAGTCCTCCCCTACCTTAAGTAGAATTCATTTAACTGCCTGTCAATCTGCTGTTATGTTGTGTTGAGGATGATATCTAATGTATTTAACTCTTAGACCCCTTTCACACTGGGGCATTTTTCAGGCGCTTTTGGGCTAAAAATAGTGCCTGTAAAGCACCTGAAAAAAACAGCTCTCCTGCAGCCTCAGTGTGAAAGCCAGTGTAAGTGCTTTCACACTGAGGTGATGTGCTGGCAGGATGTTAAAAAAACCTCCTGCAAGCAGCATCTTTGAAGCGGTGTATACACCACTTCTCCACCACTCCTGCCCATTGAAATGAATGGGCACCACTGCCAAAGCGCCTGCAAAGCGGGCAATATTAATCCCTTCATCGTTAAAACCACCATGCTAGCGACTGAATAGTGCTGCTAAAATGATGGTAAGGGCCCCCAAATTATCTTGTAAGAGATATCTCTAGGGACACCAGAGCGACTTGGATGATCCAATTTATTCCACATTTCTTTTATTAACAGACATGGTGCAGACTCCGTTGTATGTTTTTAAAACCCACTTCCTATGATGCTCCCATCTCTATCTCCTGTTATATTTCATTATAGAGTGTTGTATACTGTTTATCTCCCCATGGAATTCCTCTGAAGAAAGGACTCTTCACAGGTCCTGAAACGCATCCGACACATCACCAGGAGAACACCCTCACCCTATTCAGTTCTGTTAGACCATTTTAATTTGTTGGTACATGGTGAAGTATGCACCATATTCTAAGAATGTCTATTTTGGGGGATACCCCTTTATCTATGGTTCCAAACATTTGGGATGTTGGCAACAACTTATGCCGCGTACACATTATTCGGGTTGTAAAAAACATTGTTTTTTAAAAATGTAATTTAAAATGATCGTGTGTGGGCTTCAGAGCATTTTTCGGGTTCTGAAAAACAACAAAAAAAAAATTCGAACATGCTCTATTTTTTAACGACGTTTTAAACAATGTCATTTTCCGGGTTATAAAAAAGGATCGGGTTTGGGCTTTAACGACATGAAAAACCCGTGCATGCTCAGAAGCAAGTTATGAGATGGGAGCGCTCGTTCTGGTAAAACTACCGTTCGTAATGGAATAAGCACATTCATCACGCTGTAACAGACAGAAAAGCACACATTGTCTTTTACAAACACAAAATCAGCATAAGCAGCCGCAAGGGTGGCGTCATCCGCATGGAACTTCCCCTTTATAGTGCCGTCGTACGTGTTGTATGTCACCACCCTTTGCTAGAGCATTTTTTTTCACGATCGTGTGTGGGCATTGTCGTGATGAAGATGGAAAAAACATTATTTTTTCCAGAGGCTGAAAAACGTTGTTTTTTACAAGCCGAAAAATTATTGTGTGTACGCGGCATTAGGCTTATATGGGTGGGTTATTACATATTTTTTCCAAACCACCGGCAGGTGCCAGGCCTAGGGACATAATTGTTAGCTTTCACAATTATGATAGTAAGGAGGCCCTTATTTTGGCTATTTGCAATAAGCCGCAAATTGATTACAAAGGAGATAGGATCCAAATCTTCAGTGATCTCTCTCTCTCTCATCTTTTCAAAGATCTTTTTGTCTGGTCGCTTAGAAAATTGTGTTCAACATGTTCTCCAAAAATCTCCATGAAGGTGAAGCTTTTCTCAGAAATTATAGCCTGCCTCCCCTTCCAGAACAAGATCTCCCTCCTCGTCTCTCTACTCCATGCCCACTGTCCATGCCTTCTTGGATTTGGACCCCGGCTAAAGGGAATCCACAAAAAGTCCATTGCAACCCTTCAGTGTCAATGATCTTCCAAGCAACCCCCTAAAGGCATTCAACAATCATGGTGAGTTCCTGTTTTGTTACCACCTATCTCCCTGACCTATTGGTCTTTTTTCCCTACTTAAGTATGGCCCTGTTACCACTCCATGGGATGTGCATTTTTGACTGATTTTCACCCTTTGTTACATTTGCAGTGTTTCTACTGCTCGATTTCCTGGAGAGTGGGGAGGGATCTCTGATGCCACCTTTGGAGGTCCTCATTTCTCCCCAAATTACCTAGGACCATGGTCATGGGTTCCTGAGTTGTTTTTTTGTTAATGTTCTTCTGTTTTCCAGGCCTTTGTTGGACTTTTTCATTGATGCAATTGTTTGCTATGTTGTCTTTATTACTTTTGTTTTACTTCAAATTTTGCAACCTCTGTCATGAACCATTCGCTTTGGGAGATGCTGGGACCCCCCTCAACTGGGGAGACTTCCCTACTTTGCTAAAGCTTACATATGCTATTCACTAAAATGTGTTTATGGCTTTGAAAATAATATCTTATTATGTTAAAGGTCTGAATTCCATAAAGAAATGTTGGTTAGCTTTGAAAGAGTTTAAACATTTTGGAGCCTGCGTGGCCATAATATAGAACACACACTTTTTACTCAGTGGGGTCATTTAAATTTGCCTCCAAACAAACACTTTCCTGTCTTCTATATTGCCTCTGATTCCATAGGCAAAGCTGGGGTAGCAATCTTGAGTTACATTTTCTCATTTCGATCCTCATGGGCAATTCGTGATACTCTCCTGCAATTACATGACTACGTCCTTCACTGAATGAGCAGGTAAGTATAAACATGTTTGTTTTTTGTTTTTTAAAGAGCATTTACAGCCAGGTTTAATGTTGAAATATTGTATTTGAAGGAAGATTTATCATAAAAAGGACAGAAACGCAGCCAAGAACGTACTGTTAGTAAAATCATGTGTGTATTTGTTTAGCTACAGTAGCTACAACTTTTAGTCTGTACTGTCTATTTAAAGTAGCAACCACACACCTCTTGCAGAGTATACAGTATTAAAAACCAATTACACTGCAACCACATTTGGCATAAAATGTTTTGAAAACATCATTAGACACTATCCTCTCTGCTGGGTATGGCAACATGTGTTGTGGCTGCTGATAAGTTGAAGATTTTTGTAGTTGGCAAAAATCTTGTGTAAAAAAACTATATCACATAGAGCAAAGATGTCGATATTTACTGAATGAATAGACACAACTAAACATGGCCAAAGATCGTGAGAAAATGGAAAATTAGCTATTTTTTAATCGTCAATGTTTTCCTTTTTTTTTTTGCAATTCAGGCTAGAAAAGTGGCTTATAAGAGCTGCTTCAGCCTTTGTGTCTAGTTTAGCGTAAAGGCTAAAATAAACATAAATAGTGTTTAAAGCCTTGCCTCCTCACTGTGAATAAACATTCTGTGTTCTGTTTGCAATAAATCACTAAACTCCTTTTTTTCACGTCTTCCAAGCATATGATCACACACCTAACTCTGCTGTGTGTCAGTAAGATGCTCAAAAAAAGTGACTGAACTCACTGAGCTGTGACATCACATGCCAGCTTCCTGTGTGCTATCAATTGTTGAGGGGCAGAGAGTTCCCTCCATCAGCTACAACAAGCCTTTCACCTACGCATACAGAGCTGTGCACAAATGTGTTAAACAAAAAGAAAACATAATTATGCTGTGTCTCTGAAGGCTCTCATTAATTTACACTGTGATCCATTGCTTGTGTTATGTTTATCAGCAGTGGGTGTGCAATGCTTTAAACTTTATTTATTTTAACCCTTACTTGTACTTTAAGTAAGACTAGCCATCCTCAAACCAATTAGTCAGCCTGGTATCTCTGTTGTTCTTACACAGTGTTCATCCACTACTTCTGTGATTGCTAAACCAAATCTTATCAGGATAAGTGGGAGCTGAATATGGGAGAGGTTGCTGAAACAAAGCAAAGAATAAAACAAAACATTCCTGCTGTAAAAATAGTGGGAGAGGTCATCTAACATGATTCAGCATGCAGAACTTTTTTTGGACCAATCTACCCTTATCTTTGTTACCGTGAGATCAATGTTATCTCCAGGGTCAGCACTGAAAGTCATGGGCCCTGTACAGCCTACATGACAGGCTCAGGCCTTGTTTAGCCTATCTAAATGGGCCCTTCCCCTTGCATGTTCAAGCAATAAAAATTAAAAAATAAATCATATTTGTTATCTATGTATATATTTTTGTTTTGTAGAACAAATGGATTGTGTGTATTTACTGTACTGCCCTGAAACTTCATTAAAATGCTCACGTAATAAACGTGTAGCATAGTGGCTATAATATCACCAACAGGGTACTGCAAGTTCAGGAAATAGTAATCTTGCAGATTTGATGTTCAAAAATTACTTTTACCCATGGAAGTTTACATTAGGTTAGGGCACCATTAGATATCATTTGGCTCCAAAATCGTTAGTTTCTCCCCATCATTTTTAACAGAAACAAGATATACCTGTAATCAAATCCCAATATCTTGTACATGTATATAATTTATCAGGTGCTAAAAGGGTGTGACCACATATTAACACAAAATATTCTGGATAAAACCGTTGCACACTGCTATGTATCCTTTCTAGTAAACTTTGCAATTAAAAAATACAGGGATTTTGATGGGGGCGTGTCCGGACGTGCAGCAGGGAGGACGTGTGGAAGCTGAGCTCCACACAGGCGGCTGATAACCCACTGCCATCCCCGCTCAAACCCGCATCTAACCCAACTGAGACTATCTCCACCTGCCTTGGGAAGCCTCCTGCAGACGATACTGTGGTTCCGGAGTGTTGTGCTGGCCTGGATCCCCTGCTGGGGCCGGGGAGGGCTATGCTCCGCGCCGCTGCTGCCATCTTGCGGCCTGTTCCTCCGGAGCTCTCCGTGCCTGTAGCTGGGGTGTCGGGCGAGAAGACCTGCATATGCAGCCACCGGAGCTTCCGCGGGGGTCACCACCTGCTAGCCCCACTGAAGGACCCACGTAAATCCTGCTAAATCCGGCCGTGGATTGCGGAGCTCCATGGCGCGGCGCGGCGCCATCTTGAGGCCTAAAGTCCGGGTATCTCCTCCGCCCACACGCTGTAAGTACCTGAGCCCCGGCCCTGATAATATAAAGGTGGCTCCCTGGGCCTTTACCATACAACTGCCGAGGAGGAGGGCCAATTACTGCCGAAGAGGGAGGCCTACAGGAACTCTGCACAACCCAGTCGGCCCCCTCTATCAGGAAAGTCTGCGGCTGCAGCCTACCCCTGGAAGTCAGTGGCCATCTTACTGCTCCAGATACTCCCATCCTTCCTCCATATACCCAACTGTTCCCCACCCCTGATCAGCTTCCTGCTGGATTCTTCTATACACTGCTGGGGCATCTATTTACTGCTGCTAACTTAGATGCAGAGACACTGACACTTATCCTAACCGCAATGTAATCTCCTATCCATGAGAGCTTAGGGGGTGCGAAACTACCACACAACTGAATGGCTTGATAACCTCGCCCCCCCCGCTCCAGACACGGGAACTGCTGACAACTGTACCGACTTCGCCGCTTTAGTACCCCTCCTCTCTTCTCTCAGGTGTACCTTTGGGCTATTGGATGATGACCCGCAAACGTAAGGAGACCCCTAACCATAAGAAATTGGACGACTTTTACCCACCGAAGAACAGGGGACTACTCCAAACAGGTACTGGCTCCAACATGCCTTCACCCACCTCCTCGGAAGGTTCCTGTTCCAACACTTCGAGCCCCGCAACCTCGACTGGCCCTGCTTGGGGTTCACCTGGGATGTCCACGCCGACAGCCCGCAGCCCAGCCAAGTCCAAACCCCGCCTGGAAGCAGACGCTGAACGGACTAATGCAGGCTGCGAATCTCTGGAAGACACGAGGGAGCTGGTGGACACCTTGACTGCATTCCCTACTACGTGTAAGGCCGTCTCTGATACCACTCTTAAAGACATGCTTGTATCATGCACACAGATCTAATGCAATGCATGCAAAACTTTAAGTTGGGCCGGCCGGCGATGGAAGCAGCTGCTTGAACACCTCGCTCGTCAGCCCAGGGGAAAATAACAACGACCATAGCCTAATAGGATACCCGACTCACGGTCACTCTGCTGCAGGAACCCTCCCGGACCATGGCGTCCTCCTCGCGGAAGCGTTTCTCCGACTACAAGCCCCAGAAACTGACAGCATTCGCCTTCAAGCCGGCAGAGAGGGTGAGTGACTCCCAAGATGGCGCCGGCCACGCCGCGCTGCGGCGCTCCTACACTGATTTGCCGGACGATATATCGGCGGACATATCCGTCCCATCGCCCCTAGAGACACTGGATCAAGCCCCCGAGAGGGACCCGCTCACGAGTAGCCCGGCCAAAGCTAAAATGCGGCTGGATACGCCGCCCCGCCGCGCAGACAAGGCAGAAATTGAGGCCCCGGCTTTCAACCCTCTCACATCAAACCAGGCCCTACATTTCTCCATGGCCTCATTCCCTACCTCGGGCCAGCCAGTCTTAGACTCCACACTAAAGGACATGTTATTGTCCCTACAAACTTCCCTAATGTCTGATCTCTCCTCCCTGTTCTACAAAGTAAATGCAGACATACATTCTCTGGACAACAGAGTCACCAGGCTGGAAGAGAACATGTCTGACTGTGTCTCCACAGTTAATGGGATGATTGATATGTGTGATGACATCAAAGAGGATCAGAAATGGATGCGGGCAAAGTTATCTGATTTAGAAGATCGTTCCCGCCGCAATAATATTAAAATGAGAGGGGTCCCAGAATCCATATTACCTGCTGATTTACCTAAGTATGCAAGAGAGCTCATGCACTTGATACTCCCAGATGCATCCCCCAGAGATCTCCTAATAGACAGAATTCACAGGATTGCCAAGCCATCTCATCTAGCAGCCTCAGTTCCAAGAGACATTTTAATGAGAGTACATTTTTTTCATATCAAAGAAAATTTAATGATGGGCCTAAAAGCCAGGAAACCTCTCCCGTCCCCATTCACGGAGGTACAACTTCTGCCTGACCTCTCCAAGTATACTCTCCAACTCCGCAGACAACTTAGCTCAGTGACCAAAGGTTTACAAAACCATAAGATACAATATAAATGGAAGTACCCAGCAACACTACTCGTCACCAAAGATGGCAGGTCTCATGTTATCAACGATTCTGAGAAGGGCCTGAAACTGCTCCAGGCTTGGGGCATTATCATAGATCCACCTGCACCCCTTCCGCAGAGATCCAATAGAACCACGGCTCGCAGCACCTCGGCTACATCTGCTGACGACATGTCCTGAAGTTCCACTTAGATCTACCCTAAAGGCACATTGCATTGGAATGCCTGATCTGCCCGTTCCCCTGGGCCCTGATGATCGGTTTTGGTTCATCTTATATATTTTTTGTTTTCTTTTTCCAGCTGTTCACTCGAGCTTGGACTCTCGTTAACCCCCAAGTAGAGGTTTTTTTTCCGAGCATTTAGCTCACCCTCTGTTATACCGCTAGTGTAACACGACATCCGGTCAACGTTCTATTTTATTTTGATACCTTTCCTTTTTACTTTTCTTTTCTGGGCCACCTAGTCGGATCCTTTACTCTCATCAGTGAAAGTGATCTCCCGGCTCCGCCTGGTGTTCCCGTGGCCTCAGTGTTCTCCCTTTGGACCAACAGTTCCTTCAGTTATTTGACTTTTTGTTTTTTGATTCACAGCGCTCTAACCACACTACAGAGTCTCTAGAGACCACCTGCATCTGGCCGCCGCTGGCTTCTCCTCCGGTCCCGACTGGCTGGGTGCTACGTCTAACTGTAAGTTTTGTCTACTTTTTTATTTTTTCCTCTTGTCATACCAACACACTTGGCGCCATCATGCCACTCTCACTCCTCTCACTGAATGTCAACGGACTGAACCACCCAGTCAAGAGACACTCACTCTGGAAAACAGTGGAGGCTCTTCATAGTGATCTGATTTGTGTACAAGAGACCCACCTACTTCAGTCTGATTGGAAGCTCTGTACTCACCGTAACTTCTCACAGATGTACCATTCTTCTCACTCCTCTAAATCCAGAGGTGTCCTGATTGCGGTCAGGGACTCCTTGAACTTTCAACAACTAGAAGTATCTGTCGACCCTGAAGGACGTTACATAATCTTGGTGTGCTCAATCGAAGATCAGGTATACACACTGATCAACATCTATGCCCCAAATGTGCATCAAATTCGATTTTTACGGAAAGTCCTTAAAACTGCCCAACCCCTCAGAAAGGGTCGCCTCCTAATATGCGGGGACTTTAACCTAGTACCAGATGTCTCCCTGGACTCCACATCTCCCACCAAGAGAAGACCATCCCCACTACAACATCTCATGGCGGTGAACGACCTATATGACGTCTGGAGGTGCCACCATGGATCGGAAAAGGACTATTCATACTTCTCTCCTCGTTTTAACTCCTACTCGCGCATAGACTTAGTACTGGCGGATAAGTGGGTGCTACAGGATATTACAACATCGGTGATCCACGCTGCCACTTGGTCAGACCACTCCCCAATTACGATCTCTATTGGAGATGCAAATCGGAAACATAACTCCTTTCTATGGAGGGTGAATAACTTTATACTCCAACATAAAGATTACTCCTCCGATATTGCTAACCACATTAAAGACTTCTTTGAGCTCAACAAGGGCTCTGTGGATGACCCGGTGGTAGTGTGGAAAGCCCATAAGGCGTTTATGAGAGGTGTTCTGATGAAAATATCTGCTGTTCACAAGAGAAAGAGGACGCAGCGCATAGATGAAATTACTCTTAAGATCCAGGCCCTAGATTCACTTCACAAAGCATCACCACATCTGCCCATCTCTGACCAACTTTTCTCTTTACGTCAGGAACTCCGTTCTTTATTGCTCCAATCCCACGACTACTTTCACCGTAAACTGCGAGCCACCATGTACTCTACCTCCAATAAGGCGGGTAAGCGCCTGGCCCAACGTCTGAAAGGTAGACGTGTTAAGTCCAAAATTCATAAATTATTCCACCCCCATACTCAATCCTTGCTGACTAACCCCCAGGACATCGCAAATGCATTCAGTGACTACTATGGCGACTTATACAATCTAAACACTGACCAAATGACGCCCCAACCCACTACAGACCACATTAATGATTTCCTAGACAAAGTTCGCCTTCCCTCTCTTACCCAAGAACAATTTCTGACTTTAAATGCTCCCTTTTCGGCCCAAGAAATACACAGAGCGATACAAGCTCTACCTATCAACAAAGCCCCCGGCCCAGACGGGTATTCGGGAGAATACTACAAAATGTACTCCGATTATTTAGTACCTCATCTTGTTGAAATATTTAACTGCGCTGCCTCCTCTTCATGTTTTGATCCAGAAATGCTCAAGGCACTAATTGTTACCATACCTAAGCCAGGGAAGGACCCGTCCGTTGCCCAAAACTTTCGCCCAATATCGCTCCTTAATTTGGATGTCAAATTGTACTCTAAGACTATAGCCCTGAGACTTCTTGAAATCATGCCCTCTCTCATCCATAGAGATCAGTCGGGATTTACTACAGGCCGCCAGGCATCTGATGCCACCAGACGATTGATCGATTTGATTCACTACGCTGAATCTACAGGAACGCCTTCTCTGCTTCTATCTCTAGATGCAGAGAAGGCGTTCGATAGGGTACATTGGGCCTACCTTGCCTCAGTACTGCAGAAATTTGGGTTTACTGGCCTAATCTTTAACGCCATTATGGCACTCTACTCCAACCCCTCGGCCCAGGTCTTCGCTGAAAATATGATATCCCGTCCTTTCAAAATCACTAACGGCACCCGTCAGGGATGCCCCTTATCCCCCCTCATTTTTAATTTGTTGATGGAACCCCTTGCGACACATGTTCGAACCCTCAAGTCAATTTCGGGCATACGAATACAGCAAATTACACACAAAATCAGCTTGTTTGCTGACGATGTGATACTGATCCTCACGGACCCGGTTTCTTCCTTGGCAGAGGTACACAAATTACTTTCATGGTTTAGTAGGGTATCCTACTATAAAGTCAATGCAGCCAAATCATACATTCTGGACCTGCATCTTGATGCCACCACTAAGAATTTACTTCAAATGCAATATGACTTTCAATGGGCTGAAAAAGACATCTCCTACTTGGGTATTAAGTTAACTAGGTCTACTAAGCTATTGTTCTCATCCAACTTCCTCCCACTACTCCTCAAAATACGACAAGAATCCTTGCAGATAGCTAAACACGAACTCTCCTGGTCAGGCAGGTTAGCGGCCTTTAAGATGATATGTCTCCCACAGATTCTATACCTATTTAGAACGCTACCTATCCCGATCCCTCAATCGTACTTTAAATCCCTACAAACAATCCTTAATGCCCTACTATGGAAAGGCAAAAAACCCAGATGCGCGCACTCTAATCTGGTTAAAAATAAATTGGCAGGTGGTGTTGGTTCTATTGAATTTGGTGACTACCACCTAGCTTCCATTCTCGCCCAGATGGCGGATTGGTTTCGTACCCACCCTGAGACCCTTTGGGCACAAATCGAACTCTCCTTCCTCTACCACAAGAACTTACAAGCTTGGGTGTTTAGTATCCCGTTAAATCCGAGAATTCCCTCCTCCCTTCCCCCAACCATGAAAGCGACAGCGCTAGCCTGGAGCAAATTCACTGCCTGCACAATGGGGGACCCCTCCTCCACTACCCCTCGAATACCCTTAGAATCCCTTCATTTTATATCTCCTGACTTATCCGTCTCCAGATGGACGTCTAGAGGAATATCCTCCTTACATGACATCCTTCAGGGTGAGAACCTCAAATCTTTTCCACAACTCCAGATAGAATTTCACCTCCCAAACTCTGAGCTCTTCACATATTTGAGAATCTCCCATTACCTGCAGACAATCCCTCTCTCTCTATATGCAGTCCCGAATCAAACGTTAGAGTTCCTGACAGCTGAGAAACCCAAACGCAAAGGTATATCACATTTCTACCATGCCCTCCAAAACAAACTACGCTTCACCAAATTGCCTGCCCACGCCCGCTGGGAATCCGAACTTTCTCGTTCTTTCTCCGCGGACCAATGGGCTGCTGCCCTGACCGCCTCATATAAATTCACTAAATGCTCGGCCCTGTGGGAACTCACGCAAAAAATCACGCTTCGTTGGTACATGACTCCAGCCAGAATTGCCACCTTTGACCCCAAAGCCTCCAATCTCTGCTGGCGTTGCACCTCCGCCTCAGGTGATCTTCTCCATATCTTATGGTCCTGCCGTAAGATACGACTGTTTTGGGTGGATGTGTTTCACCTCCTATCCTCTACTATTGGAACAGTACTTGCTCCTACCCCAGAATTGGCTCTACTAAGTTTAACGATAGACAACATACTGCCACCCTTCAGATGTGTTACTTCCCATATCCTATTAGCATCCAGACTATGTGTTACCCGTAGGTGGAGATCGGAGGAGACCCCCGTGGTGGCCCAGGTAGACCTAGTTAACCTCCACTTCTCGCACGAGTACATTATGGCTACTACTACAGGCCAGACTGCCAAGGTTGGGAAAGCTTGGCATCCTTGGTCGTTCAGTCCTAAAGCTGTCCCCTTACTGTGAATCATCTTGTTCTTGGTTTTTCTTTTCATATGTTATTCTCAGATGTATCTTGATATAATGCTTGTTTCGTAACTGACATACTGCCTACTTTGTAGTACTTGGGCATTAAGTGCTTTTCCCGGAAGGACCACAAAGGGTTCCCGATAGGGGTGGTCCTACGGAAAGAAGCACACTGACGGTTCGAGTTACTGTAAACACCCAGTACCGCAAGAGTGACTCGCCATTGGAGATATCTACGTTTCTTTTTTCTTATTTTTTTTTTTTTTTTTTCCTCTTTGTCTGACCTTACCAAATGTGTTACACACTGTTACACCAGCATCATGGTTGATTACTATGTATCTTAAACGATGCTTACTCCTTGTATGGTACTATAACCTGTATGCTTTTATAAAACTCAATAAATATAATTGAAGAAAAAAAAAAACTTTAAGTTGGATATAGGAGAATTGGGTGGTCGGGTGGCCCACATTGAAGAGAAGATGGGGGAATTTGCTTCCTCCCACAATACACTAATAGATGCGCACGCAGACCACTCTGATGAAATAACTTGGCTGAAAGCAAAAGTCGCAGATTTAGAATACAGGTCGAGGAGAAACAATGTGAAGATTAGGGGAGTTCCTGAGACGGTGCTACCCGCACAACTCCAGCAGTACGCCAAAGACCTTATACAACAAATCCTCCCATCTGTCTCTGAATCTGAGCTACAGATCGATCGTATTCACCGAATTCCCAAGCCATCCCATCTCCCGGACAATGTCCCTCGGGACGTACTGATGAGGGTGCACTTCTACCAAGTGAAGGAGCAACTTATGCATACTTTTAGAAGAATCCAACAACTTCCGGAGAAATTCACACATATCCAGCTCTTTGCGGATCTTTCGCAATTTACCATGCAGAAGCGCAAATCTTTGGTTCCAGTAACAAAGGCTCTCCGCAACCACAACATTCCGTACCGCTGGGGTTTTCCGGTGAAGATCACGGTCACTCACGATGGCAAAAATACAACCATTACCGACTTGGACGCCGGGCTTAAGCCCCTCCGCTCCCTGGACATCCTCCCAGACCAACCTGCCGAAACCTCTTCTCCTCCCTTGAGAATTGATAAGCAGTTCGAGTGGCAAACGGTGAAGAACAGGAAAAGCTCCAAGAAGCGATCGTCGTGACGGATATCACAACTCTATAAGTGCTGCTCTGTTTACAGTTCCCTGTGTTTGGAGCAATGGCTCTGAAGTTTGATTCCCCCCCCCCCTGAGAACAGGCATAGATTCTTCCCTCTGGTCCTTGTTTGAACAAGTTTTTTTTATCATATTTTTGGTTTCTCAACCTGTTATTTTTTTCCCTTTTTGAACCTCTACTGATTTTGCTTTCTCTACCTATCTTTGTGGTTTCCTGTGCATGCTTCTCTAACCACCCCTCGGGGTCTTACACCCCTCCCACTGTGCCAATGAGTCACCATGTCTCGCCAGTTTGCTGCCAGAGTGATGGATGGACTGTCCGCCAGAACGTCTTTGCAAGGTACTGTTATCTCTTCCACCTTATGAATGTACTATGGCTCTGAAGATAGTGTCTTTCAATGTTAAAGGTTTAAACCACCCTGCTAAATGGGCCTCGGTCTGGAGAGAGGCTAAGACCCTCCAGGCGGACATCCTCTGTATCCAGGAGACACATTTTTTGGCGGACAACCCACCTAGGTTCCAGAACAAATACTTTCCCCACATCTTCGCGGCCTCTGCCCCAGTTAAGCGTAAGGGAGTCTTAATTGCAGTGAGAGACTCGGTTGCATTTAAATTAAAGCAGGTTCACGCGGACCCGGGAGGGAGGTATATCATTCTGGTGGGGGAATTTAACAATAAACCTTTCACCATTGCTAATTTATATGCGCCAAACTCCCACCAACTTTGCTTTTTGAGGAAACTGTACTGTAAAATTGCCTCCCTCCGGCAGGGGTCTTTAGTGATATGTGGGGACCATAACCTGACAGTGGATCACTCTTTGGACTCCTCAGCTGTGGTGAAGCGTCCTGTCCCTCAACTTCAACAATTGCTTCATTCCGAGGATGTCTATGATGTATGGAGGTGCCAACACGCCGTGGAAAGGTACTATACGTTTCACTCTGCCAGACACAGTTCCTACTCCAGAATTGACTTCATTTTTGTTGACAAAGGTTTGCTTCAGGCGGTGTCATCCTCCACCATCCATATTATCTCTTGGTCTGACCATGCTCCTGTGTCTATTGTGGTGGTGGAGGGTCACACTCCCTGCCCCGCCTATATCTGGAGGGCAAATTTTCGTGCGTTCACTATGCCTGCACATGCTGCCACTATCAATGATTCCCGATCGAACTTTTTTGCTCAAAATGTGGGCTCGGTCTCAGACCCTGCCGTTTTATGGTGCGCCCATAAGGCGTTTATTAGAGGTATTATTCTACAAATATGTGCGAGGGAGAAGAGGCGAAGGACACAAAAAATTCATCGGCTACTTGATGACATTAAAGTTTTAGAAACTCAAAATAAAACCAACCCTACGATGCTCTTAGCACAGAAACTTTCTAAATACCGATTTAAACTTAGGCTCCTGCTGATTGAGCAACATGATAAGTATGTCCAAACTTTGAAACTCTCCCACTATTCGGCGGGGAACAGGGCTTGTAAATTTCTGGCCCAAAGACTTAAATCTGCTAGGATTAAATCTAAGATCCCCTATCTCCTTCACCCTATAGATAAGCACAAAATTATAAATCCTAAAGAAATTGCAGATTCCTTCGCCCAGTATTACTCTGATCTGTACAACCTAAACACAGATCCCAATACGCCTCAGCCCTCTGAAGAAAGTATTCAGGATTTCCTATCCCACATTAAACTCCCGACTCTATCCAACTCCCAATTAGACCTGCTAAATGCCCCCATATCGGAGTCAGAAATCAGAAAAACAATTAAGTCACTTCCCTTGGGTAAGTCCCCTGTACCTGATGGTCTACCTAATGACTACTACAAGTCTTTTCAAGATAAATTAATACCAGCTCTAGAAGATGTGTTCAAAGTCGCAGTGTCCTCCGCCTCATTTCCCTCCGAGATGCTCAAGGCCTATGTGGTCACCATTCCCAAGCCAGGTAAGACCCCTGACAGTCTAGCGAATTTCCGGCCAATATCGTTGTTGAACTCTGATGTTAAGTTGTACGCGAAGATATTGGCCCATAGGCTTCTACCTATTCTAACAATAATATGCTGCGCTGCACTAACAAATAAATCATGAGTCAAATAACAAATGTGACCATTCCTCTTAATGTGAACATAAGTGAAACATTAGTGACGTGACAAATCCAAAAAATATCACATTCAAAAACAAATAATAAAGTCCATGTGTGTCAAACTTGCACCCGAAGTGTGTTTGAAATAAAGTTCGTAGAGTAAGATCAGACAAAGGGCACCTCCACCTCTAGTAAAATTGCCTGCTTACCAACTCCCAATGATCTTATTGCTAAGATCACAATTGCATGTAGCTCTATGTCTCTATGGTAGGCTTGCTTCTAATATTCATCTACTGTTCATCTCCACATGTAGGTAAACCATACATCGGTACATGCCAGATCCCGGAGTGTAGAGAAAATAGAAAGAAAGCCAAAATAGAGTAGTACCGTAGATAAAATCTATGTTTAATAATACAAATACACTCACATGGTATGTGTACAAAATTAGCGTCTTAAAAGTGTAGCCGGCCGGCTCCAACATTCGCTCGTCCTTCCGGATAGTCAATAGCGGTGACGTCAGCACGCCGCTTTCCCTACGCCGTTTCGTCACAGATGACGTCTTCCAAGGGCATTCTGCCCGACCTGCTGGGGGCTGATCAGTCTGGCTTCACTCCGGGGAGACAGGCCTCGGACGCTACGAGACGGGTGGTTGGGGTAATACAGCGGGCTAGGACCTCTCGGACGCCTTCTCTGCTCCTTTCATTGGATGCGGAGAAGGCATTCGACAGAGTACATTGGGGATACATGAGGAACACTCTTCAAAAATTCGGGTTGCGCGGGCCTATCCTCTCTGCTGTGCTGGCTCTCTACTCATCCCCTTGTGCCCAAGTCTTTACTTCTAAACTGTTGTCTAGTACCTTCACTATTTCAATCGGCACCAGACAGGGGTGTCCCCTGTCCCCCTCTATTTTCAATCTATTAATAGAGCCTCTGGCGGAGAGGATTAGGTCCCATCCGAATATCCAGGGATTTAATATTCATGGCAAGGCCCACTCTGTCAATCTGTTTGCTGATGACATAATTCTTTTTTTGACGTCTCCAGCAACCTCCTTGCGTTGTGCTCATCTTACCCTGACCGAATTCAGCCAGGTGTCCTACTATAAGGCCAACTTTTCAAAATCTGTTATCCTAGACCTGGGGATCCCACCCTCACTGAAATCCCAGTTGCAGGCCACCTTTCCATACTCGTGGAGTAATTCCACGATCACGTATTTGGGTCTGCAACTCACAAAGGACCCTAATCACTTAGCTGACGTTAATTAGCTCCCACTGATTGACAGACTTTGCAGGGATGTTGCTAAGTACTCTATGGGAGAGCTCTCCTGGTCCGGCCGCCTTGCTACCTTCAAAATGTTACTCCTCCCACAGATTCTTTATATCTTTAGAACCCTTCCAGTCCCCGTCTCTCTCATCCACATTAAAAACCTGAAGACGCTACTTACCAAATTTGTTTGGAAAACGGGTAGGCCTAGGTGTTCTAGAACATTGCTACTTAAACACAGAAAGGCGGGAGGGATGGGCTTATTGGATATTCAGGATTACCTGCGTGCCTTTACTCTGACACAACTGAAGTGCTGGCTTGACCCGGGGACCAACCCTATATGGAAGGGAATTGAGCAGGACTTGTGCCCTGCACATAACCTTCAGGACTTTCTCCTTCTAGATGTCTGGAGGCCCTTTCCTGTTCGGGACCTCCCTCCTACTCTCCGGGCCTCTGTCCTTGCATGGAGAGATCTGCGCAAGGCAATGTCCCCATGTTCTGATCTCGTAGAAGTGCCAGTTCCTTTTAACATCCTTTCCCAGGCTATCCCCGACCTCTCTACTGCTAATTAGCAAGGTAAAGGAATACACCTAGTTAATGATATCTTTCAAGATGGTTCAATCTATCCCTTCAAATCCCTACAGGAAAAATTTGCAATACCCTCATCCGAACACTTTAACTACCTGAGGATCTCTCATTTCCTCAGCTCCCTCACTACGCATCGCATTTTTCTACCGAAAAAAAATTGGCGCTATTACTCGATCTCCCCCTCTCCCCAGAAGGGCATCGCCCTTTTCTATAATTTTTTTCAAGATAAGCTGTCATTTGTGAAATCCTCACCCTTTGTCAAATGGGAAAGAGACTTGGAGACAACTTATGATGAGGAACAGTGGGTGCGGGCGTTTCGGGTGATATATGGGGCCTCTAGATGTGTTAACCACTGGGAGTTGTCTCAGAAGATAGCTCTTAGGTGGTATCTCACGCCCTATAGAATCTCAAGGTTTGGGTCCGACGGCTCCCCTCTATGCTGGAGACAATGTGGGGCGGTGGGGAATTTATTGCATATGTTCTGGTCGTGCAAAAACTTGACCAGTTTTTGGAACTCAGTGTTATCCTACATATGAGGGGTGACTGGTATTCTGACAAGACCTGACCCCGGATTGGCAGTCCTACATATTGGTATTGACATGTTCCCCTCTGACTTTAGGGTAGTTGTCACACATATCCTCCTGGCAGCCAGAACACTCATTGCACAACACTGGAAAGCAGATAGGGCTCCTAACGTCCCTGAGGTTCTAAGGTTGACTCAGGAGAATTATGTTCATGTGTCTTTATTGGCCTACCGCCGGGGTGACAGAGGCAGGTTCGACTCGGCTTGGAAAATTTGGACCAATTGGTATAAAGCGTGAAATACAATAACTTAATTTACTGATGATTGCTTTACTGAAATGGTTACTTGGCATGCACACCTTTTCCGCTTTCCTTCTTTCCCCCTTTCTTTCTCCCTCTTTCCCCCCCCGCATTCTCTTTCCCAACCCCCTGCTTTTCCCCTCTATAATTTTCCTATGAGCAAACGGTGCGGTAAAATCTGTTATCTGATGGTTAATGATCTACGGATGGATTTCATCTTATAGTATTGTAACTTTCTTTGGTTATGTGAAAGTTCAGGTGTTTTTTCTTTTTTTTACGCCTGATGTATCTCATGGCAACGCCTGTTTTCTCATGTTTTGTTTTCTCGTTAATTGAAAAAAAAACACATATTGCAATAAAAGTTTAAGCTTGCAAACTATCCCTAAATAAGCCTTCTATGGCCAGTCTTAGGCCGCGTACACACGACTAAACAAATCAGATAAAAACGGTCAGACAGACCATTTTCATCGGATATGTCTGCTGGGCTATTTTGGTTTGATCAGTGTACACACGATCAAACCAAAATCCCTGCAGACAGACATCGCGGTGACGTAGCGGTGACGTTGACGCCGCCACGTCACCACTCCAGGAAGTAAAATACTTCCACGCATGCGTCGAATCCATTCGGCGAATGCGGGAGATTTTTGTCCGCTGGTTAGGCGTACTAACCAGCGGACATGTCGGACGGACGGGTTTCCAGCAGACAAGTTTTAAAGCATGCTTTAAAACTTGTCTGCTGGAAAAAACCTGTCTGCTCACCCGTACACACGATCGGATTTGTCTGCTGAAACGGTCTGTCGGACCGGTTTCAGCAGATAAATTTGATTGTGTGTTCGCGGCCCCACTCTGCTCTGCAAATACACATGCTATTGTAGACACAATGCCAACATAGCAGTGTGTTGAGGGTCTATCCAAAATTCAGATTATATGTAAAGTGCAGTAAGTACACACACATACTGCATACAATAATTTAATCACTCCTAATGGTCATGTGAACTGCCAGTAGTAGTAAATAATCAGATTCAAATGTTGAAGAAGATTCACTGCTCATCCATGTGGCTTGCTAAGTTCAAATGAGTTTTGGGAACATATCCCAGCATTTATACCTACTCATCATTCAACAAAAGCAGGGCAAATAATCCATCTTTACATATTTGTGTTCTTGAAAAGTTTGTCTAAAGGCCCATACACACGATTGGACTTTTTGACAACAATTGTCCGATGGACCTGTTTGATCTGACAATCCGACGATGTGTACACTCCATCGGACAAACTTTTTCTTTTTCTCATCTGACAAATGTTCGCTGTGAGAACAGACAAACTTTCCGGCAACAAATGTCCTACGTAGACTAATCCGATCGTGTCGTGTGTAGACAAGTCCATTGAACTAAAGTCCAAAGTACAAACACGCATGCTCAGAACCAATGCTAAAGATCAGACAATAATAGCAGACGTTGCCCGAAGGGTGGCGGTAAAGAGCAGAAAAAACAAGTAGTACATCCATAACGTCACTATGTTCGTGTTTGTTGGCTGAAAAAGTCCTGCCATGTGTATGCACACCAAGTTCACGGCCAACACCCATTCAGAGTAAAATCCTCGGAAAAGTCAGTTGGAAGTCCGATCATGTGTATGAGGCTTTAGCAAGATCTTCTGGTGAGGTGTCTTCCAATAAACTCTAATACTACTTATCAATAGACTCAAAATTGTCGAACTAATAAATGTGGGTAGCTCTAAATATTCAATAATGACAAGGTTTCTAGCATATATTTACAGGTGGCTAAGATGGAGGCATTGCAGGATGAGATGGGTTGTGCCTTGACTCTGATTTGGAGGAACGTCTGTATCACATATTGCATGAACTAAAGTCAGCCTTTGTTTCACTCTTAGGTTAGTGTACAATGAACTTTAGAACAACATACTCAAAGAGGCACTGGAAAACTTGCATACTATATGTAGTCAGATGAAGAAAACTTCAAAAAAGATCGATAGATCTGGAAAGGCAGCTTCCTCATAGCAGGGCATCTATTGATGGGCACCCAACAGTAGTTTAAAGTGATTGTAATTTTTTTTCTTAAAATAACAAACATGTCATAATTACCTGCTCTGTGCAAGGGTCCTGCACAGAGCAGCCCCAATCCTTCTGTCGTCCCTGGGTGGCGCTCATGGCTCCTCCTCCTCATGAAGTCATTTTCCATGGGGGCACTCATGCAGGCATGCTCCTGGGCCCTGCTGCTGCATCCATTGACACAGACAGCAGGACTTGGCCCCATCCCTGGCTTCCGTGTCACTGGATTTGTTTAACAGCATTGGGAGCCAATGGCTTCTGCTGCTATCAATCTATCTAATGAGGACCTGAGACAGCAGCTGGAGCTGGAATAACAGGGTTCAGGTAAGAAAGATGAGGGCTCTGGGTCGCAGCTGCACAACAGAAAGTTTTTCCCCTTAATGCATAGAATACATTAAGGTGAAAAACCTTTAGACTTTACAAGTCCATTAAAAAATATATATATATATATATATATATATATATATATATATATATATTCAAGACCACTGGTCACTATGACATTAAAGTCAGAATCAATCCACAGCTTAGATCGCTGAGTGACATCAGCCAACAGCATATTTTAGCCCACTGAAAATGGTCCACAGGACTGCAGAATGAATTGCACTCCTGGGACCTACTGGAGAAGTAGAGTCAAAAAAGCTTTGGCCCTATTTCCCCTTTAAGCCCGGATGCCAGTAATAGCTTGGGGAGGGTGCATAAAATGGCTTGAAAGAGATTGGCACTGCCGGAGGGCACACAATCATCCTTGATGAGCAAAGGCAGCAGATATGGCTACACAGGGTGGTCACATTTCTTTTAAGTGGTTGCAATTCCAGCTATCCATTAAGCAGCAGATTCTGGGTGGCCATGAGTTTAAAGAGAAAATAATGCAGATGATGTAAGTTATAATGAGCAGGCCAGCTGCAAGCAGGTCTGTTTCATTGCATGCCTTACATTATGGACCTGGGCGCCTCAGCAAAAAAACAAAAACAAAGGATTAACAGCTTAGAACAATTGAGAAAATCTGACATTTTACAGTGAAAGTCTGAATATGATCTTGAAGCAGCCATGAGCTTATAGCAGTAAAGTGAAGCAGATGATGTAAGGCATACAGAGCTGGCCAGCTGAAATTGGTTCTTCTCCTCTGTATGCCTGAGGCCTCGTACACACGACCGAGAATCTCATCATAAAAAAACGTTGTTTTCCTCGATGAGGTTCTTGTCAAGCTTGATGAGAATCTTGTCAAGCTTTCCTTGCAATACACACTGTCAAGACAAATGTTCTCAAATGTGGTGACGTACAACACATGCGACGGCACTATAAAGGGGAAGTTTGATTCCACTGGCACCACCCTTGGGGCTGCTTTTGCTAATCTCATGTTACTGCGTGTTAAGTAAAAGTTTGGTGAGTGACGATTCACGCTTTTCAGTCTGTTACAGCGTGACGAATGTGCTATCTCCATTACGAAAACTACTTTTACCAAAGGTGCGCTCCCATCTCATACTTTATTCTGAGCATGTGTGGGTTTCTAAGCATACACACAAACGTGATTCTCGTCGTAAACCAGCGGTCGTGTGTATGAGGCCTTACACCATGGCAGTGAAGGGGTAACATTGAAGCTGTCATGGTTCCTTATGGCTCAGCAAAAAAGTAAAAGAATGAACAAGTTGGGAACAATTGGGAATATCTGACACTTTATAGTCAAAGTGTGAATATGCTCTTACTGATTTGCAAAGAATTCAGTATGTGACCTGTAACATGAAATTGTATAGATTCTTGCAGGTCTTGTCCTATTTCGCCTTGTAGTTTTCTCCTTTTTGTGTTTCTTTTCTTATCTCAACCAATTTGGGAGTCTTTATCTATTCCTTTTAATTGCATGTGGATCTAGATTGTGTCTCCAGGCCTTGTTTACATATGTATCATTTGCTCCTTGTCTATGACTATTTAAAACATTAACAGTCAAAGCTAGTACATTTTCTTTGATTGGACATGTCTGCTCATTGTCTGCTCCCAACACCTTCAGGATTTTGGTGTTGCCCTGTATACTTTGTGTCATTCCTCACCTATACTATGTTAATTTCCAGCTTCCAATACTTTGTGTGTATATGAATCTGCCCCACTGCCCTTGCACAAAACTATGACTGATTTGTGACTACATTTTTTCTGAGGAGGGGGGGGGGGAGTTTTGGTGCCAAGCCCAGTCCTACGTGGAAAAAAGCCTAGGCATGCCCACAGTCTGCTGGAATCACAAGGTTTCCGTGCTTTGAAGTCAATACCTGTCAATGCTTTGGTCTGTATAATTACTATGATTTGTATCCTGGTCTTTTCTGTTTTAGTCCTACAAATTCCAAATATAACTGTGAGGTTGTTCCTGCTTGTGGAATCACAAATCAACATCAACAAGACTGGTCAATTTTTGAACACACAAAAACAGACAAATCAGAACATCATGTTTTACCTAGAAAGTGTCTGATTCATTTACTTTGTGGTAAACCAATTTGCTCATTTCTAGCCAGAGACTGAAATTCAGGTGTTATCCAGAAGGCATATGAAATCTAATCATCTTTAAATGAAGTTAATGAGGCATGACATCCTTGAATATTTTGAAACTGTAGGGATACATACTGTATATACATCAGCTATCATTTAAATGTTTTAACTTAGCTAAAATTATTTAAACTGAAACTTTCAGTGGTAAATGTTAACCTGAATTAACTGAAACCTCTCTTCGATACCAACAGACGACGTGACACAGATTTTGCTGGATGCTAAAATGAAATGCAATTCTAACATATTTTTTTTATTAACAGGCCTGAGCACATTGGTTGTATACCACTATTAAGCCAATACATGTCTGGACTGCATGATATACAGAATGCTTATTCAAAATTCAGGGTATACAATGAACATATTCTGACCTATCTATTCAGGATTGATGAATTCTGGATAGATCTTATAATCCTCTTCCCTAATAAGGACACTATAGTGCCTTTACTGTTGTAGCTAAAAAAAAACCTTAGGAGGTGCTGAGATTAACATGCCAGCCTAGCCTAGCCTTGCCATTGGTGATGTGGACTAAAACAGGGTCCAAAAAGCAGCAACCAAATGAAATCCATGCTGTCAATAGTTCTACTGGCTCAGTTCATTTTGAGTTCATGTGTAGGCCTAATTTGAGACCAATAATTCTTCAAGGTGTACCTCTAAAGTGCTTTTAAACCCTTACTGGCCTTGGGTGATGCATAGAGATTAAATTAATCCTTCTACATAAGTTGTACCTGTCTTTGTGCTGCCATCTCTTCTCTACATCTGTTCAAAATGCTGAATTTATAAAACATGTCTACGAGTTTAAAAAAGGGGCTAAGGGATGAAGTTACACTCTGCAGATCTCAGTGGGAAGAGCTCTGAGAGCTGAAAGGAGGGAAGATAAAATCTCCCTCCACACAGTACACAGGAACAGAGCTGAGAGTGTCAATCATCTGGAGGTCCTTACCCTGTCACCATTTTTCTCTTGGTGCCAGGAAAACTGGTGATTCATGCTGATGGAAAAGGAATGAAGCAGCAGACAGAGATGACACTTAGAGCTCTTAATTTAGATATGTACACACTATAGGGGAATATGTTTTGTTCATATTAAATATCTGAGGTTTAAAACCACTTTAAGCTTAAACCAGCAGTTCTTCAATGTAAATCAGGAATACTTAATCTTTACCTTCAACCTTTAGACTAAGACCAGCAATGTACTAAGTAATCTTCCTGAAAGTTATAACCTTCCTATCTTTGATGCCCTAACACAGTCCTATTACCTAGGAGTGCATTCTGAAGCTGATGAAGCCTCCCCAGACAGCAGACCTGAGAGGCAAAAAGGCTCCTCACATTAGGGTGATCACGTTTCCCGTATCCCCCCCCCCCCAGGCCAATATGATGCCACCTAAAAAGGCCGCCACATCACCGCTTTACTCACTGACAGTATTTTTTCCTGTCTGGGAATGCCTAGAGGAGCACAATCCCTGCCCCCTGCTTGTGATTGGAGAAATCCTAAATCCTGCCTCTTGTGTCCAATCACTGTGCTGTGATTTGTTACAGCACAAGCTGATTTTTGGGAAGGGAGGGTGTCCCTGAATTGTAGTTTGGAAATGTGGTCACCCTGCCTCACAATCAGTTCCTATTAAAGAAAAGCCTGGAAGACAAATGCCCCTTTGGTAGGGCTCTTCAAATATGTATGTCCTTCTTCAGCCCACATCACTGGCAGGAAACCTCCTAGTAATTGGCCAGGGTGAAATACATATTCATAACCCATAACATTGTATATCCTGGCTCTATCTGCTGCAGAAGACTCCACAACAGGCAGATGCAAACAATGCCCTAGTCCAGGGGTCCTCAAACTATGGCCCTCCAGTTGTTCAGGAACTACATTTCCCATCATGCTCAGTTATGTCTGTGAATGTCAGAGTTTCACAATTCCTCATGGGATTTGTAGTTCCGCAACAGCTGGAGGGCCGTAGTTTGAGAATGCCTGCCCTAGTCTAAGGCCACGTACACACGATCTAATCTATCTGCTGGAAACGGTCCGACGGACCGTTTCAGTAGACAAATTGGATCGTGTGTACGGGCGGACAGACAGGTTTTTCCAGCAGACAAATTTTAAAGCATGCTTTAAAATCTGTCTGCTGGGAACCCGTTTGTCCGACATGTCTGCTGGTTAGTACGTTAACCAGCAGACATATCTGCCCGCATATGTGTCGAATGGATTCGACGCATGCATGGACGTTTTTTACTTCCTGGTGCGGTGACGTGGCGGCGTCAACGTCACCACCACGTCACCGCGCTGTCTGCCGGCGGGGATTTTGGTTTGATCATGTGTACACGATCAAACCAAAATAGCCCAGCAGACAAATCCGATCAAATCGGTCTGTCAGACTGATTTGATTGGATTTATTTGGTTGTGTGTAAGAGGAAACCGATAAGAACTCAGGCCAGTTACAGCCTAGCTGCCTGCTAAATTGACACTCCAACCTTGCCAGGACAGTTAAGCATGGCGCACACAGGCAGTTTTATTTGTTTGTTCAATATAGCAGCTGGATTGAACAAGGAGATATCTGTACTAACTATGCAATGTTAGAACAGTGATTTTTTCTTTTTATGCTATTGTGTTCTGACAGGGAGACCACCTCCCCACCAGATCACATCAGTCCGTGCTGGCAGCCATTGGCTGTGAGTGCTGCTTAGATATCGTTTTCCAGTATGCCCATAAGACAGAAGCTCACTGACCATTTTCAGATGATTTTTGGACCAAGTGTACCTAGCATCACACTTTAAAATGTACCACACGTTAAATAGCTCACACAAAAGTATATATACATTCCTAAAGAGAGGACAAATAGTGAAATAATAATAATAATAATAATAATAATAATAACACTTCTCTGTGTGAACAAAAGAGCAAAAAGAAATGTTCTAGAAAGTGGTTTAACCACTTTGCAACCGCCCTATAGAGAAAGTATGGCTATAGGGTGGTTGCTTAATTCTAAGTGGCCGTTAATTAAGGGCCTCTTAGAATCGCGCTCCCGCGCACCC
Organism: Rana kukunoris; assembly: GCA_029574335.1. Lineage (NCBI taxonomy): Eukaryota > Metazoa > Chordata > Amphibia > Anura > Ranidae > Rana > Rana kukunoris. The sequence goes on from CM056053.1 coordinate 240,753,101, forward strand.
CCTGAGGCGCGCACACGGGAACATCCGTGACCGCCGGGTCCAGAGGACCCGCCACATCATGGATCACGGTAAATCGCCGCTGATAGCGGCGGTTTACCACGTGATCGCTCCATCCAATGACGGAGCGATCACTTGTAAACAAAGCAGCGTCATGTGCTGACGCCGGTTCCTCCCTCCTCTCTCTGTACCGATGGGTACAGTGTGAGAGGAGAGGGGAGGGAGCGGATGGCAGCGGCAGTGCTGCGGGCTGGATCTGTGACAAATGTAGTCACAGATCCATCCATCCATCCCTCCCTGCTCAGCCATCCCTGCTGCAATACTGGGCAATACTCAGCTGGGCAATACTCTGGGCAATACTCAGCTGGGCAATACTCTGGGCAATACTCAGCTGGGCAATACTCTGGGCAATACTCAGCTGGGCAATACTCAGCTGGGCAATACTCAGCTGGGCAATACTCAGCTGGGCAATACTCAGCTGGGCAATACTCAGCTGGGCAATACTCAGCTGGGCAATACTCTGGGCAATACTCTGGGCAATACTCTGGGCATACAGCACCCCTGTCCCCATGAGCTTGCATGCAGAAGCGAACGCATACGCAAGTCCCGCCCACATATGAAAACGGTGTTCAAACCACACGTGAGGTATCTTTATATAATGTTTTGGGGTTTTATGTAATTTTCTAGCAAATAAATGATGATTTTTACATGTAGGAGAGAAATGTCAGAATTGGCCTGGGTGCTCCCTGCATGTTGGGCCTCTGTATGTGGCCACGCTGTGTAAAAGTCTCACACATGTGGTATCGCCATACTCGGGAGGAATAGCAGAATGTGTTTTGGGGTGTAATTTGTGGTATGCATATGCTGTGTGTGAAAAATAACCTAATAATATGAAAATTTGATGAAAAAAAAAAAATCTTGATTTTGCAAAGAATTGTGGGAAAAAATGACAACTTTAAAAAACTCACCAGGCCTCTTTCTAAATACCTTGGAATGTCTTCTTTCCAAAAAATTATTTTGTATTATTCAAATAATGTGTAACAAAGTTACATATTTTGAAAAAATGCTATTCCCAGAAAATATAAACCTGAAATAATACTCCTGGGATATTTTAACCTTAATGTTTTTTTTTTTTTTTTTTAAAACCAAAGAGGCATTTAATTTAAGTGAGTTATGATTTCAAGTTATTGCACATGATAGGTGCTAAAAAACCCACATATATATATATATATATATATATATATATATATATATATATATATATATATATATATTACTGTATATTGTATATTTCACATATATACAGTGGTGAAGACAATTATTTGATCAACTACAGATTTTGTAAGTTTGCTCACTTACAGAGAAATTAAGGGTCTATTATTTTTTAGCATAGGCATATTTTAAATCATATAGACAGAATATCAACCACAAATCCAGTAAAAACACATGATACAAATGTTATAAATAGAGTTGCAGTTCAGTGAGTAAAATAAGTATTGCATTCCCTGCATTCCCTAGTGTGTGTTCTAATTGTAGGGGGTGGGACTCACTATAGGAGATGACAGATTGTGGTTCCCAGCTTGTAGAAACTCACAATCTGTATCTCCTCTCAGAACAGGGATGTGTGTGTTTACACACACAGGTCCCTGTTCTGCCTCTCGTGCACATGATCGCTCGTGGCCAGCAGTCATAGCGAACGCCAGTCACGAGCATCGGCAGCCCCTCAGTGCAATGGGCGCATGCACGCACCTCCAGCAGCATGCGTGTGCACGCTATCCCACTTAAACGGACCGACGTACAGCTACGACGGTTTGCAGGATTGTTCCAACCTGCCGTAGTATAACAGCAGCAGGTCGGCAAGTGGTTAATGTTGTTTCTAGCTGTACTAAGATGGATCAAATACCTGAAAGTGAAACCACTGTAATTTTGCTAAACCTTTGCTAAAAACTCATGGACAGGAAGCTCCAAAATTAATTTAGTATATGAACTGGCTCATAAAAATCTCTGTTTTAAGCTTATCCCTACAATACATAAACTGTATAGATTAGGAATATATGTATTATAAATCCACATCATCACAAACATAGATATGTAATAAATAATTAAGATGCCAGTAGACCCACATTATAATCCTTCCTGCAAATGTTCATATATAAAGTTCCTTGGTGGAATACATTTAATCTTTTATATTGAACTTGTTTTCATTAAAACTAAAATAACTTTTGTAAACTTACTTTTGAAAAAGAAAGTGTTTTTTTTTTGTATCTCGCCTGAGACAGATGTCAATTATTCCTTGCTATGAAATATTTGAATATATTCTGCATTATTTACAGTATTTTTTACTGTATGAAGAAGTTAGGGAGTTGTTGTAAGAGTTTTTTTTTTTTTTAAGACAGAGAAAACACATGAAATGTCTAGTTTGTAACTAGACATTTCATTAGTTTTCCCTGTCTTAAAAAAAAAATGAATTGAAGCAACTACTCCAGCTACAATAATGAATCTCTAAAATGTATTTATTCTGGGGCTTGAAACTGCCAAGTGAAAACGTGGGGATTATAACTCTATGCAAGGCTTTTCAACAAACAGAAGACCCAGTACAAGAAGAAGATAGACATTTCTTTAAAAACAAATGTATTTCTTTATAGGAAGAATCGCTGCTTGGCTTGCTAGGTTTTACTAAGCAGAAGCTCCCGATCTGTATCCCCTAAGGAGCACCCATGAATAGAATCTCTATACTTACCCTTTTCCAGAGAGTGGTTCCACATCAATTCTCTACAGCATTCCTTCTGTGAGACCAGGGTGGGGTGTGTACAGTAGCCTACATGCTCTTGGATCACAGGAATTTGATATTTTTTGAATGAACCTAAAGGACAATTCTATCTTCTCTAATACCAACACTATACCAAAGTGGGAACAAGGATTTTTTTATGCACTATTCTGTTAAGCAATGATCATTTGGATCTCATTTTGTATCCAAGAAGGAGGGTTGTTGTAGTAGTAACTAATACATAATAAATTCACGGATACTCAGTGTTAATATTCATCCATTCCACATTTAAAGCATTTTACTGCACCTCCAACAAATACATTTTTCTGAAAACAATCCACAGGCCGTATCTTACACCTTGTTGCATGTAAAAATGTTTACAACCAATCTCTATTACATTGGAGTGTGCCTTATAGGACCCCTTGTTCAAATGTGTTGGTCTTGTAAAGCATTGAAATATTTCTAGAACAAAATTGCTGTACTCTTCTCCAAGTTGGTTGGATGTAGTATAAGCCTCACCACCAAGTTAGCCATACTACATGTTGGCATAGCGTTTCCACCACTATCCAGGACAAGTTTCCTACATTCAGCCAAACAGAATATCATTTGATTATGGAGGTCTACTACTTCACCCCCCTTCTTGAAAACAAAACAAAATCTAAATGATCATTGCTTAAGAGAACAACACCTAAAAAATCCTGCATAACCTTCCTAACTGATTGGTCTACAGGGTTATAACATCCCTCCTGCATTGTATGCTAACTTACAATACTTGACTAGAAAGAAGATTTGTCTAAACTTTATTTCTGGTCTTTGTTTTCATGTTTTCTTATTGCTATGTTACCAGTCTTTAACCATGTTACTCTGTACCCTTATTCCGTTACACATGTAACACTTGCCTGTGTAAACTTGCAAAACTTTATTAAAAATGAATGAAAGAAAAAACACACTTCCTGTCCTCGCTACACTCTCTTTTCCTGTTTCTAGCCTTCTATGAAAAGAGCCACTGGTGTCACCTATGCTGTACTTCAAATATGTCTGCTTTTGTTTATTATAAATACATGTGGGTGGAGAGATCAGTAGTTTTAATTAGAAGGAAGATGGTATTGTTTGTGCTTTCATTTCAGCTCACAAGAATTGAAAAGGACAGATCAAAAGGTATTTTCTGTACTTTCTGGAAATCAGCAGGCAGATGATTGGTTTGCCTCTGCTCACTGTGCAGAGACGGACCTGTCAGAGCCATGCACTCCTTTATGGGAGATCAGATGAAAACAGACCACTGGTCCATTTTCATTTGATCACGTTCGATCCTCCAGATGGATGGAAAATAGGGTTTTCATCCATCTAAGTTTCACAGACAGGATCAGATACTGGCAGATGTTAGCGGACATCTCACTGCTGATAACCACTGTGCCAAAGGAGTGAAACTGACAGGTGGACCTGATCGGAGTGCCCCTGTGAAAGGGTCCCAGAATCCTAGTTAAAAATACATACATTTTCTGTTTTTGAGTTTAGGTGCAAATAAGAATGAGAAACCAATTATTTGTGCATGTACTAGGATTCAGTTCTAAACATGTTTTCCTGATACTACTGGCTAATTTTTGGTTGAACCCATTTTCCTTGCAACAAATGCACTTTGTAAGAAAATCAATTGAATTTATAACACATAGGGGGAGATTTTTAATTTGTTCAATTAAGTTTTGCCAACAAAACCTGGAAGCTGATTGGTTACTATGCACAGGTGCACCAAATTCTGTGTGCATCAGTTTTAGTAAATCAACCCCGTAGTGCAAAGGCCTCTTTGACAGAGGTATGTCTCTTCATAATGTGTAGCCATTAAGATTTATTTGTTGAATTTTATACTTGTCCTGGAAAGAAAAGTTGCTTAAAATACATTCCTTTCATTCCTATCTGTTTTTTAAAAAAAGTTAGAGATTTTTCTGCAAAGTACAAGTAAAAAAGTTTCAAGCTTTTAAGTGGTATACTATGTATACCCTAATGACCTCCATCACTTTAACATATCACTGTCTGAACAATGTCTAAGATGTTTATCCCAATGCAGAAGTACTAGTGAGAGACAATTCTGGTAAAGTTAGCATTGCCAGTAATTTTGCTAATATAACTCCATATAACTCTGTATACATATACAGAAAAATATTAATGTGCATATATAAAAAAAACAAATGCAAAAAATAATGGCATTGTGAACTGTCTTTATATTCCTTAACCGGTTCCCGACTGACTCACACAGATATACTGCAGCAGAATGGCTCTCCTGGGAGAAATCCTGTACATATTTGGCTTCGCCCAGGAGAGCCACCAGAGGGCGCACGTGTTATAGCATTGATCGCTCTGTAAATGCCAATGGTCCCAAAAAATTGTCAAAAACCTCTAACCTGTCCCCTGCATCGTTGCAATACCGCAAAAAATCACAGATCACAGAAATAACTAGTAAAAATAATAAAACAAATTAATACGCCATATAAATGTCATAAAGCTTTCCCATAGTTTGTAGACACTGTAATTTTTGCACAAACCAATCAATATACGCTTATTCCGTGTTTTTTTTTTTTACCAAAAATTAGTACAAGAATACATATCGGTATAAACTGAGGAAAACATTTGTTTGGGATAGTTACTATAGCAAAAAATAAAAGATATTGGGGGTTATTTATAAAAAAGCAAATCCACTGAAAGTGCACTTGGAAGTCCAGTCGCTGTAGATCCGACCCCCTCGTACATGCAAGAAAAATAAAAAACAGCATTTTAGCTTGCACATGATTGGATAATAAAATCAGAAGAGCTTCCCCTCGTTTCAGATATACCTCTCAGGCCCCGTACACACGTCCGAGCTTCCCGGCAGAATCCAGCGAATCCAGAATCCATTGTGTGTACGTTTTCGCCGAGAAAACTGTCGAGCAAGGCGTCGAGCCAAAATAGAGAGCAGGTTCTCTATTTTCTCGATGGGCCATCGGGACTCATGGCTCGATGCCTTTTTCGACAGCCTGGTCGACGAACTCGACGGCCGGCCAAGAACCTTGTCAGGCGGAACGATGAGTTTAGCCCGACGAGGTTCTCGAACGTGTGTACGCGGCCTCAGATTAACAGCGACTGTCTGGTCATTGAGCAGTCAATTCTTCAGGGGCTGAAGTAGTTAAAGCCCATATACTTATTGAGTCTCTGTACTAATGTGTTGTACTACTACTACTACTACTACTACTACACATTAGTACAAAGGCTTAATGAGTATGTGGGCTTTAAGGAGTATAAACACAGCTCACAATGACTTTTTTTGCATTTAGTTTGTCATCTATGTTTTATCTATGTTTTATGTACGCACATTCATATTTGTGTGTATATGTACAGTGCTGTGAAAAAGTATTTGCCCCCCTGATTTATTTATTTCTTTGCATATTTACCACACTTAAATAATTCAGATCATCAAACACATTGGGGCAGATTCACAGAGAATTAGATTATCGTAGAGTATCAGAAATACACTACGCCGCCATATTTCACCTGGCTCTACGTGGAATCCAGGTAGATTTTGTCCAGTAAACGACGGCGGCATAGTGTATTTCTCCCGTCGCAATCCATCTGCGCGAGTAGGGGGCGTGAAGCATTTAAAATAGGCGCGTTCCTGCGGCGATCGAACTGCGCATTCTCCGTTCGCAAATTTCCCGCCGTGCATTGCGCGAAATCACATTGTCACGTCGTAGTAGCGTCGTTTACGTACATTCCTATTCCCGAACGAGTTACGTTAAAAAAAAAAATATATTTTCAAATCGACGCGCGAACGACGGCCATACTTAACATGGGTTACGCACTGTTAGACCAGCAAAAAGCTCCTCTAACATTACGTAGCCAAAAAATGATGTAGGCGATTGCGAGGGACACTCGTACTTCTGAACCCAAAAATGGTTTTCTGATGCAGTTTAAAAACGAACACATTTTCTGAGAACGATCGGAAAACGATTGTTTTTATGTTTGTTGTTAAAATAGTCTGACCAAGTGTATGGGGCTTAACAATAGTATTGTTAAGCCCCATACACTTGGGCAGACTATTTTAACAACAAACATAAAAACGATTGTTTTCCGATCATTCTCAGAAAATTTGTTCGTTTTTAAACTGCATCAGAAAACCATTTTTGGGTTCAGAAGTCTGGCCAACTGATCTCCCTTCAGATGAAAATCCACAGAAAAGTTTATTAGGCTTTACTGTACAAGTGTACTCACTATTCTGCACAAAAGAGAAGCTGCTTTCAGTCACTGAGGCTGGCCATACATGTTCAATTTTCTTGTACAATTTTCTTTTAGATTTACCAAAAACCATATATGAGGTCAAACTAAACAACACTTTCAATTGTATGCAATCAGGCAGGCCCTTGCACTACATAGTTGAAGGTAAATCTAAAGAAAATTGCACAGAAAATGGTATCATGTATGGCCAGCCTAACTCTCTGGCCATTCAAAAAACAAAAACAAAAAAGATTTGCATTTGAACCTGTTTCTTTTGTTATTTTCGTATGTTGATATGACACCTATAACAAAAAATTTGCCTTCAGTATTTTGAATACACAGAAAACAGAAAAAGGAAATCATTCAATATACATAATGAAATTCTTTTGTTATAGATGTCATTGAACAATGAACATACAACTGACACTAACAAAAGAAAAGCATTCAAGATACACAGAATGCAAATTGACGAAAATTCACGATAATTATTGTCTAACAAGAAACGAACATGAATTAAACAGAATAACGAATCATCCCGCATGTACGAAAATAAAACGGTAACGGAAATAAGAAACGATCGGAATACGAAAAAATCACGTCGTACGACAAACGAACGGGAACGAACGGGAAAACGGGCATCTTACGAAAAACGAACGGAAACGAACAGACGGGACCATACGAAACGGAACAAAAAAAAACTATTTTTTATTCTGTGCACATGTCTACTTGGAACAATGGTGAACCTTCTCAGGAGAGGCCGGCCTACAAAATTTGCTCCAAGAGCATGACGACGACTCATCCAGGAGGTCATGAAAGAACCCAGAACAACGTCTAAAGAACTGCAGGCCTCACGTGCCTTAGGTAAGATTAATGCAAAAATGGCATTCATGGGAGAGTTCCAAGTTTTGCTGACCTCAAAGAACACAAAGGCTCATCTTACATTTACCAAAAAAAATCTTGATTATCCCAAAGGCTTTTAAGCAACTATTCTGTGGGCTGATGAGACAAAAATTAAACTTTTTGTAAGGTGTGTGTCCTGTTACATCTGGCATAAAACTAATACAGCATTTCAGAACATCAAACAGCCAAACATGTCGGTGGTAGGGTGATGGTCTGGGGCTGCTTTGCAGCTTTAAGACCTGAATGACTTACCACAATTGATGGAGCCACATCGCACGACCGCCTAATTGTCAGTTAAAGCAACGCAGTGCCGGAAGCTGAAATTTTGTCTGGGCAGGAAGGAGGTGTAGGTGCACAGTAGGCAAGTGGTTACAGTTATACATTTACTAGGGTAGCATAAATAATGGGTACAGCAGATTAGTCTCAGCCCATTTTAAAATTAAGAAACCATAGTAACTAGAAGTAAAACAGATTATACAATACACTAGAAAATAATTATATTTTTTTCTTTAAAATGTGAATTACAATTTATGACTCACTCCTCGCAGTGTAATGACAAAATGTCATTTCTGAATGCAGAATATATAATACAAGCTCAGTTACTGGTAGATCTATGGATTTATGTGTAAATACAAACTAGCTTGTCTCAAAGATTAAGTATTTTCTGAAGCTGAGATTGAAAGAAAAATAATCCTAATTTAGCTTGTTACATTGATAAGGAAAACAATGCCAATGATATGCTGTCTCTTGTAATAGTACAAATGTAACAGCTTCAATCTTCACCAACAAATTTCTGATTAAAAAAGCCTAAGGCGAGACATTCTCTTTTGTTCTACCACATGCAGGCTGGAAATGGAAAAGGGAGATCATTTATTTTCTGTACAGTAAATTCACATAACAATTGATACGGTCATATGAGGGCAAATAATTGGTGTGATATGACAAAATACTAAAGTGTTTAATCAGTATATAATCAACAGGAAGGTGATTAGGATCACCTTTAGGATCTATAAGCCAAAAACAAAGGTTGCCTGGCACTCATTTTTCACTTAGCTTGCAAAAGATCTTTGTTAACACAGATTTTCCATTTGCATACTATACATCTGTACATTTTGCCAAAGGCACATTCCAAAGTAAAAGTGCAGTATGGGTATAGCTCAGATGTAAACGAGCAACTCTTATTTGAAGTAAAAAACATTTTTGTATTCAGGTATATGTCCTGCTGAGTTGACTCTCTTTGTTTAACTTTTTTTTCTGTATTAGGGTCCTTTCACACGGAGCAGACCGTTTTTCGGTCCACTCCGTGTGTGTCCATCGGGGATCCCCGCTCAGCTGTCGGTGGACAGACCGCCCTGTCTCTCCTCCGCTCTCCCTTATACGTTTGTCCGTATTCATCCGATCCGTTCCGCCGGACGGAAGAAAAATAGGGTTTTCTTCCGTCCGAAAGACCGGATCCAGACAGACGCGGATCTTTGCGGACGTTAGCGGATGCATCATCCGCTAATGGACGCGATCCCATAGGGAACCATTACAAGTCCGTTTACGGACTTGTAAAAACGGACGACCGGAGGCGGACGTGTGAAAGGGCCCTTACATATTAGAGTGAGCAAACCTTTAGTTAAGAGTGGAATTGTGGTATATGGGAGGGGTTATGATTGCCAAAAATTCAGCATTTTCTTAATTTCTTAATTCATAACAGCTTGGGCATTTGTCTCTTCAGTTCAATATTTTTTTTTATTGGATTTTTAGAACAAATAGTATACTAACATATTTTAAAAAAAAACAGCAGATGTAGTGCACAGTATGCATCAAAAGATGCCAGTTAACATATAACATAGGAAGAGAACACAAAACAAAGTAAAGCAAACAACTATTTGTGCATTTCTTGAAGTATTTTCATTAATTCACCTGAGAAGAGGTTAAAGTAATAATGAAATATACAGTATCTCACAAAAGTTAATTAACACTCCTCACAGTTTTGTAAATATTTTATCTTTTTATGTGACAAAACTGAAGAAATTACACTTTGCTACCATGTAAAGTGTACAGCATGTATAAGGCTCCATGCACACTGAAGCTGATAAAAACGCCAGTAGCTTTGCAACGTTTTTTTTAGCATTTTTGCAATAGCTTTAATCAGCGTTTTTCAGTGAAGTTTTATCAGTTTTTTTTTTTACTTTTTTTTTTTCAATGGATAAAAAAAACGCAAAAAAACACTTTTAGCATTTTTCCCTGCCAAAAAACGGCACTTTGAACGCAAATTTCGGGCGTTCAGAAAAAAGCCAATAAACTCCAAAGCTCATTAACACTGAAAAATGCCCAGGTGTGCATGGGCACATAGGCTAACATAGAGTTCAGTTTATGGGCTTTAAAAAAAAAAAGCCAAAACGCCAATAAACTGCAGTTTATTAGCTTCAGTGTGCATGGCTGTCCCCTCAAAATAACTCAACACACAGCCATTAATGTCTAAACCAGTTACAACAAAAGTGAGTACACCCCTAAATGAAAATGTCCAAATTGGGCCCAAATTGTCAATATTTTTTGTGGCCACCATTATTTTCCAGCACTGTCTTCACCCTCTTGGGCATGGAGTTCACCAGAGCTTCACAGGTTGCCACTGGAGTCTATTTTCACTCCTTCATGATGACATCACGGAGCTGGTGATCCTCCACCCTTCATTTGAGGATGCCCCACAGATGCTCAATAGGGTTTAGGTCTGGAGACAGCTTGGCCAGTCCATCACCTTTACTCTCAGCTTCATTAGCAAGGCGGTGGTCATCTTGGAGGTGTGTTTGGGGTCTTTATCATGTTGGAATCCTGCCCTTCAGTCCCTGCATCCCTGCCTCATGTCACTTGATGCATGGAAGGGTTGAGATAGCATTTCATCTGCATATATTTGTGCTGAGGGCTGATCATATAGAGAGTATATGGCAGAAAGGATCTTACCCAAACCCAAATTTACAAAGAACTACCTTGAGGTACCCTCAATGAACCCTGTCAAACACCATCTCTGCATCCAAAGAGAGGAGCAAAGAAGGTGTTCTAATGCGTTATGCAAAATGTATGACATTAATTAGTCACCTTGTTGCATCTGCTGATTGTATTCTTTTAGTGAACCCCATCTGATCTTTGTGTATAAGTGAGGGCATATATGCCATCAGTCGTGTCACTACTATTGGCACATAGCTTAATGTCTATATTGAGATCGGGCAAAAGTTCTAAGACACGTTAGGTTCCTTGCCAGGTTTTTATAGTGAAATGACCACAGCCTTTAGCATTTTTTACGGAAAGGTTAAGGAGGAGGCAGCATCGTTGAATACCTGACATAGGTGTGGGGGCCAGAGTATCTTTAAGCAATCTGTAGTATTCCCCTATCAGACTGTCTGGACAAGGGTATTTTCAATTTGGCAGGTAGTCGATGGCTTTTGAGATTTTAGATGAGGTAAATGGGGTGTAAGGCTTGGTTAACTGGCTAGGGGATAGTGAGGGAAGGTTGATACCATCATGGAATTGGTTTACACTTTCAGGTGAAGGCTGTTTCAGGAGTCTTCCATAATATTGTTCAAGGAGCTGTAGTAACAGCTGAAGGTGTTGGCTATCGCCTGGTCTTTTTCCCAACAGTTTCCCTATGGGAAACACTGTGGTGGAGCATACACACGGCCAGGATTCCTGGCCTAAGCTCTCACCGCAGTTTTCTTGATGGGAAAACCTCTGGTGTGTACACGGGGGAATATCTTCATCAGACACTTATGTAGGATAAGCATCTGATATAGATAAAGGGAATCCCCAACTGCCACTGATTACAAATTTAAGTAATGACATTTATTTATTTGTAAATGCCAGCTTTGCTGTAGTAGGTTATATACAGTGCACGTTGTATATGCACTTTTTCAATAGATAATAATAAAGTCACTGCTTCCCAAACTAAATTTGCTTTGGTACATGTTCCTCAGGTTAGTGCCCAGCCACCCCCGCTCAAACTATTTGTATACTAATCCTATGCCTATTAACCTAGAAATTGCCTATTACAGGCATACCCCACTTTTAAGTACACAATGGGGTTTATTTACTAAAGCTGGAAAGTGCAAAATAAGGCTCACTTCTGCATAAAAACCAATGAGCTTCCAGGTTTTACTACCAAAGCTTAATTGAACAAGCTGTTGTTAGAAGCTCATTAGTTTCTATGCAGAAGTGTACCTGATTTTGTGCTTTCCAGCTTTAGTAAATAAACCTCATTGTGTACTTAAAAGTGGGGTATGCCTGTACTGTTATTTGACATGAAGATCATTTTGACTATAATGGGATTTGCATTTAGCACTATTAACACATTAATATTTGTGAACCCAGGTGCTTCCAGACCATCATTATTTTCAAAGTGAAGATTTATTTAGTTAAAGCGGAGTTTCACCCTAAATATAAGATCTCCCATGCGCTTCAGCATACTGGCGTCAGCGCCAGTATGCTGGTTTTTTTTTTTTTTATAGCACACTTACTGTTTTATCGTAGAAATCCTTTTCTGTCCCCCGCGGTGGACGGCGCCAGTACAGCGCGTCACATCTTCCTAAGATACCCGATATGGACTCGGGTATTTCCGGCGCTATGCGGCGCCTGCGCACAGACCTAGGAGCTGACTGCGCAGGCGCCGTATTTCTCCGAGTCCTACGGCTATGGCGCGTCACGCCCTCCGAAATAGGACTCGGAGAAATACGGCGCCTGCGCAGTCAGCTCCTAGGTCTGTGCGCAGGCGCCGCATAGCGCCGGAAATACCCGAGTCCATATCGGGTATCTTAGGAAGATGTGACGCGCTGTACTGGCGCCGTCCACCGCGGGGGACAGAAAAGGATTTCTACGATAAAACAGTAAGTGTGCTATAAAAAAAAAAAAAAACCAGCATACTGGCGCTGACGCCAGTATGCTGAAGCGCATGGGAGATCTTATATTTAGGGTGAAACTCCGCTTTAAGTAAAAAGCATCTTTTTTTTTAGTAAAACAACCCTAATGTTTTAAGTCAAAGAATAATAGAGCTTTTTGAAAAAAATTACATTCTATAACAGAACAAAAAATTCAAATATATTCAAATATGATGTGTCATTTGAAAAATTGTTAAATTGACATACAAGCAAACAAGCAAATTGCTGATTTTATGCTTCTCCAGAACACCCACAGATTTGTCTAGCTTTTATGAAATAATACAACTCATAACAGACTTTAGATCCCTTGGTTTTGTGCTTTGCATCTCCCTCCTATTATTCAGAAGAATCAAAAAGTGAAGATTCACAATTGTAGTTCAGTCATCCTTGCTGTCATTGCCTTACTTTTTCATATGTGGCTTTACAGGCTTTTGAAAGATTCAGTGTACTGAATTGCCAATGTTCAACATTTTCTTGTTTTACTTAAGAATTGCCTGTACAATATTCTATTGGCTTTAACAGGGCAGCTCAATAAGCACTGATAATGTGTAAAAGCAAAGTAATTCAGAGCAACCAATTTGTATCTGTTATTTATTACAGGTACTTATACAGTATATTATTATAAATGTATGCAGTGCTTTATATACAGAATATATTGTACATTCACACCAGTCACTGCCCTCAAGGAGCTTACAAAGTCCCTAACCAACATTCATATACACATTAGGTCCAATTAACCTACCAGCATGTCTTTGGAGTGCAGGAGAAAACCAAAGTAGCCAGAAAAAACCCACATAGGCAAAACATGCAGACTCCAGGCAGGTAGTGCGATGAGTGCAATTTGAACCAATGACCCTACTGCTGCTAGGCAGATGTGCTAACCATTTAGCCACCGTGCTGCTCAACTGTTATCATTTTAGATTAATGCAATAAATGATTATAAATGGACATATGGATATGTTACCAAGTTTTGCACATTTATGTCAACCCTATAAAGTAAACTAGCTTGGATGTGTTGTCAGTTCAGTACATTCTGTACTGAGCATAATTACTGCTTCAAAAGCCTAAGAGAAAATGGCAGGTAAGAAAAACTGTTTGCAAATGTAATTATTTTTTTCTCTGCCTTAAAGGAAACCTGTTATAAGATGAATATGCAGGCTGTCACTGCTGACATGCTTATGTAAGTTGCCTGGCTCCATCAGGATTTAACAGTTTCCGAGTCACTGACCTAGTAGAGATGTAACAGGGGTTAATCTGCACTGCCATTATTAAACAATGCTTGGTTTGGGATGTATACTTTTTAACTGTTTATACAGTATATCTATTTAAATAAACAATTTAATTATTTATGTTATATGTTGTCTTCATTTTAACCCTAGTGCTTTCACTGAGGGCTTTAAAGTAGAACTAAACCCATCAATTTAACTGTTTACCAAAACACTTGCATTAAAGGCATGCTATGAATAATAACTGCCACAGTTGATTGTGCACTCATCCAAACTGTCAGGGAATTAAACGTCTGTGTCAAAACTTATCGCATGGGCAGCAACATGACAACTGCAGATCAGAGGCTAAAATGGAAGAATCCCTGGTTGTAAAGGATTGGAGAATTTAGATCCACTTTAAACATTTGTTTCATTTTTGTTAGTACAAGGGCATCAAACATTTCCAGTATTTGTTGCATAGCAACCAAACACTACAAGTTTGGGGTTTACACAGTCTAAGCTTGTGACCTATTTAGATTCCTGGCTACACTGGGTGGTCAGAGAGAAAGCTGCTGGCTATAACTGCCATGAAGTGTGACAGTTACAGGATTTGGAATAAGGGTGTAACTCCAGTTGATGTGTGGGAGTAACTGCGTGTGGAGGGACTGGCTGCATGACAGTAGTCTACAGCTCTTCATCACCGATGGAATATTTGGTCCCCAACAGCCAAAACAAATGAGAGAGGAGCTCCTGTCTAAAGCGGAGCTCCGCCATTGAAAATATTAAAAGTCAGCAGCTACAAATACTGCAGTTGCTGACTTTTAAAATATGGACACTTTCCTGTCCAGTAATCCAGCGATGTCTGCAGCAGAAGATGAGCAATCGCTCGTCTATCTGCTGCCCCCTCCACCATCCTCAGTGAGGAAACCAGGAAGTGAAGCGTTCCGGCTTCACTGCCCGATTTCCTACGATGCATGCGCGAGTTGCGCTGTGCCATCCTCACTGGTCCCCATTGTGTTCTGAGAGCCGAGTGTTTCCCAGAACACAACGGGCGGGTGCAGGAAGTGATTAACTACCTGCAGAACACTCGCAGGAGGACTCCCGTAAGTGGGTGAAAATACCTGTCTTAGACAGGTATCTGCACCCCCCTCCCCTCTAAAAGGTGTCAAATTTGAAACTGGAGGGGGGCAGGTTCCGATGAGCGGAAGTTCCACTTTAAGGTGCAGCTCCACTTTAATTTAAAAAAAAATGTCTCCTGCTCAGGAATTAGCAAGATAAATAAAGTTATCTTAATGCCAGAATTACTACAATTAACTCATTCTACTCAGAAATCTGTATTTGTTATGTTTCATGATCCCTGTTGTGGCTTTGGTCACCTGCTGGTGGCACCATTACCTCCAGCAACTAAGGGTGCAATTCTGGTGGCCACCAGTGGGTGTCTCTCAGTAGATGGACTCTTCACTATTTAAGCTGCACTTGATGTGAGCCTGCTGGGAGTATATAAGGCTGCCCTTCACTGAGGTTCAGTGCATCAGTATCCTTTCTGCTAACCTTGTTCCTGCCTGACCTGATCTGTTCCCTGTATATGTTCCTGATCTGCTTCCTGCCCTGGACTCTGTTTCCTGTACCTTGTACCCAGTCCCTGAGTCTCGTCCCCTGATTCCAGCTTATTTTTGCCACTGCTCCCTCCATCTGGCTGCCTGTTCCCTCTTGTCTCTCATCCCTGCTTGTTTATGTATATATGCTCTTGTTTTTGTATATATTAGTTAGTCAGATTTGGTGTTTTGGGGTTTGCTGTTTGGTTTGCACGTGTGCCTTATCCTTAATAAATATATATTTTTTGTGTTAGACATCCCTGACATTATGTCTTGTTGAATGTATATGCAGTATTTTTTTGTATTTTTTTATTCTTTTTTTTTATTGAACTATACGCTATAAGAATTGCATAGCAAAGTTTAAAGAATATCTTTTAATTTAGGAGGTTTGTGCAATAATTTCTCTCCTCTATCCTCCCCCCTCCCTGCTTGTCAGCTCATGACAGTGTCTGCCCCTCCCCTCCTGCTGCTATCATAGCGTTATCATTTTCTGGCAATCCCCTGTGTTAAATAATGCAATGTCTCCAGTGTCTGTGCTTTATTAAAAAAATTCCCCTGTATATCTTATTTCCGAATGTCACTCGACACTCACATGACTGGCAGCCTCAATCCTCCTGTCCTTTCCTCCTCCTGACTGATGCCAGCAGAGATTCTCAAGCCCTCCCACTGTAGCAGTCAGACTGGGAGAGGGAACGGCAGGCGGGGCAGTGCTGAGTGGGGCTGTAAAATAAGGTATACAGGGGACATTTTTTAATAAATCACAGACACTGGAGATATTGCATTATTTAACACAGGGGGGTTGCCAGAAAATGATAAAGTGGGTTTATTTTAACCTATTAGGTTTGATAGAGGTGTATTGTATATGTTTTCCAGAGAAATCAAGCTAAACAGTTTTTTACATATTCAAACAAATATGCTTCATCAGGGTATACTTCAATTGTGCATGCACACACACACTGTAAAATTAAAATTTTTAGGAGGGCAAAGAGGCATAAAGTCACTCTTGTTAACTGCCATATTAAAGTGTCTGTTACCCCATTTCCTGATATGTGCCTACTGTACCATGTACTTGTATGAGAAAGTATCTTGTCCTCTTTTTATTACTTCCTTTGTGTGGAATTCCTGGTGTTCCTGCTAGTCCCTCTGATTTCCTATTAAAAACCATTCTAAGCAAGAGAGCACAGCATGGTCAGTTCTCTAGCTTTGCTGGGAACTCAGTGTGCCCTCCTCCAATGATCAGACTTGTCCTGACATGCCCAAGCTGCACAGCCATTCACTGGGAAACTCAGTGTCCTGCTGCTTCTCTTTTTCCAGCTCTTATGCAGCTGAGAACAATGAAAATGTGATGATAAAAAAAAAAAAGGCAAGAAAAGTATTTGTATTTTTTTTTTATATTTATACAAAAATGTTTTGCCCTTCATTTCCATTTTAAACCGAATGGGTTGTTTTACAATTTACAAGGTGATCGTTTACAATCATTTTACTCTTATTATTCTGGCTTCATATAATAATTTGGTGCAGAGCCATGATGTGCATTAATCCGCTCCCAGCAAAATATAAGTTTTGGTATTCATAGGCATCTTGCAATAGATTTCTTTGTAGGGAGCTAGGATGTGCTCAACACAGCTGCAAATTGAAATCTAAAAATCTAAAAACATATCCTCAGATGATCCACAATTCTCCCACTACATTTAGGCCTGATGTTTAAAGAAAAAGGATTGTTTCAAATCTTTTGCCCAAATAATTATGGTGGCCTCAGAACATGTCAGTAAGCTTTCATAGACAGATATGTCAGAATATTTTTTTCACTCAAAAATAACTATGAGTGCTTCCCAAAAATGCAATAACAAAACTGATGACATTATCCATAACGTACAACAAAAGCTGCAGGAACTTGGCCTGAAACAAAAATGATATTACAGAACTATGTCCTAATCTGGGATTTTGCGCTGTTTAACCACTTGCTAACTGGACACTTTCACCCACTTTTCAGATGTTGCATTTTAAATGACAATTACTGGGTCATGCAACACTGTACACATATGGAATTTTAATCTTTTTTTTTTTTAGACAGATAGAGTTTTCTTTTAGTGATACTTAAAGGAGAAGTCCAGCCTGCGCTTTTTAGGCTAGGCTACTCTGGGTCACAGGAGTGCAATTTGTTTGGAAATCCCTGTGACCCGTTTTCAGCGGAGAGCAGTCTGAAGTCCCCTCTCCACTGACGTCACTGCCATCAATCGAGGCAGCGCATCATCGTGACTTCCAAGCTGCTTTGATTTATGGCAGTTTCAGCAAGCTGCTAAAATGGCTGCTCCCCGCCCCTCCACGGCTCAGCACTCCAATGAGCGCTGAGAAGTACAGCAGAAGCGATGCTGCTGACTGAGAGTCAGCATCACTCTGCTCGGGAAGGAGTGAAAACCAAGCCATCAGCGGTGTTCAGTGGCTTGCTTCTCAGTGCAGAGATGCCGTGGGATCATTCTGATGCTGCACCTACCAAGGTAAGTATAACTAGCACGAAAAAAATTAAATAAACATACTTCTCTTTTAATCTGGATTTTTTATTTATTGCTAAAAAAAATGTCTAAGTTACTGTTACAACATTTTGCAATTAGTTACCGTTACAAAATTTTGCAAATAAGTATTTTTTCTTCTTCACCAATGTGCGCTGATGAGGCTGAGGGTTGCCAACTTTCAGTAAATTTACAAACAGTTTGTAAAATTCGTACTTTTTGCATCTGTCCTTGAATGTCTATTACAGACATGTAGGCTGTGTGGGCCAGATTCACGTACATCGGCACATTTTTTGACTGGCTTAGCGCACCTCCTTTACGTTAGACTGCCGCAATGTAGCGGCGCAATCACCGTATTCTCGATTGATTTGCGCAGAAAATAGCGCCTGTGCAACGTAATTTCAGAGGCGTAAGGCGGAGTAATACAAATTGGGAAGGACGTGGGCGTGTTACATTGAAATGAGCCGTGACCCCATGCAAATGAAGGGCCGGCCGGCTCGCGCAAGCGCACATGAAGCAGACCATGGTCAGCACCTCTGTGCGCATGCTCACAACTCGGGAACGGCGCAATCAGTGAAATTGGAAGTGGACTAGGGCAACTTAGTGAACTACGCAGACAGCATAAATAGACAGACAGAAACGCACTTCCTTTGCAAAAGTACATCCCTTTGTATCCCTTCCTATACAGCAGGGTGCTTTTGTTCTGTTGTTTATTAGCGTTTGTTTGTGACGTGTCTTTGAGATATTTGGGGTCTGTTTTGCAGAGTGATTTTTGTCTTGTATGTGTTTTCTTTGTTGTTATTTTGTTTAAATTATATTTTTGCTGGGCATTTTTTATTTTTGCTGGTCAATTTATTTATTTTTTGGCTCTGTTTGTGTATGATTTGGGAATGTGGGGGTGACATTCCTGCCGGAAAAGTGGTGTCACCCTCATTTGTGGTGGAGAAGTGATCCCCAGGTCCGTGTGAATGGTGTATGAATGTACAGTGACATAATTGGAGCCATGGCATGGTGTTGCTGCTCACAAGCCCTGCATGGTGGGCTTGTGCCAATCCAATGTGATGAGGATGTGATGTGTCTGTGCTAGGGACCACAGTGGTGTGCATGCATGCATTCTCATTGTGCCATGATTAATGTGTGTGTTTAACGTGCAAAGATGCCTAATGTGAGCTGGCTTCTGGCTGCTCTTCCCTCATAAGACGGGGTAGCCTTGGTTAGGGGGGTTCCGTATAGGAGTCATGAGATGGGGTCCCAGTTCATATGCAGAGTCACCCTGAAGGGATAAGACAGGAGGATGTTAGTAGTGCATGTGCCCCTTGTGATTTTAGCATCATGGGGGGGACAGTCATGCCTGCCACCCATGTCACTCACCAACCAGCCAGCTGTCCCCATACATGTTCTGTTCGAAATCTGTGGGGATGGGGCTATGATTGTATATGTAGCTGTCATGGGTGTCATGGGTGGTGTCATGTGTTGGGCTCCTGCAGGGTTGTGGTTAATTCCAGGATGGCATGAGGGGTGAATCTGAAGATGCGAGACACCTCAGAATCACTCATGCCAAAGATGTCTATGTGTGTGTGATATATCAAGTGAAGAGTGAGGGGCTTGTATCAGATTAGATTATTATATCCATCAAGGTTTTAAAGGGCTATTGAAAGATAGTGAGACTGTGTTTGTTATTTGTATGTATGTTATGTATTGATGTATATATGTACTGTATGTATATTTTTTGTAAAAATGTTTCTTCAAGCAAAGAAATTATTTTTGTTAAAAAAAAAAAAAAATCCTCTCCCGTGCCCTCCTCCGTGCCCTCCTCCTTCTTTGCTCATCTAAAGTCAGTAGTATAGCTATGAGCATGGATGCCACTGGCATGTTGGCATACAGATTGTTGTGCAACACGTGTGACTGCTCAGCTCCTCACTAACAGTGTTGCTTTCTCTGACATGTAGACGAATTGTCTCATTTTATACCACCTTTTATATGGTCTAATTTTAGACAGGCCATGCAGCTGTTGCGCACAGCGCGTAGTCTGCGCTGCACCAACGTTCTTTTGTGGATCCCCGTAACTCCCTCATTAGCATATTTGAATAGCAAATTAATGGTGTGTCTAGCGCAGTTTTACGCGGACGAATGCGCCTGTCTATCGAAATTACGCCGGGCAAAAAAAAGTAGATTTCTTGCGTATCTCGTTTTGGGGATGTGGCGCATCGAAAAGCATGCGCAAATTTAGACTTATGCCGCGCATCTCCTGTTACACCGGCGTAATCGCTCTGTGAATCTGGCCCTGTGTTTGTAATTGACATTCATGAACAGGTGCAACAATTACGGATTTTAGAAACTGTTTGTAAATTTACTGAAAGTTGTCAACCCTGATGAGGCTTCACTGATGGGTACTGATAAGCTGCACTGATGGGCACTGATATGCTGCACTGATGGACACTAATTGGCACTGATTGAGCTGCACTGACAATCAGGGCATTGATGTTGAGTGAAAATGTGATTATCAGTGTAAATGTGCCCTGTCACAGGATAGCTAGTTATCAGATTTCCTTTCCCCTCACAGTGACAGCGCTGAGAAAAGAAAATGCTGAAAACAATTTACATGGGATCAGCTATGATTGGACACAGCTGATCACATGATAAAGGGCAGCCGTAATTGGCCCTTTACCGTAATCTGTGATCAACTGTGTGTGTGATCACAGAGCGTGCCCAATGTGTGCCCCTAAGAGTGCACAGGGGGGTTGGGTTCTGGCAGGATGTCAATAGACCCCCCTCCCAGAACTGGATGACCGCATTGTAGCAGTCTTTCGGCTATATCGCGGTCAGCAAGTGGTTAATGTATGAACTGTAGTTCATTTGCCTGTAGGACTTTAATGTAAGTACCTTTTGCATATACTAGTCTATTATTTACAGAGTCCCCCTAAAAAGGTTAGGAAGTTCACAGTGTGACCTTAAGACAGACTTCTTTGCCTGTAAAAAAGCATCATTGATTTTTAGAGCATCGGGGCTATAAAAGAACAATGTGTGCTGGCTCCTGAAGATGCTTACATTTAACTGTCACCTTTAGATTGCAACTGATTAGAAATTCTTAGGTCTGCTGCAAAAAACGTCTATACTGTAGGTCCCTTACTACTCAAGATCAGAAGCTTCTAAAATATAATTTAAGCATTGGGATATCAAGTGTACACTGTTTTCCTTCCCAAGAGTTTTTTTTTGCTGACTAGTTTACACAAACTAGAAACAGCATTTTCTTTTATGAAATTACTGTTGTCTAAATTGGCGAAATTAGAAAGAAAACTCAAATTGTTTCTTCTTTTGAAAGTAGCTGCTTACTCCCTCTCAATAATTCTATTCTGAAAGGTTGCTTAATTACCGTATTTGCTGGTGTATAAGATGACCGGGCGTATAAGACGACCCCCTAATTTTACAGTTTTTATGATTTTTTGCCTGTACTCACCGTTAAAGACGACCCCCCTTCCGAGGCTTCCGACGCTTTATATTTCTTCCTTCTGGAGCCATATTCTTCTTCATTCTTGCTGGAGCTGTAGCCAATCGCGGTGAGCGATGTATTCTATTAATGAATACAAAGCCTGCTTGGATTGGCAGAGGTTGTAACATCATCAGCCTACGACTCTGACTCTCAAAGCCAATCTGAGCAGGTTACTGTATGTAGCCTGCTCGGATTGGCAGAGGTTGTTACTCCAATCTGAGCAGGCTCTGTATTCATTTGAATAAAACGCTCTCTGGGATTGGCTAAGCGGTGTATAGCTACATACAGTATTCCCGCACATCCAGCAGGCATCTGAGCACCTGAACCGGCGTATAAGACGACCCCTGCTTTTTGGCCAGTTTTTTTCAAGTGTAAAAGGTAGTCTTATACACCAGCAAATTATATATATATATATATATATATATATATATATATATATATATATATATATATATGATATCATTTTGCAACCTTTTTGTCATATATCCTTAAATCCAGAAAATAATTAAATAAAAAATGAGTCCAAAATGATAAGAAGCAAAGCAAAAATTTTTTCCACACAGACATGGACCTCGCCTGCAGGCTGGTGCATAATGACATCACAAAAATAAACTCTAACCAACGCATTTCCCCATATCATATTATTTCATACAAGTGCAACAATACTTTTAAATAAATGTTGTTTTAAACTTACTGCACAATTAACCCTCGCCCTTACCCTCTATGTGTGAGAGAACCTATAGCTGCATACTTTATAAGGCTCCAGTGGATACACAAGATACATTGTAGTAAGTGGAGCAGGAAGCCCCCTTAAAGGAGCTGATGAGTGGAATTTCTCTGGTGACTGAAACCTGTAGGCTGCGATTTTGATCTCTATAATCTGAAATCCAATCATTCTGGTAAGAGGTGTGTGTTTATGTGTGAAAGGCACTTTGCTGAAGCACCTTTATGTGAATTACTCTTCACCAACTGAGCACAAATAATTCTTATTTCTTTATTTTCTTTTCTTTTTTTCTTACTGTGAATTGCATAAGCTTAGATTGTTACCTTGAAATTAGAATGTTTCACTTTTTAGATAATTAATGTCATTATATACTGTATTTATTGGCGTATAACACTCACTTTTTTACCTTGAAAATAGAAGGTAAACTGTGCCTGCGTGTTATACGCAGGGGGCTGTGAAACGTTTTTTTTTCCCTGAAACTTCTCTCTTAGGCCGCGGACACACGATCAGACCGGTCCAATGAGAATGGTCCGACGGACCATTTTCATCGGGTCACCACTGAAGTGGCCTGATGGTCTGATGTGCGTACACACCATCAGTCCAAAATCCTATCGGGTCAAAACGCGGTGACGTAGAACACAACGACGTGCTGAAAAAACAAAGTTCAATGCTTCCAAGCATGCGCCGACGTGATTCTGAGCATGCATGGGTTTTTAGTCCAATGCTTTTGCATACTAACCATCGTTTTGGTCCGATGGTCAAGCGTCCATGCGGACCGATTTTAAAGCAAGTTTTAAAACTTTGGTCTGATGGACAACGGTCCGATTGGCCATACACACAATCGATTTGGTCCGATGAAACTGGCCTTAAGGCCAGTTTCATCGGACCGGTCTGATCGTGTGTACGCGGCCTTAAAGTTAGGGTGCGTGTTATACGCCTGTGCATGTTATTCGCCTGTGCGTGTTATACGCCGATAAATACGGGATATATATAACCTTTTTGTCATATAAATTATCAAAAAAGTGAAAAATTCAAGGTAAAAATCTAAGCTTATGCAGATCACAGTAAAAGAAAAAAAAAAGAAAAAGAAGAAAATAAATATTAATTATTTGTGCTCAGTTGGTGAACTGTAATTCACATAAAGGTGCTTCAGCATAAACACACACGTCTTACCAGAACATCTTTTGAATACAATTAAGTATATATATATATATAATTGTATTAAAAAGATGTTTTATGTAACACAAAATACATTATTATTTTAAATATATATTGTATGTTTAAAAATACATATATAGTGTTAAATATTACCCCTAATTATATTAAGTAGAATAAAATTTCAATTCTTCAAAAAAGACAAATGTGTTTTTATTAGACTTGGTAAATGCAGCTGAGTTTGTGCTTTATTTCCAATTACACATTTTTAGACTTAGGTTAATGAGGTACCTTTGGTTCATAAGGTTAAGTGATACATTTATACTCATTACTATACATTTCTCAGTTATTATCTTCACTTCACCAGTCTTGCCATCTCTATCTGTCAACCTACCTAATAACTACAGAAAACATATCACTAATTGCTGTCTTGCAGAACTGCTTCTAATGTCTTTCTAACCAAGAAATGAAATGTGTTTTTAAGTGAATACCTATTTTAAATTGTTCTTGTTACATGTACTAGAAAGTATTTTTTTTTGAGGTGACATCTACATTTTACATGCTTATTCCATAAATCAAACTTTTACCTTGTAGTTCTGGAACCCTGGATGAGGTCTCCCTCTTACCCCACATGGGCATTGGAGAATGTTTAGTGATTTGCAAAAGTATTTACTGTATCACCTTTGACTGAAATTGGTCTTCATCTACAATAGTTCAAATTGTTCCCTAATCCCTACCATTTTTTTTTAGTTCCAGCTGAAAAGCAATTCCATTACAAGGTTCTACCACAATTATGTTTCACTGTGGGGACAGTATTCATAAAATGCTGCAAAGCATTTATACTTGATGTGTCTCCCATATGACTTTGGCAAGTTCTAAATGTGAACTGGTATATTTTTTCAGCCTCTGCTTTCTTTATCTAATTTTCCAAGAGGTTTAGCTGTTCCTTATATCCACTATCAGGATGTTTCTCGGTCTGTATGGTAATTTTTGTCTCTAACACCCTCTGAGGCCTTCCAGTAGCAGAATTATTTGCACTGAGGTCAGGCAATTCTTTAATCACTCGTTGTCTGCCTCACGTACATATATGTCAGGAGAATGGCACGGGCAGGCAAAGCAATGTAAAGGTACGTTGCTTTGAATCTGCCGCCTAGCGGGCTCCGTGACCGATGGACTTGATGTTCACCGGTGTCCCGCGATCGTGTCACGGAGAGGCAGAACGGGGAGATGCCTTTGTAAACAAGGCATTTCCCTGTTCTGCCTAGTGACAGGACAGTGATCTACTGCTCCCTGTGATCAGGAGCAGTGATCACTGTCGTGTCACTGGTAGCACAGCCCCCTCACAGTTAGAATCACTCCCTAGGACATACTTAACCCCTTCCTTGCCCCCTACTGGTTAACCCCTTCACTGCCGGTGTAATTTACACAGTAATCGGTGCATTCAGTCATTGGGTAGCCAAATCCTCCAGGGCTGAAGGGTTTAAAATCAATTTATTTAACAAATGACTTGCAGCTCAGAGTTATCACTTTTTTTGCTAATACATCTGACTAAAAACATCTGATTATCCAGAAGAGATGGAGCATTGCCTGTCAGAATTCAGCCATATGCACAGGCTTTTTAAATTGCTGCTAATATGTTCATTCAACTCTTATGGCCCATACACACGATCCGAATATCGGCCGACGGATCGTACGACTTTTTTCGCTTAATAATCGCGAGTAAAATAAAATAGGTTTTTAAACTCACGAAAATTCTTGTACGATAGAAAAAAACGATCGGAAGTGATGTCACGTGTTGTAATGTATTTGTATTGTATTGTCGGACGACGGCTGTACTGACTAAACGAAAATCGGACGATCGGACATCGGACGAGAAAATTTTTCGTGCTTGTCCGATTGAATTTAATCGGATGAACGGTCGTGATCGGCTGTCGAAAGTAGTGTACACACGATCCAAAAATCGTACGATCCATCATCGGACAATCGTTTTCGTCCGATATTCGGATCGTGTGTATGGGCCATTAGGCAGGACATACATTAACCAATTTTCTTTCCTTCAACCATAGCTCTACTAACTGTGTTGATGGGGGGAATCCATCCCATGGAGCTATTGTATTCTTACAGTGGAAGGTTTCCCAGCTGTCAGAATACAATGATCACTGCTTACAGCTATAGCCGCTGGCAGTGTTTACATGAAAATAAATCCGACAGGCTTGTTGTACTGAAGTCAATCAATGGATTGGGAGCTGCACCGTCTGTAAGGCTACAAAAGAAAATGGCACTACTGGCAGGATCTCAGGGTGGGAAATATAGCAAATGTAAGTTCTCTAACTTATCTGCATGAATCGTACTCTGAGTTCTAATACCTAGTGGTAGGGTTGCTGTGTATTCTTGACACTGAATCACTTTAACTCAACTCCACAATACTTACCTGCGCTTCAATAGTCTGACACCCTCAAGATTCCTCACCAGCATTTTCCTCGTGGCTGCTTTTGGGTGGCAGTATTTGGTCATCTTTATTGACTGGCACAAATTGACATCACTCCTGCGCATGGGCAGAAGTGTAGTCATCCCTTCACACAGGCATGCACAGCTCAGTGTACTTTTAAAAGACCATAAACAGGCAGGTATTTTTTTTTTTTTTTTGCACCAGAGACATTGCACTTTTGTATATTAGACATTAATTCCACTTTAAGATATTTTACAACATAACAATAACAATAACATACTGTATAATTTTCATCAAGATTGTGCAGTTCTTAAAAGATATATAAACACTTAACAGTGTTTTTAAATTACTTATTAAAATTTTACAGATAAAAAAACTTACATACTTTGCAAAACAATATACATAAACACTTAACAGTGGAACACTGAAAGATCCAAGAAAAGCTTGAATATATTTGATGTAGTATTGTCAAATTAATTAATACTTTATTGCACTATAGAAATTAAATTTTTTCTAGGAGTCTTGCTGGTGTATTATAAGAAGACACTCAAAATCATTACAGTTGGTGAAAGCCAAGGATAGCTTATGTGTATTTATAGCCATGACGTGGCCATTAATTCTTATGCATAGCAAAAAAAAATAAAAAATGCTTACATGAACGATAGAAATGTAATTGCATATGGAAATGTAAGCATACAACCGAACCAAATAGACCAGGTGTGTTATGCTTATATCTGCAGGATACCCAAACATAGGAACATTGTAAAAGAAAACAATATGTAACAAAAGAATATGAGAAAATCGACACTAAACAAATATTTTTTTACTTTTTGAGTATTGTATACCACTATAAGGGAAAAAAAATCATAGGAAAATGTGCTAAAGTAACAATAATAACATCAACCACAACAAAACAATAATATGCAGCATTAATAATAATTAGAACAATGTCATAAGGAAGATGAAAATAGAACTACATATGTAAAACATAATCTTAAAAATCTTCTTATTGGAGTTTGTGTATGCTTTTTGGCAATAGCCTTAAGGAATCAATGAGAAAACCACTGTTAACCACTTCGATACAGGATATTTTCACCCCCTTCCTGCCTAGGCCAATTTTCAGCTTTCAGCGCTGTCGTGCTTTGAATGACAACTGCACCATAAACAAAAGAAGAGCGACAAGTTTGAAAATAACACAATATTTTGACTTTTTGTTGTAATAAATATCCCAATTTTTTTTTTTTAAATAATATTTTTTTCCTCAGTTTAGGCTGATATATATTCTTCTACACATTTTTGTAAAAAAAAATCACAATAAGCATATATTGATTGGTTTGCGCAAAAGTTATAGGGCCAGATTCAGAAAGAATTAGATTCCCGCAGAGTATCATAGATACTCTACGCCGCCGTACTTTACCTGGCTCTAGGAGGAATTCAGATAGATTTTGGCCCGTAAGGTACGGCGGTGTAGTGTATTTCTCCCGGGGGAATCAAAATACGCGAATAGGGGGCGTGAGGCATTTAAATTAAGCGCGTCCCCGCGGCGATCGAACTGCGCATGCTCCGTTCAGAAATTTCCCGCCGTGCATTGCGCGAAATCACGTCGTTACGTCATTTTTTTTTTGAGTAGCGTCGTTTACGGACATTCCTATTCCCGGACGACTTACGCAAAAAAAAAAAAATTGAAAGTCGACGCGGGAACGACGGCCATACTTAACATGGGCCGCGTAACGTTAGACCAGCTAAAAGCTGGTTTAACTTTACGTAGCGAAAAAATGACGTACGCGATTGCGAACGACGCTCGTAACTTCGTGGATCTCCGTAAAAAGCTCATTTGCATACCCCGACACTGAAAACGACGCAAGCTCCACCCAGCGGCCGCAAAAAGATCGCAGCGTAGATCCGAAGGCGTACGAAGATGTAAGCCTGTCAGATCGAAGCCCAACGCCGCCGTATCATGGTTTGAGGATTCAAACTAGTGATACGGCGCGCAAAATTTGAAATTACTCCTGTCTAACACCAGTTAGACAGGCGTAATTGCTCTGTGAATCTGGGCCATAGCGTCTACAAAATAGGGGATAGTTTTATGTCATATTTTTTTACTAGTAATGGTGGCGATCTGCAATTTTTCTTGTAACTGTGACATTGGGGCAGATATATCAGACACTTCTAACACTATTTTGGGACCATTCACATTCATACAGTGATCAGTGCTATAAAAATGCACTGATTACTGTATGTCACTGGCAGGGAGGAGGTTAACACTAGAGGGTGATCAAGGGGTTACTTGTGTTACCTAGGGAGTGATTATAACTGTAGAGGGAGGGGATTCACAAGGGGAGGAGACCGATCTGTGTTTCTCTGTACTGGGAACATATGGACCAGTCTCCTCTCACCTGTCAGGAGGGGGATCTCTGTGTTTATACACACAGATCCACAGTCTTGCTTTGTTATCGGGCAATCGCGAGTGCCCGTGGACATCGTGGGAACTGGGCACATTTATACTTGTAATAATAATATGGATAGATACAGTGGAACCTTGGATTGCGAGTAACACGGTTAACAAGCGTTTCGCAATACGAGCACTGTATTTTAAAATATCCCAACTCGGTTTGCGAGACAACTCGCAAAACGCAGAAGATTCATGTGAAATCAGTGTGCAGAACCGCGTTTGGCCTGAGGTGGGGGGCGCTGGAGCCAAACGGCACCGATCGCAAATGATCAGCGCCATTCGGAAAGGGCCCAAGGACAGCTCGGTGGGAGTCCTGATTTTAGTGCAAAGGGAGTCTTTCCGATGTTTGCCGAGGTCAGCCGAACTGTCCTTGGGCCTTTACGGCTGTTTCCGAAGCTCTCTGGCGCCCCCACCTCTGGCCGCATGTGGTATCGCATGCCATAGAAGTGAATGCGGAGAAAATTATTTTGTTTCAATTGACTTCAATGGGGAAGCTCACTTTGATATGCAAGTACTTTGGATTATAAGAATTCTCCTGGAACGGATTATGCTCATAATCTGAGATTCCACTGTACTGGCAAATAAGCCTCAATTTAGGGATGACAAATATTGACACTGGCTATGAAAGAAAACATGCATTATGTTTTTTACAGATCAATCATTTTAAATGTAAACACTATGTTCACTACAACTTTATTTTTCAACACCATTTTATATATTCTGTAGTTTGCTGATTGTACATTGTAGAAATGAGATTTAAAAAACAGACTCAACATATAACAATGTATGTTCATAAAAATATCCTATAAGGCTTGTGTACCTGCCTACACACTGCAAGCAGACACAGACAAATGCATCCCTCTGTGAAATTGTTTTAAAAAAAAAAAAACAAGACATGCATTTAGACCAAACTTAATATCCACGAGAGGACAAAACACATATAAGCTTTATATTTTGTGAAATACATTTACTGTATGTTTTAGTTAACAAGGCCATTTTCAATTATCTTTGAAAAAGAATGGTGAATGCATTTGTAAATGTGTCTGAAATGCATAAACTACACTTGTCGAACTGTATGACAAGTGTAGTTTATGCATTTCAGACACATTTACAAATGCATTCACCATTCTTTTTCAAAGACGTCCAACTGACTGCTGCTAAAAGAAAAAACATGCCTCAATTTTTTTGATTAAGAAAGGTCCAACTTTAAGCCTAGGTTCACATTGGAGCGATTTGTCATGCGATTTGAGAGATCAAATTTGCTTCACAAGTTGCAGCCTATTGGCAGGAATGGCACTGTTCCAATCGGTGTGACACCGATTTTGCGGTGCCGCATGGATTAGCAAAAGAAGTTCCTGCACTACTTTTGCCGATTTCAGGTGCGATTTCAATAGACATCTGTGTGGCTTCATACACAAATGTCTATTAAGTAGCACCTAAAATCGCGCTTACCTTGCTACTTTGAAATTGCGCTAGTTCAAGTGAAGTAGCGCAATTTCAAGTAGTATCAATGTGAACCAGGGCTGAAGCCAAGGAAAACACCAGGTATACTCTCCACTGCATTAAGGAGGGCTCTTTCACATGGAGCGGATCTGTATTGATCCGCCCCGTGTGTGTCCGTTTGCTCAGCGGGGATCATTCGTAAATCCCCGCTGAGCTGTCGGCAGACAGTGCGGTCCCCACACAGTGTACAGGGACCGCCCTGTCTTTCCTCCGCTCTCCCCTATGGGGAATCGGATGAATACAGACCGTGTGTCCGTATTCATTCGATCTGTTCCGCCAGACAGAAGAAAAATAGGGTTTTCTTTCGTCTGAAAAAGCAGGTCTTTGCAGAGGCGGATCTTTACCGTTCATCCGCCCATGTGAAAGGGCCCTAAGACATGTAGGATAGACCTACTAAAATCAGAGCACTCGGAATCTGGTGCAGCTGTGCATGGTAGCCTAGCCAATCAGCTTCTAACTACAAACGGATTTGTTTTTATACAAAGCTGCACCAGATTTCCACTCTCCAGTTTTAGTAAATCCAGGCTGTCAAATTATAGTAGCAAATGTTCTATAATGATTATTTTCATAGTAGTATACACAGTAGCAAGGTTTTTGTTTCTAGGCTGTAAACCTATAGAAAATACAATGAATAGGGAGATGGGGAAAAAAAAAAGGGCAACAAGCCCCGGGACTTTAAACGGTGTCCAAATGAGACATTAATCTCAAGTACAGAAAATATACAAAATGTATTTAATTTAGACATTCAAAACATGAAATAACATGATAAAATGAGATAAACAGTTGATGGTCCATAGAAGAACCAGCGTGGCTCACAATAAAGGCCACTGAAATCCTTGTACTCGGCAATTTAAAGTCCGTTTAAAGTCCCGGGGCTTGTTGCCCTTTTTTTTCTACCCATCTCCCTATTCATTGTACTTTATGGGATGTGGTGTCTATGATTGTTTTCTCCCTTGCCTACCTTTTACTATAGAAAATACAGTTTTAAATGTAATTTGTTAAAGCACCATTTCCTTATTCTGGCATGAATATATTTTACTAAAGTACAGTCAATAATCATCGCAGGGCATGTGCATTTAGCATTTCCTTTTCTTTTTGAGCTGAAGATTTGTCAGTGCTATGTTTGTGTATGTGTATTACTATTATTAAATTTGGAAAAGGGTTATGAGGTGAAGGATTCATTGGTGAGCTAAACTGCATTGTAAGCAAATGCCAAATTGACTCATAATTACACATGCACTGCTAAAGTCCTAAAACTATCTCTCTCTCTCTCTCTTTTTTTTTTTAACAGAAAATGTATTAAAACCTGACAGACAGAAGAAGATTATATTTTCTTTTACAATTTACCTATCTCCCCTGTTTCACTGGGAATTTGGCACAAATGCTGTTCAGTGCAGTTTTAATTTAGCTATTACACCATGGGGGTTATTTACAAAAGGAAAATCCATTTTGCACTACAAGTGCAAACTACAAGTGAAAGGTGCACTTGAAATTGCACTGAACGTGCACTTGGAAGTGCAGTCGCTGTAGATCCAAGGAGGACATGCAAGGAAAAAAAAAACAGCATTTTAGCTTGCACATGATTGGATTTTCAGTGCAATTTCAAGGGCACTTTGCACTTGTAGCTTGCACTTGTAGTGCAAAGTGGATTTGCCTTAAATAACCCCCCTTGTGTCTTGCCTGCAGTCCATCTTTAACTATAGATACTAAATACCTTTAGCATTCAATCATCTAACAAAAAAATGAATGTAGTAGGTAGGTACCACAGCTCAATTTACTTCACCGTTTAAAGACATTCAGCAGTAGGTAATTGCTAAATCAACTAAAAATCCTCTTTCATAAAGCAGGAACAACATAGACATGTGACGTGGTTCATTCTTAAAGGTTCTTAAAGGAGTTCACCTTAATGAAATCTATGCATTAAGGTGAAAAAACATCTGATGATGCCACCCCCCCCCCCCCCCGGGCCCCCATTTTACTTACCTGATCCGTTGAAAGTCCCGCGCTTGGTCCCAAGATCCTCTTCGCCGCTCAGCCTGGCCACCGATTGGCAAGAGCAGATGGATTGAGAGCAGTGCAGCCATTAGCTGGTGCTGTTGTCAATCACATCCAGTGATGCAGCACGCCGAGGGGCGGGGCTGCAAGGACTCATCACTACGCAAGCTCTCTCGCATGAATGTGGTGAGTTCTTGCTGGGAGGACCAGAGACAGCTGCCGAGGGACCCCAGAAGACGTGGATCGGGGCCACTCTGTGCAAAACGAACTGCACAGTGGAGGTAAGTATAACATGTTTGTTATTTTAAATATTTTTTCCTTTAGTAACCCTTTAAAGATCCTCTGAAATCACAAAACAGATGTTAAAGTCGAGTTTCTAACAGTTTAGTGACACCCACTTGTTGTTTTTATTAGAAGGCTGGCAGATCTGTTCTCATAGATTTTTTTTTTGTTTTTATATATTTCTGTGCCTCTGCTGTGAATTTTGAAAATAAATATCTCCACAATGAATGTATCTACAGAAGAGAATGGGAGTTTGTTATAAAGTCTTTTTACTGTTTTTTAAAATGATGTAATACATTAGTGTGCATAGTCAGGGCACAGATTCTCTTTAAATAGTGTCAGTTATATTTCTTGTAAACTGAAGCCACAGTGTTTGGCCACATGTTTCAGCAAATAATACATTTGGCTGGGATTAAGATGCTGAACCAGCAGCTGCTTTTACAACATCCAGTCTATAAGAGAACTGCTACCGCAATGTCCTCTCTCTTCCATGTTGCAGGAAAAGGGGAAAACAGATGACATCTTTACACTGCCAGCTTCCTAAAGTATAACTAAAGACAGAACTTTATTTTTTTGGATAGAGTGGAGAGGGATTCGAACACCTGTCAGGATTTTATTGCTGTCTGTGACCCCATTAGGGAGATTCAGCTTCTTTATTTGTCATGTTTACTTTTATCATCAAAAGTAAATGAAAATTTTGGGTTGTCACCAGCGCTGGAATAAAGGGAAACTATTCCAATGAGGGCACTAGTTCTGGTGATCCAGGTAAAAAGCAGGAATTCCTTCAATTTGGGGGGGGGGTTTACTCTCACTTCCAGTTTTGGCAATTGGGCAGGTAGTGAAGAGGAATCTCCACAATGGGACACAGATTGCAAAAAAAAAAAAAACTGACAGAGGTTATAACCCTCACTCACTCTACCAAAATGAAAAAGAGTTCTGCCCTTAGTTCTAGTTTAACTCTATAATCACTTTAACACCCCAGCGCTTTCTTTAGCAGTACAGAGGAAACCACCACTTTTGGAGTTTTCAGAAAAGAAGAAGCACACATGTAAGAAGAATTTTTACATTAATATAATGAGAGAATATAACAAATATGCAAAAGTAGACAATGCACAGGCTCCTCTAATATTCTGAATTAGCTTACTCTGATTTTAGAAGGTAAAGCAAGTCAAAAAGAGATTGCCTCTGGCTGAAGAACATCTATTAATATTATTTTACTCATAGAGGCTTATGCCGCGTACACACGGTCGTTTTTTGCGATGAAAATAACCAACATTTTTTAAAACGTCATTTAAATTGCTCGTGTGTGGGCAAAACTTAGTTTTTTGTCTTAAAAAAAATGACCAAAAAAAAATTCCAACATGCTTGAATTTTTTGTGTCGTTTTTTAAAACGCCGTTTTTTGTGTCATAAAAAGTGATGGTGTGTGGGAAAAACGACGTTGAAAACGACGTTTTTAAACCCGCACATGCTCAGAAGCAAGTTATGAGATGGAGCTTCAATGGAAAAAGAGTGCCGTCAAACGTGGTGTACGTCACCGCGCTTTGCTAGAGCTTTGTAGAAAAACGATGGTGTGTACGCAACGTCGTTTTGGAAAATGAAGTTTGAAAAACATTGTTTTTTTCCATGATTGAAAACGTTGTTTTTTTTCATCGCAAAAAAACGACCGTGTGTACGCGGCATAAGTATTACTTGTGGTTGCTGCTTATATGCATTTTTATGCAAATGGAGCCAATCTTTGAATGAATACTCCTCAAGACTAACTACACATCCATGCATTTTTTATTGGCACAACACCTTGCATTAGGGCTGGGGACTCCTGAATGGAATAGGGCAACAGGGTGCTGTTATGTTTTTAGAAAGCTTTGTACAACACCCTATGTACAATACCTGCCATGATCTGCCAGGGTCTATACTAAGGTATGCAATTATAATTTAAACATTTTAAATAAATGTTAATTGGGGGAGGGGGGTATTTAAGATTAAATATAAGTATATTCATCTTTAACTTTAAGAAGCATATGGCAATATGGTGCTTGTTAAATGTCAGGTTGAGTTAGGGTCCTTTCACATGGAGCAGAACGTTTTTCGGTCCGCTCCGTGTGTCCGTCAGCTCAGCGGGGGGTCTCCGCTCAGCTGTCGGCGGACAGGGCAGTCCCCGCACACTGTGCAGGGACCGCCCTGTCTCTCCTCCGCTCTCCCCTATGGGGAGTCGGATGGAAAAGGACCGTCTGTCCGTTTGCATCCGATCCGTTTGGCCAGACCGAAGAAAAATAGGACATTCTTCCGTCCGCAAAAAAGGATGCGGATCTGGCGGACGTTAGCGGATGCATCATCCGCTAACGGATCCACTCCCATACTTCAGTAGTGCTGGTTGGGACTCTACCTTCCTCCATACTCCCTAATAGCCATGTCTTGGCCACCGGTTCTAATGTGGTCCTGAAGATTTTATTTAGCCTATCTATTATCTCCACCCAATATCTAAATAGCTTCGGGCACTTCCAAACCATGTGTATAAAATCTCCTGTCGCCCTGCACATGGGGCACTCATCGTTTTGTCTCCACCCGAGTTAAAAATTTGTTTAGGGGTGTGGTAGACTCTATGTATTAAGAACAGGTGGGATATTTTCTGCACCAGTGCTCCCCGTTCTAAGATCTTATCCCATTGTTCAGTAGTTATTGGCCCCACATCTCTTTCCCATCCTGCTCTGCGCTTGGCGGATCCAGCTTTACTTATCACTCTAGCACCTAGTCTAGTATATGTCTCAGAAATTAGACCTTTAGATCTATTTGTCGTAATTATTTTTAGGAGAGTGGGGATCTGAATCCATTTGATTATTTGTGACCTGAACTGCACTTGAATGGCATGTCAAATCTGGATATATTTATAGAACGTTCTATTTGATATATTGAATTTGCGTCTTAAGTCTGAAAAAGTTTTCATGAGATTGCCCTCATACAGTTCAATTAGTCTATTAAAGCGGAGCTCCAGCCGCAATTTTTTTTTTTTTTAAAGTCAGCAGCTACTAACAGTGTAGCTGCTGACTTTAAATAAGGACACTTACCTTGTCCTACTTGCCCCCGCTGATGGGCCCCCCGATGCTGGTCCCACGATCACTCCGGGTCCCGCGCCGCCATTCACACTATGGGAAACAGGCAGTGAAGCCGTACGGCTTCACTGCCCATTTCCTACTGCGCCTGCGTGAGTCTCACGATGGCTTGTGAATGAGCGCGCTGCTCTCTGAGAACACACACAGTTCCCAGAAAGCAGCGCACCCCATTCAAAAGCAGAAGGACAAGAAGAAAAGGCACCGCAGAGTGGAAGAGCCAGATTACGGACTTCTGCATAGCAACAGGTATTTCGGGTGAGTATTTTTTTTTTTTCAGTTTTTTTTTTTTTTTTAACAACATGGGAAAATGTTGTTTTCCTGGGTGGAGCTCCGCTTTAATTCACTGTCTCTCCCATTCCCTGGGTTTCTCTATACTCCTTACTTCCGCCAAATTTTTGTTGTTCCAATTTTCACTAAAATTCACTAAATGCGTGCGTTATCTGACGCATCAGTAGAGATCTCTCCGCTTGATGTCCTAATCGCCGCAACAATGGAGGAGGGTGTGTGGAGTGTGTGGGAGTGGTCTGAGACTTTTATTGGGCCATACTCTATCTTCCTCACCAATGCTATTGCTTCCTCATTGCCCAGGGCCATGTGTGCCTGTATAAATGTGCCTGTATACTTTAAAAAAAGGTACCTGTAAGTGATAAATATAGAAAGGAGGCAGCTGATTTACTTGTTGAATGCATATGGAAATAGTAGAAAAAATATTTAATTGAAAATATTGTGTAGCCAAATACCAGTGACATTCAGATACCAATTATCATAACAGGATCAATTAGGAAATGACCAATAGTGGACCAAGACATTTCAAAGCACAGTAACAAACGGACTGCAGATTTTCAGTTTCTGAATACAGACAGTAGATCTGGCCCTGCCTGCTCCAATGGATTGGCATCTTTTACAACACCATTTGCATATGGAAATAGCCATCCAAGTAGACTAGACATGTCTGTTAGTATTTTTAATTAGAAAAAAAAAAAAAAAGCTCTGTATGTAGCTCATGATCAATGTTGTTTTACATTATTTCCTTATTCTAAATGTGATCTTTTACCAAGTTTCACTGTTAGAGGTAAAATTATTTATATTGTGCAAATACTTATTACATTTAGAAATAGTGTATCGACCTACTCTGGAAAAATTTGACTGAAACATGTGATCCATTTAGATCTATTTCAAGCTGTGGCACTTGCTAACATTTTTAAGTTAAGCAGCCCCTTATGAGGGCTTCCAATATACCCCAACTGGTAAAAAAGTAACTTACCCCTTTTTCAAAATGTATTGTATGCGCATTAAGATGCAGTAAGGTGCCTTGGGCTCTACTATACAATGCTTTGGGGTTTCATTGACAATGAATAGCACAGTAATGCACAGTACATAAAGCAGCCGTACTCTACTACCAAACGCTCTGGCAATGTTCATTAACATATGTGCTTTGATGTTGACACAAATGTCAGTGGGCCCTAAGTTTCACAACAATTGGTAGCTGTAGAGTACTGACAATTTCTAATGATAGTGCGTTGATACTGTATAGCAAAGATCAAGATTAGAACTCTGTACTGTATTTCCTTATCACTATACAGTATGTCTCAAATGTTTAAAATACAAATAACAGACAAACTAACAAAACAACTAATAAAAGAAACATTAAAAAGGAAGTATTCACATTTTTAATTACCTTTCCCACATACTGAGGGTCTGGTCCCATGTGTTCTTCTAAAACAAAGAACTGATTCCAAACCCATCCACGTTTTGGCCGATGGTGAACTTCTGTCTCTCCTTCTATATGTTTGGTTTGATTTCTGGTCACCTTAATGGAGGTGTGATGTGTTGCTCCATAACATCTCTGTACAAAACAGAGGCACACTAGAACAGGACAGATACCAGATGTGCTTGTAAATCTCATGGTAGGAAATGTTTCCTTCTTCTTTGCCTTGTATATTTGTAATCCAGCAACCTAGGTGCACTTTCTATGTAGCTAAATTTGATCTGGCAGAACAGTCCAGCATTGTCTTCCTTGAGCATCCATTATTTTTATTGATTTTCAGAAATTAAGACTGTATTTACATTGTGAAAAGAAAATATGTCTTAGCAGTGTCTCTGTGGAAATCCTCATAACGTTGTCCAGGAGACGGGCATGTTCAATCTAATGGAAATAAGCAAAGAGAACCATCAGGAAAGTCATTTACTTCTTTACCCTATTAGTAATTATTGATTTGTACATAAATATAGAGTATAAAGTTTTAATTGAAGAGTCTAATCAATGGAGGCACCAAATCTTTTCCACATAATAGTACACTTGTTTTATCCAAACTACTGTTAGATTCACAATACAACCATTATTGTTACCAAAATGGTTAAATCACTTTATCTTAGTAAATGTTTTAAAAGTAGTACACAATTTATGATTTTAGGATTGCATTTACGTAATTGTTTATGCTGTTATAAACATCAATGTCATTAAACAGCTTTCATCATTATTTTGGGTATTCGCTCGGTTGTTAATTTTCAGGCTTTATAAAGGAAAAAATAAATAACAGAAAAACAAATATTATTGCAAGCTATCTTTGTTGTAATTTGCAAAAAATCTCAAATTTAATTGGGGATACTCAGTGTAGAAAAATGGAGGATTCCACACCTTACATTCACCTTAGCGAGAATCACTTTTTTTTAAATGCAGCACTTAAATACCATTTCCATATTTTAACAGGTTGCTCTAAGGGGTACTAAGCAGAGCTTTTCTAAAAAGAAAACCTTTTAAAGTATAACTTTAATGAAAAAATTGTGTGTGTGTTCTCATGGATGCTGCATAGTTTGTATATATATATTTTTTAATCAGATCATTTTTATATTTTTATATGCAAACAACGTTAGAACAATACAGACAAATTATACAAACCAAATATCATTA
Source organism: Rana kukunoris (assembly GCA_029574335.1). Classification (NCBI taxonomy): domain Eukaryota; kingdom Metazoa; phylum Chordata; class Amphibia; order Anura; family Ranidae; genus Rana; species Rana kukunoris. The sequence goes on from CM056053.1 coordinate 240,791,294, forward strand.
AACAAAACACAACCAAAAAAAAACACAAAAGATGTATTAGCGTACCTGTATTACCACATCTAGCACAGGCTGGCTCAGATTTCAATCCAATTGCATACAGCAAATGGGGAGTTCTAAAGACACTATGAAGGATAAAGATCTGTGTCAGTCTGTGTGATGGAGAAAGAGAGACCCGGGATGAGGACTGAAGAATATCATCCCAGACCTCCTCGGGGATTGAACCAATATCTTTTTCCCAGCCAGCCCTAGAGCGAATGGGAAAGTTCAGTAGAAACCTATCTAACAAAACCCTATATGTAGCAGAAGTAAGACCTTTTATTGACCCTACCTGTACTATCTTATCAAAGATAGCGGGAAAAAATATCCTAGCAGAAAATAATTGGGCATGTAAACCATGTCTTAGTTGGAGGAATTGATAGAACCAGTTAGATTGTAAAGATAACTCTCCCCTTAGATCTTTAAAGGATTTAAGTATACCGTATTCGTATAACTTAGCTAGAGTTGTTATTCCTAATTTCCCCCATCTCTGAAAGCTTCTAAGGGCCAAAACTTGAGGAAGTCTATCATTTTACCATATGGGGTGTATCTAGTAGGATAAGAGACACCCAGTATTTTTTTTAACTGTATCCCATATTTTATATATTAACGTGCAGGTAAGCATATCGGCAAGTGTGACAGCCCCTCTTGCACCATCTTGGACATAGAGTGGTAACCGACCCTTAAAAGCATAAGAAAATAATCGTTGAGCAGGAAGAAGTGTCTGCTCAGACTCTCATCCAACAAAGTGCTGTAGTTGGGATGCAAATAAGTATAACCTTGGATTAGGAAATGCCAGACCGCCCGCATTTTTGGGGTGTTGTAGAATCCCCAATTTAATGTGAGGGGTTTTGTTTCGCCATATTAATCGCCTAAATATGGTATTAATCTTAATAAAGATCCGTATGGGTAAGCTGAGGCATCCATATCATCTTAATTATATTAATACAGCCTATTAATGATAGGGGGAGGTTATTCCAGGTTTTACTTTGAAAGTAATGGAAGTATTGTTATCCACAATACATGACTGTAGGGCATCAAACATAGTTATACCCAAATATTTTATAGAACAAACAACCGTAAGATGAGAACGTGTAGATGGCAATACATCTGGAAGGGGATCTAGAGCCATTAGCATGGATTTGTCACAGTTTATGCCTAACCCAGAAAACCTGTAAAACTCCTTAATATATTTCATTACCGCTGGCAGGGATGAGCAGATATTGGTCAAGAAAACAAGGATATCATCTGCATATAATTATATATTTTCTTCCATAATCAAACTGGTAACATCGGAAGAGGCCTGTATAAGACATGCCAATGGCTTTATAGCCAGGGCAAAAAGCAGGGGGGACAGTGGACACCTCTGCCTAGTGCCCCGGAAGAGTTTAAAACTGGGAGATTGAAGGCCAATGAACCTAACCAATGCCACCAGTGCAGAGTATAACAGACGCATCCACTGGCAGAAGCCAGAGCCAAGCCCAAATTTTTTGAGGATGGCCCATAGGTATGGCCATTCGACACTATTGAAGGCCTTGATTGCGTCTAACGCCAACAAGGCCTTATTTAATCTAGTATCAAGTATATTACCAAGAATTTTAACATCTGTGGATAATGGAGAGATTGGTCTGTAAGATTCAGGCTGTATCAAGTTTTTATCCTTTTTAGGTATGAGTACAATTACAGATTGACCCATAGTGTCTGGAAGCTGGCCCAGATGAAAAGCCTCATTTAATGTACTAAGGAGGGCAGGAAGCATCTCTTTATTATATTTTGTATAGATCTCTATAGGGAGACCATCAATCCCTGGGGCCTTGGAGTTAGGGAAGCTAGCCACCACACGTTCCACTTCCAGTAAGGTGAGTGGAGCATTAAGAATGTGTCTCTCTTCTTGTGTAATAGCCGGAAGATTAATACTGACCAAATAACTAGATAACTCTGCTGGGGTATAGTCAGCCCTAGAAGTATACAAATCCTGATAATAGGACTTAAAAATAGATATAATGGGGCTAGTCTGATTAAAAACTTCCCTTTTTACATTCGTTAGAGCTGAAACATGTGTAGGTTTGGATTGAGACCTTACTATCTGAGACAATAGTCTACCATTCGCCTCTCACTCAGCCCATCCAAGTCTTTTCTGGAAGAAGAGTTTATTCCTAACTCTAGATTTCAACAGTTAATCGAGTTTGCAGGACACGTGGGCATGCGCCCACAGGCACGCCGACAAATTCAAAGGGATGTACAGGTATGTCCATTTGCCTGTACGTACCCTTCTTCCGATGTACATCTGTGTGCGCTGGTTGGCAAGCGGTTAATAAAACACTGAAGCTTTGATGTTTTCAGAAAACTATGTACAACACCTTTATGGTCCCACCAGCCATGATCTTTCTTCACTGCATAGAGAAACATAGAGACCCGATACTGACATCCATTGGTCTTAGATAAGGTGTGTGTGAAAACAGGTTGTATTTCAAAATATCATTTGCATATTAACCACTTCCGGTCCGCGCTATTGACATAATACGTCAGCAGCGCGGACCTGAGGCGCCGGGGTCACGTCTTTGGACGTGATTTGCTCGTAATATATATATTTTTTTTTAATTGGGATATTTATTATAGCAACAAGTAAAAAATATATATACTGTATATTTTAAATTGTCGCTCTTTTTTTGTTTATAACGCAAACAATAAAAACTGCACGGGCGATCAAATACCACCAAAAGAAAGCTCTATTTGTGGGAAAAAAAAGGACGCCAATTTTGTTTGGGTGCCACGTCGCACGACCGTGCAATTGTCAGTTAAATCGACGCAGTGCCGCAAGCTGAAATTTCGCCTGGGCACGAAGGGGGTTTATGTGCCCAGTAAGCAAGTGGTTAATGAGGAGGGAGAAAAGGACCAGTGAAGGGTAAATATAGTAAGCAGTATACATTTCAGCTTTAAGACACTAAAAAACTGCCAAATGTAACCTAGTTAATTGTTGTAGTCAATTACAACTTTTATCTAGCTAGTTGTAAGTTAATCACTTACTTTATAGTGGTGTTACTAATGTAATACTGGTATTGTAGTCAAGCATATACATAAATGATAATGTATTTACACCTATCACACAAGCAGAAACACACAGATAAATCAAAATATAAAGTATAAACATATGATATGCTTCTATATAGAAATCAATTTTAACAACTACTTATCAATGTATATGTTTATTTTGTGAAATAAATGTAAATAAGCAATTGCTACATGAGCATTGAGCACCTTGTAATGACCTCAGGGGTACGTATTCGAATACTGTTTATTGTGAAATTGTTTTTGTAAAGCAGATCAAATGAGATACTGCTGAACTCATCTGCAGTGCTGGAAAGTCAATGAGCTATGAAGTGCCAATACCGATGTTCCAAACTGGATTATTACCAACATTAGACAAAGTGGGAAACAGCAACAGGGAGTTATCGTTTTTTTATTTTTTTTCTAAAAGCAGGTGTGTGGATTCCCCAAGTATGTATTAATTTATATCACATTTTTATTACTATAACCACTTTAGCCCCGGGCCTGTTTTTCAGATTCGGTGTTTACGAGACTAAAACATTTTTTTTTGCTATAAAATTACTTAAAACCCCCAAACATTATATATATTTTTTTTCTAACACTCTAGAGAATAAAATGGCAGTCATTGCAATACTTTTTGTTACACCGTATTTGCGCAGCGGTCTTACAAGCGCACTTTTTTTGGAAAAAATTCACTTTTTTAAATAAAAAAATAAGACAACAATAAATTTGGCCCAATTTTTTTACATATTGTGAAAGATAATGTTACGCCGAGTAAAATGATACCCAACATGTCACGCTTAAAAATTGCGCCCGCTCGTGGCATGGCGTCAAACTTTTACCCTTAAAAATCTCGATAGGCGATGTTTAAAAAATTCTACAGGTTGCATTTTTTGAGATACAGAGGAGGTCTAGGGCTAGAATTATTGCTCTCGCTCTAACGATCGCGGCGATACCTCACTTGTGTGGTTTGAACACCGTTTTCATATGCGGGCGCTACTCGCGTATGCGTTCGCTTCTGCGCGCGAGCTCGTCGGGACAGGGGGGGTTTAAATACGAAAACAAAAAAAAAAATTTTTTATTTGTATTAATTTTACCAATTTTTAACACTAAAATAAAAAAAAATAAAAAAATTATCACTTTTATTCCTATTACAAGAAATGTAAACATCCCTTGTAATAGAAAAAAGCATGACAGGTCCTCTTAAATATGAGATCTGGGGTCAAAAAGACCTCAGATCTCATATTTAGGCTAAAATGCAAAAAAAAAAAAAAAATTTTTAAATGTCATTTTTCAAATGACATTTAAAAAAAAATGTCTCTTTAAGACGCTGTTTGGAACTGACGTTTGACGTCACTTCCGCCCAGCAGAGCTACGGGGATGGACGAGGGAAATTTTTTCCCTCACTCGCATCCCCGCTGACCAGACGAGCGCACAAGATCGCCTCCGCCGCTACCGACGGCTCCGGTAAGCGGCGGAGAGCGCGGGAGCGCAGCGGGAGGGGGGGGGGGGGGGGACGCTCGTCCGCTACCGATAACGGCGATCTCGCGGCGATTCCGCCGCGGAGACCGCCATTATCGTTTACCCGACCGCCCACAGAAGAGATGGATATCTCGGTTGTGGCAGCAGCTGCTGCCGTTACCGAGATATCCATCCTCAAAGTGCCGACGTATACCTGCGGTGGGCGGTCGGAAAGTGGTTAATAGACAGTAACATGTATTAGTTTTACTAAACTGAAGATATTGCTTTTTTTTTCTTTTTTTTTACTGTACACATTTTACACTATATAACCTTTATAACCTTTAGTTTTATCTAAAGTTCTGGATGCATATAGATAGATTAAAGGAGTTGTAAAGGAAAACATTTTTTTTGCTGAAATTACTGTTTACAGGCTATAGATACATAATAGTTCCTTTTAAAAATGATTAAAAATAGATAAAAATCAATCATATAATGTGCCTGCACTTTCAGTTTCGTTTTTCATCTAGTTTCATGCTTCTGTGAAGGACAGAGACACAGAGCCAATCAGGGCAGTGTTTGCTTTAAAAATAAAACAGATTGGTTCTGAGGGGTTTTAGACACACAGTAATCACACCTTCTTGATTAGAGACCACAGAGAGAAGCTCCCAGTATTTTTTTCATAAGGAAACAGACAACTAGGATGTGTGCAGAACAGAGCAAAAACGAACAATGAGGACATGAATCCAGGACTGCATTAGGGTAAAAAAAAATCCTTTAGTGACCCTTTAAGTAATTAGAATAAGTACTAACTAAAAAGTATTTTTTAACCAAAAGTGTTTTAATTTATGGTGTACGTTTATTAAACTGAAATAAACCAGTACTGTGACTACCACAGCTTATTTCAAATGTGCAGTAGCTTAATAAGTTGCAATGAGGACTGGAGATGATCACTTTTCATCACAGCTCAATGAGAAGCTGCCTGTGAAGTCAATGCCAACAGCCAGTTTATTAAGTTGTGATGTAAGCACCCGACTGGCTGTTTGTGTAAATTATCTCACTCCTTGATAGCTGAGGAGGAAAATGGCCATGATATAATGAGAAAGTACAGGAGGAATTATGCTCTCTACTTCCTCTGTCACTGCTCGGCAGTGCCTGTAGAATGTAGAGCAGGCTGAATATATAAATAGCTGCATAGTTGGTCAGGTTGAAAAAAAAAAGGTCCAGCTAGTTCAACCAATAAACACACACACACACATATATATATATATATAGGGGACCCTTGAGTCTAATGTGGGTATATTCCCACACTAAACCCCCAGCATATTATTTTTTTTTTTTAAAGTGTATTTTTGTGCGTGAACTCGAGAGAGAGGAGCCGGACTGCAGGAGTTGGGAGTAGGCAGACCCTCCCCCCGGAGGCAATCGCCATCCTTCTCCATGCCCCTGGTGGCAATGGCGGGTGTGAAGGGGAGCCTCCCACTCACCCCACCCTACCTGCTCCTCTTGGGAGCCCAACTGGGGCCACAATGGGGCAGAGGGACTCCCCCTATGAGGGAGTGAGGGGGCCTAGCCCACCCAGCCAGCCCTGTAGGTCCTTCGCCTCTCTTTATTTTAGGAGACCGCATGGCCAAAGTGCATGTGTTTTAAACCAATTTCGTGTGCGTGCAAGTGTGGTCGTACTAAGCACAGGTGTACCTTGCATAGCACACCCACCGGGAGCCGTGCTGAGACCACCAAACTCAATTCACATGTAGCCGAGACCGGGATCCGAACCCTTGGCTGCAGAGGTGAATGGCTTGTCAGCGCAGTGCCAATCACGTTGAGCCACCACAGCTCCCCCCCAGCATATTATTATATGGAAAATGTTACCCCAATATTTCATATATATATTATAATAAATAGAGAAATACAGTATATAATATGATATAATATAATATAATATACTTTATTTATTGGCGTATAACACTCACTTTTTTACCCTGAAAATAGAGAGTAAACTGTACCTGCATGTTATACGCAGGGGGCTATGGAAAGTTTTTTTCCCTGAAACTTCCCCCTTAAAGTTAGGGTGCGTGTTATACGCTGATAAATACAGTAATTTATTGTATATCGTAAAATATACAGTTTGTAGGAATAGAAGCGTATCCTACAATAGTATATATACTGTATTTATTACACTCACTTTTTTACCCTGAAAGTAGAGGGTAAACTGTGCCTGCGTGTTATTTTTTCCCAAAAACGTTCCTCTTAAAGTTAGGGTGCGTGTTTTACACCTGTGCGTGTTATACGTCGATAAATACGGTAATAACATATATTTATATTATATTATAATATAGAATAATATATAAATAATACAAATAATTCTGATAATATTGGAATTGTTTCAAATGGAGATTTCAGCAAATTCATGTAACTTTTAATAACAAAATATAATTTTTATCACTGCAGTGTTCCACTTTCAGAATATTTTTTTCAGATTTGTTCACAGAATCACACCTGAAATGATTAATGTTCTTCTTATAGGGCACAGCAAAATGAGTGTTAAGTAGAGATACATCAACCTGCTTTCACAGACATCATCAGCAGTAAGTTGATGTAAGAGAACCCCTTTTCACCTCTGTGGTGAATAGAGATTATCTAATGTACACGACAAAAAAGTTATTACTATACATTAGAGGAAGCAAATGCAACTGACCACCTACAGAAAGAAACATAGGCCCAGATTCAGAGAGAATTGGATTCTCGTAGCGTATCAGAAATACGCTACGCCGCCGTTTTTTACCTGGCTCTACGTGGAATCCAGGTAGATTTTGTCCAGTAAACGACGGCGGCGTAGTGTATTTCTCCCGTCGCAATCCATCTAGACGAGTAGGGGGCGTGAAGGATTTAAAATAGGCGCGTTCCCGCGGCGATCGAACTGCGCATGCTCCGTTCGCAAATTTCCCGCCGTGCATTGCGCGAAATCACGTCGTTACGTCATTTGTTGTTTGAGTAGCGTCGTTTACGGACATTTCTATTACCGAACGAGTTACGCAAAAAAAAATAAAAAAAAAAAATAAATTCAACGCGGGAACGACGGCCATACTTAACATGGGCTACGCACCGTTAGACCAGCAAAAAGCTGGTCTAACAGTACGTAAAAAAAACAGACGTAAGCGATTGCGAAGACCGCTCGTATCTTCATGGATCGCCGTAAAAACACATTTGCATATCCTGACGCATGAAAACGACGCAAACTCCTCCCAGCGGCCGCAAAAATATCGCAGCGTAGATCCGAAGGCTTACGAAGACGTAAGCCTCTCGGATCGAAGCCCGAAGCCGCCGTATCATGGTTTGAGGATTCAAACTAGTGATACGGCGCGCGAAATTTGAAATTACTCCTGTCTAACACCAGTTAGACAGGCGTAATTGCTTTATGAATCTGGGCCATAGATTCTCCTGCAACTACATATATCTCATAGGTACTTTCACATCTAGACCTAATGTTAACATAACATAAAATAATTCCAAAAAAAAAAAAAAATTCTGACATATATGTAAATCCAACATTTGTTTTTAGTTTTGCATAGATCTAGAAGTGTTAAACAGATTTTTTTCTCCAATACAAATAACTGAAGAAAATCCAAAAATGTATAGTTGGTGGGGAAGATTTACTAAAACTGGTGCACTCAGAATCAGTTCATTTAAAAAAAAATAATACACATATTTGATCAGGAATGAATACTGTATTTATTGGCGTATAACACTCACTTTTTTACCCTGAAAATGGAGGGTAAACTGTGCCTGCGTGTTATACGCAGGGGGCTGTGTAAAGTTTTTTTCCTGAAACGTCCCTATTGAAGTTAGGGTGCGTGTTATACGCCGATAAATACGGTAATCATGTATTTTTATTTTTTTCACAGGAGTCTGCCTTGCATTGCACCAGCAATCGGTAGATCGCGGGTGCATTGCCAGGCTCCTGAAGACTCTCCCTCCAGCTCTCTAGCTGTACAGAAGTATGAGCTTTCAGTTGCAGAACTGGAGCAAATGTCAATGGGCTGAAAGTGCAATGACCACAGTATTTGTATTATATTGATTTCAAGTGTCAGTGGCTGTGGGGGAGAGGACCCCCTCCAATGATGTGCTGTCATGGTGATATGGTTTGTGGGTGGGAGGAACAATTTGCACCAATGTGGTGCAAAAGATGAGGTTAGTCTTTAACCAGTTAAGGACCCCCGCACGCCTATGTACGTCCACAACATGGCTCGTACAGGCACAAGGGCGTAAATTTACGTCCTCGCCTTAGTGCGGTTCGGGGGTCCCATCGGGACCCCCTCCGCGGCGTGCGGCGGTCCCCCTGGCTCTGGGAGCGATCGCCGACGAGCGGGCGGATGTCCGTGTTTTCCGCCCCCCCCGCGATCGCTCCCAGCCAATGGGAGCGCGCTCCCAGCCTGTCACTTCCTCCTCCTGTGTTTACACAGGAAGGAGGAAATGATCATTTCTCTCATCGCAGCGCTGTTTCCCAGCGCTGCTGATGAGAGAAGACATGCCAAGTAAGTGTGCACCAACACAACACTGACACACTCACATAGGCATATTAACCCCTTGTGATCGCCCCCCCCACCCCCCTGTCACAGTGTTACTGAATGCAGTGATTTAATCACTGCATTTAGTGTCAGTGTGACAGGCACTGTAAAAAACAGTTAGTGTTAGGTTCAGGATAGCCCCCCCACCCCCCCTAATAAAGTTTTAACCCCCTGATCACCGCCCTAGTTAACCCTTTCACTCCCTATTGCCAGCGTCACTAAGCGATCATTTTTCTGATCGCTGTATTAGTGTCGCTGTTCCCGCTAGGTAGCTATTTTTTTTATTACGATTTTTTTTTTTACTAAAGACATGTGGCTAAATAAATTTTGGCCTAAATGTTTTACTAAAATTTAGTTTATTTGATTTTTTTTATAACAAATAGTAAAAAAATAGTGATTTTTTTTAAAATTGTCGCTCTATTTTAGTTTATAGCGCAAAAAATAAAAATCGCAGAGGCGATCAAATACCACCGAAAGAAAGCTCTATTTGTGGGAAGAAAAGGACGCAAATTTTGTTTGGGAGCCACGTCGCACGACCGCGCAATTGTCTGTTAAAGCGACGCAGCGCCGAATTGTAAAAACACCTTGGGTCATTTAGCAGCGTAAGTGTCCGGGTCTTAAGTGGTTAATAATTTGCTAATTGTGGAACCCACTTGTAGAAGTGCTTGAGCAAACATGTAATCTGGGAGTTCTTTGAGGAACCTAGTTTGAAAATACTGGGTTTCCTAAAGATTAGGGATTTGGACGGGTAGATGAAAGTGTTAGCAAAGTTATAAGAACATTTACATAGCTTAATGAATATGGTTAGTCTTTGTATACTTTGAATACATACTCATGTGCAATTGGAAAAGGGACTTACTGTACAGGTAAATGAATGAATCACCCAACTCACTAAATATTTATTCTCTCTACTTGGTAAATCAAGGTAGGGATTAGGTTTCGGTAGAGACTGAAACAAAAGACAGCTAAAACATAGCCTTTTTGTTATTTGTTGAATGGGTGAGCAAATTTGAGTGTATTCCTAACTACTATGCTGGGCCTCCAGTTGCAGCAGGAATTCATATATTTAGCACAAATCATCATTCATCATCATTAACCACTTCAATACAGTGCATTTATACACCTTCCTACCCAGACCAATTTTCAGCTCTCAGCGCTCTCACATTTTGAATGACAATTTCACTTTACCCAAACAACATGTTTATCCTTTTTTCCCCCCCACAAATAGAGCTTTCTTTTGGTGGTGTTTGATCACCTCTGGGGTTTTTATTTTTTGCACAACCAAAAAAAGTAAGACAATTTGTAAAACATGTTTTTCATTGTTTCTGTTACAAATCGTTGTAAATAAGTACGTTTTTTCCTTCACTAATGGGCTATGATATTGCTGCAGTGATGGCAACTGATAAGGCAGTTCTGATTGGCACTGATGAGGTGGCACTTATATGGAGCATTTATAGGAGGCACTGATAGGTAACACTGATATACAGCACTGATAGGCACACATAGGTAAATAACAAGCTAGCCACTAATTCCAACCTCCCTGGAAATAGTAGGCATGCTACAGTATTTCTCTAATTGCTTCTGCAACTAGAGAGGATTTCTTACAATGTTGGGGATTTACAAAATATTTGCCTTCAATCAAAGTTATGGTCCATTCTAACAGTCAATCAAATAAGAGGCAAAGGCCCTGTATTTTATATCCCAAAAATATTTTTATTAAAGATTTAGTATTATAAATTGCTAACCTTGCATTATAGTGCAAAACACAGCAAAAACAAAATTGCCAATGAAGTCATATAAATGCAACAACATCTTCATATAACACATTATCCAGCATTTAGCCTGAGTAGCCTGTCCAAGATCAGATCCAATTGGGCAAGCCCCGGGACAGCCAACCACATGCCCATAACCTCTCATATTAAACCACTTCATGCAAATCGCCATACCCGTATGTTGGTACTTTGACACTAAATACTGTTGTTATGTTAGCTGCCATAACCTCTGTATTTTCAGGAACGGCGTGCATTTCTCTTTATAAAAAAAGTGGAGTCTGTGGCAGATTCACATATCAGTGGCAGAAGAGGCCCTTTCCCTTCCGCCATACTCCTGACGTCACCCGTAGTCGTCGGTAGCAGCAGAGATGATGGATCACATCTGCTCCCCTTATTGCCTGGAATGTCAAGTGAGGAGAAGATGGCCCCTGCTCGGCTCCATAACATTGTCAAATGTCACTTTTGCCCAATGATTTTATATAGGCCCAGATTCACAGAGATTTGGGCGCACATTACGCCACTGTAGCGCAAACGCCACTGTAGCGCAAAGATTACGCCGAGAGAGCAGAGAGGCAAGCACTGCATTCAGCAAGCTATTGCTTCCAACGCTGTGTCGGCGTGGCGTAAGTTTCGAAGGCGCAGGCTGATGTAGGTGGAAGTGGGAGTGAGCATGCAAATGATGGTCCGAGCATGGTGCAGTGTTTTACGCCCGGCGTATAACGAACTGCGCATGCACCGTGATGTAGTTGTGAAACCGCACCCTTATGCGCATGCTCATAACCACACCGGGAAAAATGCCTAATCTACGCCGGATCACCACGTACGCCGTGAATCCGCCCAATCTACGCCCAATACGCCAGCCTGAGTTCTCTGATGCAGACCTTTGCATGTCTATTGCTGGGTTGCGCCTCATCTATGGGGAATAACTTTACGCCGGATGTAAAACTTACATGCACTTTGCGTAGCATGCGCCGGGCGCACGTACATTCGTGAATCGCCGTATTTCCCTCATTTGCATATTTGAATGCCTAATCAATGGGAGCAGCAACATGCGTCCAGACGAAAATTGCGCCCACGCTATGCCAGCGTATGTAAGCTATGTCGGCGTAGAGTGGCCAGTTTTTAGGCGTATGTTGGTTTGTGGTCCGGCGCACATTTGCACTTACCGGCGCAAATTTTCACTTACGTCGGCGTAAGTGCTTTGTGAATCTGGGCCTTACTCTTTAAGTGTATACTGTACCTATGCTAAGGACAGATACCCATACACTGAGTCTGGTAAGATAACATAAATCGTGTTATCAGCAAATAATAAATATAGCTCTTACACACAAAGTTCACTTTTAAAACAAAATAATTATCCTCACATTTTTAGCTTTCACAAACTACATTTATGTTGTAAGTGATCTGATAGCTTGAATAACCTCCAGTCCCATTCAGTGCTTATACATATTTTGCTGGTAAGCTGAAATCTTTAGAGCTATGTAGAAAATGTATGAAGGGCAATACAACAACATGGCATGAACTATCAATAAATATACCTTAGACAGAGTAAAACACAAATCATGCTGGCATTTGGTAGTATAAATATCTTGGAAATTGCCACTTACCAGTTTTTAAGACAATCAAACTGGCTAAAATGATGTGGTTCCTTGAATGACACATATTTTACTACTAGCAGGTAAGAAACTATTTAACTTTAATGGGATTAATTGGGGCTTACAATCATCTCTGGGTTTACTTGGAGCTTTACACCCATCACTGCAGTCACCACATTACAGTATTTAGCAAGTACAATTAAACAATAAAAATCAATTAGATAATCATGCATTGCAATTATGATTGTTGAATTTGCCAAGTTCAAATATGATCTTTAGAGAAAGGGATACACAATTAGCATTAAAAAAGAAATCAATAAATTCCTGACCCCCTTGCAAATTAACTAGACAATTAACTACATTTAATAAATCATCCAATACATATTTTATGTGTTGTAACATTGGGGGTAATTAACTCTTGTGGCAGATGCGTTTTTTGTGAAGTGAGTCAACACCAAACAGGCATATAACGTTAAGGGCCTGGTAGCCCACATTTATTAAAGGAGAAAAAACAAAACAAAAGTCCATTCAGGAATCCCACGCAGGGGTTTAAACGTTAGTTAGCGACAACTGAAAATAACAGCCCACCTGGCTACTCTTTAACAGCACTGCGGCTACAGGTACTGGTTCCTCAAACCATCACCTCCTCCAGACCCACGGTCCTGGATGCACACGGCTCCGAAGCCTTCCAACGCGTACAGCGTCTATCCTCACACAGAGACAATAACAGCCATTGCTCCCACTTCCTTCACCTTCCTTCCCTCATCTGCTCTCCCCAGCCCTTCATTTAATGAGCTGTCTGCACCTGGGCAGGCAGCTTGCAGGCTGTCTTCAAAACCTGGACACAGGTTGGAGATCCAGTCCCACCCAGATCTCTGAAGGATCTCCAAGCCATAGAGCCCCATGTAGCAATAGAAAAAAATATGAGAAAACTGGCAGCGCAGTTTTCTCTGTTTTTAAATTTACGCTCTGCAATCTGGCTATATGCAGACCGTGTGTCCATTTCATCGTGAAAGTACAGTAGCGCCTACTGTTACAGTGTTTACAAACTTTTTTCATGTAATAGCATCTGTTTTCCATCTCGCTCCTCCTGATTTTTTTGTTTTTTTTATGAAACAAAATATAATTGCTTAAGTCAGTAGGAAAAAGAGGATGATGGAAAAAATCCTAACTTGGTGTGCAGAGTGGATCAGTCTAGATTAAATGCTGTCTACTGGGAAAAGCCTACACAGACAATACAAATTAAGATCTACTGAGTGATAGAAACGCAATAAGTTTTTAATAGTTATAACATTTTGCAAACAGGTATTTTTTCTCCTTTACTTATGTGAATCTGATGAGGCTGCACTGATAAGCACTGATAGGCTGCACTGATGGGCACTCATAGGCAGCACTGATGGGCACTGATAGGTGGCATTGATAAGCACTGGTAGGTGGCACTGATGAGTACTGATAGACAGAACTGATAGGTGACTCTGATGAGGAGTCACTGATGGGCACTGATTGGAAGTACTGATGAGCACTGATAAGTAGCACTGGTGAGCACTGTTGAGACTGCACTGATAATCACGACACTGATACCCTGATTATCAGGCCAGGTACACGCGATCAGACCGATCCGATGAGACTGCTCCGACGGACCGTTTTCATCGGACCACGCTGAAGTGGTTTGATGGTCTGATGTGCGTACACACCATCAGTCCAACATCCCATCGGGCCAGAACGCGGTGACGTAGAACACAACGACGTGCTGAAAAAATTAAGTTCAATGCTTCCAAGCATGCGTCGACTTGATTCTGAGCATGCACAGGTTTTTGGTCCAATGCTTTTGTGTACTAACCATCGTTTTGGTCTGACGGACAGGTGTCCGTCAGACAGATTTTAAAGCAAGTTTTAAAACTTTGGTCCGACGGACAATGGTACGATGGGCCGTACACACGATCAATTTGGTCCGATGAAACTGGTCTTCAAACCAGTTTCATCGGACCGGTCTGATCATGTGTACGTGGCCTAAGTGTAGATTTCCCTTTCGAACAAGTCGGTTATCGGCTCTCCTCTCCTATACTCATGTTGTTAACATAAGGAAAGCAATGCCGATAACCAGCGTGTGCTAACATCATGATCAGCTGTGATTGAACACAGCTGATCATGTGGTAAAAGGCAGCTGTAATTGGCCCTTTACCTTGTCATAAGAATTGTTCTTGTTTCTTGATCCTTGTTTTGTTTATTCTTTCTATTCAGCCCTTGTAATGTCATCCAAGGGGGTTACAAAAAATGTGTCTTCTTAGAAGCAGTGAAAGGGTCCTACAGTGCACAATATATAATTTTTAAAGATTGAGACTGCCCTTAAAAACTATGTTTTTCGTAAGAATTGTTCCCATAGACTGTTTGTAGGAATGTTTTTGAGTATGTGGACATTGTTTAGACATATGTGAGTATGTGGACATATGTATAGACCCATATTGGCCAATGTGCCAATATGCCACTCCTAGTCCTTAGTCACCCAATTTCCAAAATTGTAAAATAGAAATAGTAACAGTCTTTCAAATTATGTGCTCCTGTCCCTTGTGTGGGCATATTGAAAACAAAATATCACTGTCCTGAAAGAAATCGAGGGATTTATTTACTAAAGCTAGAGAGGGCAAAATTAGTCACAGTTCTGCAGAGAAACAAATCTGCTACCAGTTTTTTTTTTTTTTTTTTTGTGCTAAAGCTTAGTTAAACAAGCTGAGGTTAGAAAATGATTGCTTCTCTGCAGAATTGCCCTCTCTAGCTTTAACCGCTTCAATACCGGGGCTATTTTGGCACTTCTCCTACATGCATAAATCATAATGTTTTTGTTAGAAAATTACTCAGAACCCCCAAACACTATATATGTTTTTTTAGCAGACACCCTAGGGAATAAAATGCCAGCCATTGCAACTTTTTATCTCGCACATTATTTGCGCAATCATTTTTCAAATGCCTTTTTTTTGGGAAAACAACGGTTTTGTGAATTAAAAAAGAACAAACCAGTAAAGTTAGCCCAATTTTTTGGTATAATGTGAAAGATGAAGTTACGCCAAGTAAATAGATACCTAACATGTCACACTTTAAAACTGCGCACACTCATGGAATGGCGCCAAACATCAGTACTTAAAAATCTCCATAGGCGACGCTTATTTTTTTTTTACAAGTTACAAATTTAGAGTTCCAGAGGAGGTCTAGTGCTAGAATTGTTGCTGGTACTCTAACACACGCAGCTATACCTCACATGTGTGGTTTGAACGGCGTTTACATATGTGGGCGGGACTTACGCTTGTGTTCGCTTCTGAGCGCGAGCTACCGGGGGTAGGGGCGTTTACATTTTTTTTTATTATTTTTTTTTTATTTTTTACACAATTTATTTTATTTTTGATCACTTTTATTCCTATTACAAGGAATGTAAACATCCCTTGTAATATGAATGTGTGTGACAGGTCCTCTTTATGGAGAGATGTGGGGTCAATAAGATCCAACATCTCTCCTCCAGGCTGGAAAGCATTAGATCGTGAAAAAAAAATTCATCGATCTAATGCTTTCAGCCACGATTGCGGCTGTGTTTACATTCCAGGACCTGGGAGTGACGTCATAACATCGCGCCCGGGCCTCCGACGATCATAGAGATGACTGGTGACCATCTGGTCACCAGTCTACTCTATGGTTTACAGCGGACGGCGGCGGATCGTTTCTCCAGGTCTTCGATGGCAAAGGAGAGCCCGGAGACGCACCGGATGGCGGCGGGAGGGGGGGGCGTCCCCTCCCGCCGCCTATAAGAACGATCAAGTCGCTTTGATCATTCTTATGGTGCAGGGATTCGCCGCCTGAAGAGATGGATATCTGATAGGCATCATTCAGATATCCCCACTGAAAGCCAGGACGTCAATTGACGGCCTTGGTATTGAAGTGGTTAATAAATAAACCCCTGTGTGTCAAAAATGACCTATGGATCTAGCTATAGCATTCCTCTGTCTTACTGACTCATACAATAAACCCAGACATGCCAAATTATTTTTTTTTTCTCTATTTTTATGCGGGTAGGAAAATTTAGCTTGATTGGGAATCTCACATTCACCGACTGTGGTTGAATGAAAGATGACCAGAAATAAAATATTTCCACTACACAAATCTACATAAAAATAAGTAATGTACTGGGGGGGGGTCTGCAGAGCTCAAGCAATACAGGGGGAACAGCAGCACATTGCAGCCTCAGGGGATCACATCTAAGTGCCCAAACACAGAGGTTTGACTCTCCAGCACCTGCTCGACGGGACCTGAAAAAGAAAACAGAGCCACAGGCATCTTCTTCTACAGCCTCCCGCTCTCTACAGCTGCATACCCAGGCTAGCAGTTCTCCCGCAGGTAGCGGTGCACAGTGCAACAGGTCTTCTCTCCCTTCTATTCCTCTGTCTGGCAGCCCAGAGAAAGCTTGATTCCAGATGGATGGCTCTGACCAGAGACAGGAGGTGAGCTTAAACCAAGACTCAGGGAAAGACACAAGGGAACTACCTGACTCTATTTATTCATTCCCCACCGTACACACAAACCTGTGCTTAACACTACACTAAAAGATATGCTCATGTCTCTGAGAAGCTTCTTACATGCAGATATGATTTTAACAGAGAGCGGCAGGTTACGGGATCCAGAAAGAATGATGTAGAAACTATGGGGTAGATTCATGTAGAAATGCCTATCTATAGGCATGCCTAGCGTCTGGCTTTTAAACTAGGCCGCCGCAACTTTTTCAGGCAAGTGCTTTATTCTCAAAGCACTTGCCTGTAAAGTTGAGATGGCGTAGCGTAAAAGAGCCGGCCGAATTCAAATTCGGCAGGTAGGGGGCGTGTATCATTTAAATGAAGCGCGTCCCCGCGCCGAACGAACTGCGCATGCGCTGGCCATGATTGGTTCCCAGTGCGCATGCTCCGAATCTCGACGTCAATTCGACATGTAAACGAAGTGAACGGCACTTACGCAAAACCCTATTCACGAAAGTTTTATGTGAACGACATAAACGACGGGTAAAAAAGCGCCGGAACGCCGTCCAAACTTAACATTGCCTGCGCCTCATATAGCAGGCATAACATTAAGATGGTACTACGCTAACGCAAACAATGTAATTGAATAGTGCCGGCCGGGTGTACATTCGGGAATCGGCGTATAGGCTCATTTACATATTTTAGACGGGAACGCCACCTAGCGGCCAGCCTAAAATATGAAAATAAGATTAGACAGCGTAATAGACCTACGCATGTCTGATCTAAGGAAAATCTATGCTTAACTGATTTTATGAATCAGTGGCATAGATTGGGCGCATAAAACGCAAAGATAAGACGGCTTATCTAGAGATAAGCCGCCTTATCTCCTACCTGACTCTACCCCTAAAATGGGAGAATTTGCAACAACTATTAATGACTTGGTAGATTTGGTAGATGCTCATAATACTAGTGCCGATGAGCTGGACTGGATCAAAGCAAAAGGGATAACCAACCATGCTTAAGATCACCAAAGATGGCAGCACCCACGTGATAAACCCTGTAAAGCATGCACTTTTTAAAATCCTGGGATGTCATTCCTGAGACCCCCTCTCAGTCACCTTTACCATGTGGCTCCAAAAAAAAATGTTCTATTTTGGGTAAACATTGCTTGTAACAGAAAAAAAAAACATGACGGGACCTCTTAAATATGTGATCTACTGTACCTGTTGCCGAGAATGTGTTTCCAGCACGACAGCATCGCGCTGATTCTCGGCGACAGGGTGCCGATATCTTGCACTCGCTGAAATAGACAAAGCACATTCCAGCGAATGTGCGTGGAGTTCCCCCTCAGGATTCATACCAAACGCCGCAGCTAGATTTGGCGGGAATCCAAGTCGGATCCCCGTCGCTTCTATGACGGCTTTGTCTCCATCACGGCAAGCCAGCTCGGCGCTGGCTCCCGTGATGGGGCTCGTAGGTGGTCAATCTCGCCGAGAAAGGGAGCGGGATTGACACAATATCGCGGTCACCCACTGTAGTGTCAAAAAGATCTCATATTTACACTAAAATGCAATAAAAAATGTAATAAAAAAATTCTTCTCCTATGGGCAGAAATTATGTTTGACATCACTTCCATCCTCCCATGCTATGGAGCAGAGCGGGGGCCATCTACCTCTCAGTCCGAAGCCAGGCATCCATGGGAGAGGACGCGTTTATCTCTGCCACTAACGGCGGGTCTGGTAAGCCGTGGAGACATCCAAAGAGTGGGGGGTGGGCACCTCTCCCGCCGATAAAAGATATCCACCACAGAGACCACTTTTATCTCAAAGAGAAATGCACAGCGTTCCCGAAAATACTGGGGTTATGGCAGCTAGCTGCTGCATAACCCAGTATTTAGCGTCAAAGTACCAATGTATGATGTTGTTTTACGTGAAGTGGTTGAACTTAATAAACTGCAGAAAGGCTCATTACTGTTATGCAATATCACACCTGATCCTGAGTTGGATTAGACTGCTACCCTATGATGCTAAATACCCTTCTTACTCTGGCAACGGCATCACACCAATGCAAATTGTTTTTTTTTTTTTCGTAAAACTGATCTTTAAGGATGCATTTCTTCATAATATAAGCAGCTAGGTTGGTCAGGTATTGCTTGTTTTAAAGCCAGTTTATGTCTTGCTAGGAATAAATGTACTGTTTAATATCCATTGTCTGTATACAGGCACACTTCAAAAAATATTTGTCAGCAAAGTAATTTGTAATTTGTGTAAATTATGCAAAGGATACAGGATTTCATCTTATAACAATTATATTGATCAAGTTATAATAAACACAGATCATCACACTTAGCAGTCTGTTTGATTGTAACCACTGCTAAGGCAAATACTTAAGAATTGAAAGAAATTAAAAACATATCTAAGCTTTCCCAAAAATGTATAGCATTGCAGCTTACTGGTCCTTAGATGTGGTGGCTGCTCCAGTTTTCTTTTTTAAACCTAGACATGTGCATTCAATTTTGTCCCAATTCCTGGGATTTTCACATTCATTTTAACAAACGATAATGAACACTCCAAATCTGAAAACCGAAAGATCCGATATAAAAAAAGCTTTATTTTCATTTTGTTGCGACAACAGTTCGATATAGATAGAAGATTCAACATGACGGTGACAATAGTGATCTGTGTCTATCGAATCTGCGGTCGAATATGCCTAACCTAACTCTATTATTCCAATAGTATTCAAGATGGAGAGAAAAGATTTGACATTATAGAGACATGAAGATCTGAGGAAGCAGCTAAAAACATACGATCGCCGTGAGTGGACATTTAAGGTCAAATGCTCCGCCCATAGGCTACAAAAGTGCATTTTTATAGCACTTTTCGCTGTGAAAATGACAATGGCCATGAAAATGTGTCAAAATTGTCCGATGTGTCCGCCATAATGTCGCAGTCATGAAAAAATTGCTGATTGCCGCCATTAGTAGTAAAAAAAAAATTATTAATAAAAATGCCATAAAACTATCCCCTATTTTGTAAATGCTATACATTTTGTGCAAACCATTCGATAAATGCTTATTGCGTTTTTTTTACCAAAAATAGGTAGAAGAATACGCATCGGCCTAAACAAAGGATTTTTTTTTTTTTTTAATTGTCGCTCTATTTTTGTTTATAGTGCAAAAAATAAAAACCGCAGAGGTGATCAAATTGTTTGGGAGCCACGTCGCATGGCCGCGCAATTGTCAGTTAAAGTTACGCAGTGCCGAATCGCAAGGTCCTTAACCTGCATAATGGTCTGGGTCTTAAGTGGTTAATTCCGATTTTTGGACTAATGCATTTTTTAATAAACAAAATACATACAAACGAATTTCGGGAGTAACTAAATAAATCTATTTTGTGAACGAAACCGAAATTCTGAAACAAAATATTTCAATGCGCATATGTCTAGTAAAATCTGGTAATTCTGCCATTAACACACATTCTGCTCTAGGATGACAACAGTACTAAGAATTGTTGTGACCCTAGGAAAGGAAGTGTGTTAGGGATACACCATGTTAGGACTACACAGCACCTCCTTCTCTTCTACATAAAAACGGAGAGGTGTTTTACAGCTTATGGGGAAAGCAGGGAACAATGTTAACTGATAACTTCCTGAGCTCTCTGCCTCTGGACTGGTTATCAGTCAATGGTATATTTAACAGACCAAAGGGAGCAAATAACATCATTTGTTTTTTGAGTTTTCATACAGTTTATGATTTTACAATAACATTTGGTAAAATCTGGAGCTGTATGTTTTGTCAACAGAACTCTGCTTTAATGCAATTTGCTGACATTGACTGTTTGGGTAAATAGCAGATTAAAACCCTGTACACATAATCGGTTTGTCTGATGAAAACGGATGGTTTTCCATCAGTGAAAAAAACAGAACATGTTTTAAATTTTTCCTATGGATAAAAAACCGATAGAAAAAAACGATTGTCTGTGTGGAAGGCCATTGGTCAAAAATCCACGTCGTAGTGTTTTACGTCACCGAGTCTGGACATGTTTGGATTTTTGACCAATAGTGTGTAGGCAAGACTGATATAAGTCAGCTTCATCGGATATCCGACAAAAAAAAATCCATCGGATTAGATTCCATCACATATCTGATTGTGTGTACAGGGCTTCACACACAAGAAGATTCCTTTGCAAAGCAAACAAGGTCACACACTTGCAGCTCTGGTCATTCAGACCAACTATTAGGCACTTCGATATTTCATAATATGTTGTATTTTTCTGTTCCACTGATCTGTCTTTTTTGTGTTTTAGTTAAACACCATATCCTAATGACAGTTATCCATGTTGACACATGAAATAAGCACAAATGATGAATGATAAAATTATGTATTGTAAAACTAGTAGACACATGACGTGAACTTAATCCCACTAGTAGACGCTTCACACACTACTCCTTTCCCACATAACTCCTTCTCGGGCATCGATCACATATTTGTCTCTTCTAGCATGATTCCAGAGATTCTCTCCTCTAAAATCATTCCTTCCCCATGGACGGACCACTGCACAGTTTACATCATATTAGCCTCCCCTATACCCAGGTCACAAGATAGGACTTGGTATATAAACAATTCTACACTAACCCATCCCTCTCATCGTCTTGAAATTGAAGTATCACTCACAGAATACTTTTCAACCAACGACACATAAGATATTTCCTGCCCTTACACTATGGGAAGCTCATTAAACTGTCCTCCACGGTAAACTAATACAACAAACTGTAACGCCCTATTCGCTAAGTTGTAGCCATGCCATTCAGCTTTTTAATCTCCCCAAATGCCATCACTAATGCAAAACTAGATAAAGCTCATCTAGATCTAGACTTGTTCTTAACAGACTCAGCGGATAAATTCATACATAAGCACCAATATAAACAGTATCTGAAAGCTAATAAACTTGATACCCCTATGGCATGTAGTTTAAAGGCAATTAATCACACACAGGCACCTATTAGATTAAAAACATCACGAGACGCATATACTAATAATACCATAAAAATAGTAGAGGTATTCCGTTCCAATTTTGCTAAATTATACTCCCTTGCTCAAGACTTTGATAAGACTAAAGTGGATGCATCGCTTGCTAATATCACATTTCCTTCCCTGGAGAGTAAACAATATGCTGATCTTGAGAGTCCCATAACAGCAATAGAAGTCCAACATGCCATCAAAACCTTAAAACCTTGTAAAAGACCAGGTCAAGATGAGTTTTAAGCTTCTTATTATAAACATTTTCTCCACTTTTAACACCCATATTAACTGGAGCTTTCAATTCTATACTTGAAGGACATTCGTTCCGAACTGAAACACTAACCTCCATCATAACCATGCTTCCTAAACTTAAATCAGATTCTACTTCCTGGACAAATTACCATCCCATATCTTTACTGAATTTAGATATTAAATTATTAGCCAAAATTATAGCGAACCAACTTAATACTATTATAGGCCGGGGGCGTGGCCGCGGCATGATCGGGTGAAGACGTGCTCTCTTGGAGCTCCGTGAGACCCGCGCTCTTTCGCACTGCACACGGCGGATTCCCTGGGGGGTTTTCGGCGGAACAAGATGCCATCAAAGCGCAAGACATCCCCGCAGCCTCAGCGGACACCGCGGGGCTGATCCGGATCGTTGGACGCCTTCTTTGGAGACCGCAGTGACCCGGAAAGTACAGCCAAGATGGCGCTTGGCTCCCACGCTGCTAGGCCTCCATCACCTATTAGCTCCCCTCTGGTACATGTCTCTGCCCAGCCTCACTCCCCGTCCCCATCCGGCTCTGAAAGCATTGACGAGCCTGGAACTGGGGATGATCCGTGGATGGATAAGGATGTCCGCTCCCAGATGCTTTCCCTCCCCACTAAGGCTGACTTAGAGCGGTTTGCTCAGACTGTGGAGAAGGCCCTGAGGCAGGACATTGCAGACCTGCAGGTTGATACAGCTCACCTGGGGGGTAGAGTGGAGACACTAGAGACAGATTGAGAAGAAACTGCTCCTGCTTTGCAGGCTCTTACCGAACACTGTGAGAGGCAAGACCGCAGGATTGAGGCCCTGATTAATCAGATGGACGATTTTGAGAATAGGAGCCGCAGGGTTAATATCCGTATCAGAGGCCTACCTGAAGCGACAGGTCCGAGGGATATTGTCCCTACTTTACAGGGGGTCTTTAAACAGATCTTGGGTCGTCATGCCCCTGACTACATTGAAATTGGCCGTGCGCACCGCGCCCTGCGCCCTCCCTCAGAGGACCCTGACAAGCCACGAGACATTATTTGTAAGCTACACAAGTATTCCCTCAAAGAACGCATTATGAATCAGGTCAGAGGGGCCAGACATGTGGACTTTGATGGCGCGAAGTTGTCATTGTTCCCGGACCTGTCCAGGCGTACACTGATGCAGTGCCGTGCTCTCAGGCCCCTTTTGGAGGTCCTGTAGGAGGCCCAGCTGACGTACCGATGGGGCTTTCCATTCAGACTCTCTGTGACTAAGGATGGCCAGACGTATATGCTCCGCAACAAAGATGATCTACCACGGTTTCTGGAATCCCTAGGACTGCCTCAAGTGGACATTCCGGATTGGAGATCGTCACCGGCCATACCCCTGCCTAACCGCCCTGAACCGTGGCTCCCAGCTCGTCACTGCAAACGACGCCGTGGCCCCAGGAGGGGCCTGCCTGGACACACCCCGATCCCCCATTCTCCACAGGGGGCAGCGAGATCTGATGCTTCTGATGGATTGGGTCGCTGAACTGCCCTATGGCACCGTTTGTTGCTGCCCCCCCCCCAGCTGCCGTTGCATTAATCCCCCCTGGGCTCAGGGGCTGCTATAAGTATTTTTGTTTTGACAACTCACGGGTCTCGTGACGGACTCGCTCTTTGTGCCGTGTCAATAACCCCCCAATAGGTCGACTCCCCTGGAGTTATGCTCCCTTTTTTGGGAATACCTCTGCTCGCTGGCCGCCGCCGTCTCTCAGCTCCTCGGGCGGCACCCGACTGATGGTACTATTGCACTAGGTTGCGCCCTTTTGGGCTTGCTATTCTACGTTATTCTTGTTTTTATGTTCCCTGTTTTTTTTTTTTATTCTTACTTTTCTGTTTTGAATGTGGTTCATCTGCTGTAATTGTGCTCTATTCCCTAGGCTCATCTGTGTGCTCCAGGCTGATGGCAGAGATGTGCGGGTGGTCAACTCCCCCTCTCGTCTGTGGGTCGTTCGGCACTTCTTCCTGATCCCCGGTTATGGCTGACTTGAAAGTCGTCTCCTACAATGTTCGTGGCCTGGGCTTCCCGAGGAAACGCAGTAAGTTGTGGCTTGAGATGAAACGCATGGGGGCACGTATTCTTTTTTTACAGGAGACGCATTTCTGCACTGACTCGGTCCCCCGCCTTCCCACGCACCTCTTCCCATCCTGGTTCCTTAGCAACTCCCCTCATCCCAAGTCCGGAGGAGTGGCTATAGCGATCCACAAACATTTTCCCTTCGTCCTGGCGGATCAATTGCTGGACCCTAAGGGTCGCTTTGTGTTTGTCAAGGGCACCATCTCCGGTCGTAAACGTACCCACGCTACAATCTACGCCCCTAACACCGGCCAAATTGCCTTTTTAGACTCCGTATTGGAGTCCTTGTCTACCTTTCGGGATGGCCTTCTCACCCTGGGTGGAGACTTCAATGTTTGCCCCGACCCTGTGGTGGATACCTCCTCAGGCCGGTCGGTGCACTTCCTGAAACGCTTCAGAAAGTCCCTGCAGTCTCACCATTTGGTGGACTGCTGGAGGCTGCTCCGACCAACTGACAGGGATTATAGCTATTTTTCAGCCACGCACAATGTCTATACTCGCATAGACCTTCTGTTGATGGACCAGTTCTCCCTCGATTCATTAGCCAGTGCCTCTATTGGATCCATTACCATTTCCGACCACACGCCGGTGTCCATTTCCTTGCACTCCCTTTCGGTGGAGGCACGGACGTGGACCTGGCGCCTGAACGATGGCATCCTTGATGATGCCGTCGCTCTCCAACAAATCTTAGATACCATATCCCTGTATTTTGACGAAAATACTCCGGGGGAGGTGGGCATGGGGTCCATTTGGGAAGGCAACAAGGCGGAGCTGGCCTCCATCCGTCAGGCCCTGGCCGACTTGCTAGACTCCAAAATTCGGGAGCGGCTGCGATACCTGACTCACAAGTTCTACGAATTTGGGAATAAATGTGGGAGGATGCTGGCCAGGGCCCTCAGGGGGCAGCGAGAGGTGGGACATGTTCACAAACTTAAGTCCGCGACGGGGCGATGGTGGTACACTCGTCCAAAATAGCGGCGACGTTAAAAGACTTTAATGCCCAGTTGTATCATCTTCCGGATACGTTGCCCGGAGTCTCGGAAGCACACCGGGTGGCGCGGGTTCACCAGTACCTCATGGAGGCACAATTTCCGCAGCTGAAGGCCTCAGTGGGCAAACAGTTCGATGCACCTATTACCGTAGCAGAGATCCAAGCCGTAATCAAAGACCTCCCCAATGGGAAGAGTCCAGGTCCGGATGGTTATACGAACACCTATTATAAAAAATATGTGGACATATTGTCGAGGCCCATGTGTGCCTACTTTACCACACTAGCCTCAGGAACGGCCATGCCACCGGAGGCACTAGCGGCGCACATATCGGTTCTGCCGAAGGAGGGTAAAGATCATTCGTTACCGAGCAGCTACAGACCCATATCCCTTTTAAATACGGATATTAAGATATTGGCCAAAATTTTGGCCAATAGACTTAAGCCGGTCCTTCCCTCGGTTATCCATCCTGACCAGACAGGTTTCATCATGGGCAGGGAGGCTAGGGATAATTCCAATAGGGTGCTCCAGTTGATCCACTGGGTTGAATCACAGGCGACAACGCACCCGTGTCTCTTGCTTTCCACTGATACCAAAAAGGCATTTGACCGGGTGGACTGGACATACATGACTATAGTTCTGAACAGGCTGGGCCTAGGCCCCAATATGCTGGCTTGGATTTCCTCTTTGTATAGTTCTCCATCCGCTAGGGTAAAGGTGAATGGGCTTTTGGCCTTTCCGATTGGCAATGGGACACGTCAGGGATGTCCTTTATCACCCCTGGTATTTGCCTTGACACTTGAACCATTGCTCAACTGGATTTGCCTCAATGACAGCATTAAAGGCTTTACGGTAGGCCCGAGGGAACATAAACTATCTGCCTATGCGGATGACGTGTTATTCTACGTCTCCGAGCTGCCTAACATCATGGCAGAGTTGAGCGAATTCAATCTCTTGTCTAATTTTAAGATAAATTATTCCAAGTCAGAAATCCTATCGTTGAATATTCCCCCGGGCCTTCGTAACCAGCTGCAGTCTGCCTTCTCCTTTACTTGGTGCCATTCATCGCTGAAGTATTTGGGGATCCACCTACCCGCCAATTGCTCTCAACTCTACAGTTGCAATTTCGTGCCACTACTCTCTGCTATTAGATTGGATCTGAAGAGATGGGACAAAGTTGTGTTTTATAGGATGGGCCGAGTCAGTGTGTTGAAAATGAATGTACTCCCCAGGATTTTGTTTTTTCTACAGATGGTGCCGATTGATTTGCCCAGGGCCTTCTTCTCAAGTCTCAATAGTTTATTCATTCAGTATATTTGGAGTGGGAAATGCCCTCGGCTGGCACTCCGCACACTACAGCGCCCAAAATCGTCGGGAGGGCTGGGGGTCCCGGTGGTTCGCAGGTACTATGAAGCTGTAGCCCTGCAGCGCATTTTGGACTGGTATCACAGTGTGCAACACAAACTGTGGGTGCCCTTTGACAAGTTCCTAGCAGGACGGAACCTATCCCACGCCCCTTGGGTGCCTAAGGAGAATATGGGTCTATTGGCGCTGGTTTCCCCGCTGGCCGCTCACGCTCTGGCGCTTTGGGATGTCCTTAACAAGGATGGGGAGCTTGCGTTGCCGACCTCCCCACTTGCGCCTTTAAGCGGCTTACCCTGGTTCACCCCGGGGGAACACCCCTCCTTTTTCCGGATGTGGGCGGTGGACGGGGAGTCCAGATGTGGCAGGTTTGCCCAGGAACGGGGTGTGCTGCCTTTGGCCACGTTGCGGGAACAATATGGCTCATTCCCCATGGATGAATGGCGCTATCGGCAAATTAGACACTTCCTTACCACTCTACCCCGGGGGGGTTAGGTCACCCACCGTAGCATCTTCCTTTGAGCGGCTATGTATGTCCCCTGCCGCTGTCCCTCATGCTATTTCCCTGTTGTACTCCCTGAAACAATCCCTACATGTTGAGGGGAAGCCGGGGTTTATACGGGAGTGGGAGAGGGACCTCGGGTGCGTCTTCTCTAAGCCTCAGCTGGATCCCATGTATAGCCTCCCGCACTCGAGCACGGTGGATACAAGGATGCAGGAAAATAGTTACAAAGTCCTGACCAGATGGTACAGGGTCCCCTCCAAGCTTGCTAAAATTGACCCTGCTCTTTCTGATGCATGCTGGAGGGACTGTGGCCAAAGGGGCACCTTCCTCCATATTTGGTGGGAGTGCCCTAAGATACGTCCCTTCTGGCGGGACGTCCATGCGCAGATCAAGCGCATTCTAGATGTGGAGCTACCTGACTCCCCGTTAGAGTCCTTGCTCCACTTACCCACTGTTCCGGTTAGTCAGTACCGTAAGTCTGCACTGCCTCATTTGTTCAATGCGGCCCGCAGGCTGATTCCGATTTATTGGAAGACGCCACAGGTACCAACCCATTCTGAATGGGTGGCCTTGGTAAATAAAATTATGGCCGCCGAGCAGTGGATGGTGCAGTGCAAGGATAAATATGATTTTTTTTTATTCTATCTGGGCCACGTGGATCCACTATTCCGGTCCAGATATGCTCCCTGCCCCGGGGCCTTCTAGGGGGGCAACCTCCTCGGGGGTTTAGGATGACTTGAAAAACTGATATTAAAACCTTCAGTATAGATGGCTGTTAAAGCCTAGTCGTGATTGTTATTTTCTTTTAATTCAGTTCTGCAGCAGACGTTCCCCTTTCCCTCTGTTTGCTTTCTTGTCTATTCTGTACCCTTTTGTCTGTTCTCCTTCCCCTTGTGTCTCCCCTCCTCACCCCCCCTCCGCTCCATGCCACATGTGAATCTGGTGCTAAAGATATGCTCCGCCTGCTAATACCTGAATGGGGGTGTTTTCTTCCACAGGGGTGTGCCAGCGTGCGGCAGCGGAGATGTTCCACGATAGAGTGAGGATATATTGCATTTCATATTTTGTTTGCCTCTCCTCCCGCCATGCCACTAAATGCAGGCACACCCTGGGAATGTATTTTGCCCCTGTAGATCTTACTATTCCTGTAAAGGATCTGATGTACCATGCACTATCTTCTCTTTCCGTGGCATGTTGGCTGTCTGTATGATATTTTTCCTGAAAATTTGCAAAATAAAGATTATATAAAAAAAAATACTATTATAGGCCGACTAATTCATTGCGATCAAATGGGATTCATGCCCACACGATAAGCAGATGACAACATCAGAAGAAGCCCCTTATTCATACATGCAACTAAAGCTAGACACATTTCGACCTGCCTTTTATCTTTAGATATTAGAAAGGCATTTGACTTGGTCACTTGGCCTTTCATTCGGTATATTCTTCAAACATGGGGCTTTGGGAACCATTTTATAACATGGGTCTCTTCTCTATACGATAACCCGTGGGCATATGTCAAGTATGCTGGCTACAAATCAGCGATTACAGATATTAAAAGGGGAACGAGACAAGGTTGCCCCCTCTCCCCATTAAAATGTGCCTTACTAATAGAACCCTTGGCACTTGCTGAGCTCTAACCTGGACATCAATTGGGAGGACACCAACACAAAATCTGTCTTTTCGCAGATGACATCCTTGTTTTCTTAACCCATCCTTATGTGTCCACCCTAAACCTATTAACCCTTTTGGACAAATATGCACATATTTCTGGATTATATATTAATCCCACAAAATCAAACACACTAAATGTTTCGCTATCACGAACCACAGTTCTTCAAGCCCAATCCTCCCTACCATTCAATTGGGTTTCTCACCAAATGTTATATTTAGAAATACAAATCATGACCTCCTTATCTGAACAGTTCATAGCCACTTATCTTCCAATATTAAAACAAGTCACTAACCTAATGAAGCAGTATCGGCCTAAACTGAGGAAAAAAATTTTTTTTCAAAATTGTCGTTCTATTTTTGTTTATAGTGCAAAAAATAAAAACCGCAGAGGTGATCAAATTGTTTGGGAGCCATCTCGCATGACCGCGCAATTGTCAGTTAAAGCGACGCAGTGCCGAATCGCAAGGTCCTTAACCTGCATAATGGTCTGGGTCTTAAGTGGTTAATTCTGATTTTTGGACTAATGCATTTTTTAATAAACAAAATACATAAAAACGAATTTCAGGAGTAACTAAATAAATCAATTTTTTGGACGAAACCAAAATTCAGAAACAAAATATTTCAATGTGCATATGTCTAGTAAAACCTGGTAATTCTGCCATTAACACACATTCTGCTCTAGGATGACAACAGTACTAAGAATTGTTGTGACCCTAGGAAAGGAAGTGTGTTAGGGATACACCATGTTAGGACTACACAGCACCTCCTTCTCTTCTACATAACAAAGGGGAGGTGTTTTACAGCTTATGGGGAAAGCAGGGAACAATGTTAACTGATAACTTGCTGAGCTCTCTGCCTCTGGACTGGTTATCAGTCAATGGTATATTTAACAGACCAAAGGGAGCAAATAACATCATTTGTTTTTTGAGTTTTCATACAGTTTATGATTTTACAATAACATTTGGTAAAATCTTGAGCTGTATGTTTTGTCAACAGAACTGTGCTTTAATGCAATTTATTGCAATCCTATCAGTCTATAATGTGCCCCCACTCATCCACAGTTTGTGCCGATTTGGGGTGAATAAGTGGTCTGGAGGCATGACTTACAAGATTTAAGTATAAAATCAAAGAATCACAAAATTCCCATCCAGCCATTTTAATGTAGACTTGAAAACGGCCTCAGCCCATGAGTTTCCACCAAAGCCGTGCTCCCTGACATGATTTGCTCCACACACTGGAGCTTAATCATAGGATACCCTATGATTAAGCTCCAGTGGGCAGAGTGAAACATGTCAGGAGGTGTGACTTTGGTGGATACTTATGGGCTAGATTGGCTGGAGGGAAAAGTGGTGAAGTGTGGTGATTCTTTGATTTTATACATGCATCCCTTTGAATGAACACCTTTGGCAGCCTATATCTTTCTCCATGTTGACTGTGGGAGTTTGGCTTCCCCAGCTTGGGTGGCATTCATAATCAATATTGTTTTTACTTTATATGTTGGGCACTTTATGAATTGCCTATTGTGATTATTGCACTGTGAATTGAATTGCTGCACTGAGAGTGTACTCAGTGAGTCTCTTCCATGAGAACTTTAAATAGACGTTATTTTCACTTAAAGTGGAACAAGACTTTACCTGAGCCTCACAAACTTTTTTTTAATTTAATACATTTTTAATATTCAAAGAAAACTCCCCCATCCATCCATATCTCCATGCTTTTTTTTTTTTTTTTTTTGAGAAATCACTTTGAAAAACACCACTTAGCATTTCTGCTCTTGGTCATCTTGAGTAAGGGCAAATGATTCATGTAACATTTACATCCTGGAATCCACCTGCTCTTATTTTAGGCAGGCAAGATGGAGAGGGTGTGCTTAGCTGAGAATGTCCCTCCTCCACTCTTCCCCTACTAAAGACCCCCTGGGATGTATGAAATCAATTGCCTAGACATGGAAACCAAGAAGTGACTGAAAAAATGTACACTAAATAGGATATACTTTCCTATCTATTTCCCAAGGCTAGCAGAAAAAGGATTCAAAATAATCAATGTTGATTGAGAGAGTGACGTTTTGCTTTAAGTCTATGCTCTTTATGTTTGAGGACTTTTAGCACAGATATATTTATAACATACAATTTGCACTAAGGTTTGAATGTTAGTTGTTTAGTGTTGTAAATGTTCTTATGATACGTATATCAGTAGGGTATCTATACAGCAGCCATTATACTTATTCATTTTATAGATATATTTTTAGGGCAGATTAATATAATATATGCATTCTGGCATAATTGCCCCAAGTGTTTTTAAAGCATATTATAATTAATCAATCATTGTAAACTATTACATTAAAAGAAATTATATGGCATACAAATTAAAATGCTTCTACTAATAAATAACAATGGAATGATAGTGTTGTGGACCATTTTATAAACAGAAATATAAATTATTGTTGTATTTTAATCATGCTGATGCTCCAGAGTAATCAACAGTGGAAAGTATGCAATTTTGAAGCCTTGAATTGCACTTCCCTACTAGGCAGCAGAAAGATAAAATAAGCCAAAGCCTCTTGACAATGTTCTGTACCTGGACACTAGTGATAATTATTCAATTCACACTGAATTTAGCATGCCATTCTAAGATGAATGTGAACACTAACACACCCAGTGGGATATTTTTTTTTAATAGACTGGTAAATGCTGAAGGCCAAAGTGCTGTCTCTCTTTTGTATATACCTGCTGTGCTGCATCTAAATATATGATTTCCTGAATGCATTATTTTTAAATCTTTACATTTCTTACAGTTATTCCTAAATTTAAAGATTCTTTGTCACTTGTGGACAGATTGTAGGAGAGTTAAAACTATGACATAGTTACTGGAACAAGGATCATTTTCACATCTCTCTGACTGGAAGTAAGGTGTAAAATGTAAAAAGCATACGTGTTGAAGACAGTGTATGTGTTAGGTTTTTTAGACTAAGGTCGCTGGTAAATCACCACAGAATAATTCCCCAGAAAGCTACTATATGTTTCAGGAAAAAGGAATTATATATATATATATATATATATATATATATATATATATATATATATATATATATATATATATATATATATATATATATATATATATATATATCTATCTACCTACATATATACAGTTGTAATAAAAAGTATGTGAACCCTTTTGGAATTATATGGATTTCTGCACAAATTGGTCATAAAATGTGATCTGATCTTCATCAGGTTAAAACAATAGACAATCACAGTCTGCTTAAACTAATAACACAAAAGGAATTAAATGTTACCATGTTTTTATTGAGCATACCATGTAAACATTCACAGTGCATGTGGAAAAAGTATGTGAACCCTTGGATTTAATAACTGGTCGAACCTCCTTTGGCAGCAATAACTTCAAACAAACGCTTCCTGTAGTTGCAGATCAGACGTGCACAACGGTCAGGAGTAATTCTTGACCATTCCTCTTCACAGAACTGTTTCAGTTCAGCAATATTCTTGGGATGTCTGGTATGAATCGCTTTCTTGAGGTCATGCCACAGCATCTCAATCTGGTTGAGGTCAGGACCCTGACTGGGCTACTCTAAAAGGCATATTTTCTTCTGTTTAAGCCATTCTGTTGTTGATTCACTTCTATGCTTTGGGTCATTGTCCTGTTGCAACACCCATCTTCTGTTGAGCTTCAGCTGGTGGACAGATGGCCTTGAGTTATTCTGAAAAATGTCTTGATAAACTTGGGAATACATTTTTCCTTCGATGATAGCAATCTGTCCAGGCCCTGACACAGCAAAGCAGCCCCAAACCATGATGCCCCCATCACTACACCTCACAGTTGGGCTGAGGTTTTGATGTTGGTGTGCTGTGCCTCTTTTTCTCCACACATAGTGTTCTGTGATTCTTCCAAACAACTCAACTTTGGTTTCATCTGTCCAGTACCGCTGTGGAACATCCAGGTGCTCTTGTGCAAACTGTAAACGTGCAGCAATGTTTTTTTTTTTTGGACAACAGTGGCTTCCTCTGTGGTATCATCCCATGGAACCCATTCTTGTTTAGTGTTTACAGAGATGTTAGCATATGCCAGAGCCTTTTGTAAGTCTTTAGCTGACACTCTAGGATTCTTCTTCACCTCATTGAGCAGTCTGCGCTGTGCTCTTGCAGTCATCTTTACAGGACGGCCACTCCTAGGGAGAGTAGCAGCAGTACTGAACTTTCTCCATTTATAGACAATTTGTCTTACCATGGACTGATGAACACAAGACTTTTGGAGATACTTTTACAACCCTTTCCAGCTTTATGCAAGTCAACAATTCTTAATCGTAGGTCTTCTGAGAGCTCTTTTGTGTAAGGCATCGTTCACATCAGGCAATGCTTCTTGTGAAAAGAAAACCCAGAACTGGTGTGTGTTTTTTATAGGACAGGGCAGCTGTAACCAACACCTCCAATCTCATCTCATTGATTGGACTCCAGTTGGCTGACACCAAACTCTAATTAGCTCTTTGTGTGTTATTAGTTTAAGCAGACTGTGATTGTCTATTGTTGTGACTTGGATGAAGATCAGATCACATTTCATGACCAATTTGTGCAGAAATCCATATCATTCAAAAAGGGTTTACATACTTTTTATTGCAAATATATATATATATATATATATATATATATATATATATATATATAAATGTTTTTAAAGTGAAGCTATCATTAGGTATTAGACATGTGCAGACTGGAATATTTTGTTTCATTTTTTTCGTTTTTGTTTGGAAAATACATTTATTTAGTTACTCCTGAAAATCGTTTTGATTTATGTCGTTTTCGTCCGGAAAGTTTTCGTCCGAAAACAAAGATTTTCGATGCTTAGTCGAATTTTCATCGTTCAATTCGACAAAGCATTGAAAATCGTAGTTCTGAATACAGTGAGTAGGTAGAAATTGAACAACAAAAATTTGATGATTTTCGATGCTTTGTTGAATTTTCGTCGTTCAATTCGACAAAGCATTGAAAATCGTCGTTCTGAATACAGTGAATAGGTAGGAATTGAACAACGAAAATTCGACAAAGCATCCAAAATCGTCAAATTTTCGTCATTCAATTTCTACCTACAATGCATCGAAAATCGTCGGATCTGAACGAAAACGAAAATAAAGCATTTTTTATGTCGGATCTTTCGGTTTTCATTTCTTTTGCTTTTGTTTTCTTTCGTTAAAACGATGATGAAAATACCCGATTTTCGAACGAAAATGCATTCTAACGAAAACAAATGCACATGTCTATTAGGTATATTTTTTTATGTTAAGTACATGCATGCTTAGGAATGTGTAAATGTAACCTCAGAGGTATATATTATCTCTCACATAGATCACAATGCTCCCCTGAAAATGGATTTATTTGTTTTTCTCATCAGAGTGGCAATGACCTTTATTTTAGGCACTACTTCCTAGATTGATATGGTGGTTTACAAATTACAGAGTCATGTACATAAATCTCACAAATCATCCCCTTGTTGCACCTTTTCAGTTTGTGACTTTCTATAAATTTACAATATTGCAGTTTAATCACTGTGTTAGTGTGAACTAAGAAAATGCTTCCTTCTGCCTCAAGCAGATCAATCACTTGAAGCTAAAAAAAAAGAATCATGACAATTTTGAAAAAAACAACAAAAAAACAATGGGCCAGATTCAGGTACATCTGCGCATTATTGGACCGGCGTAGCGCACCGCCTTTACGTTAGACTGGCGCAATGTAGGGGCGCAATCACCCTATTCTCGTCGGTTTTACGCAGAAATGTGCGCCTGCGCAACGTTATTTCAGAGGCGCAAGGCAGAGTAATACAAATTGGGAAGGACGTGGGCGTGTTACATTGAAATGAGCCGTGACCCCATGCAAATGAAGGGCCGGCCGGCTCGCGCATGCGCGCTTGAAGCAGACCATGGTCAGCACCTCTGTGCGCATGCTCACAACTCGGGAACGGCGCAATCATTGAAATTGGAAGTAGACTAGGGCAAATTAGTGAACTACGCAAACAGCATAAATAGACAGAGACAAACGCACTTCCTTTGCAAAAGTACATCCCTTTGTATCCCTCCCTATACAGCAAGGTGCTTTTGTTCTGTTGTTTATTAGCGTTTGTTTGTTTGTGACGTGTCTTTGAGAGTGATTTTTGTCTTTTATGTGTTTTCTTTGTTGTTATTTTGTTTAAATTATATTTTTGCTGGGCATTTTTTATTTTTGCTGGTCAATTTTTGGTTCTGTTTGTGTATGATTTGGGAACGTGGGGGTGACATTCCTGACAGAAAAGGGGTGTCACCCTCATTTGTGGTGGAGAAGTGATCCCCAGGTCCGTGTGAATGGTGTATGAATGTACAGTGACATAATTGGAGCCGTGGCGTTGCAGCTCACAAGTCCTGCATGGTGGGCTTGTGCCAATCCAATGTGATGAGGATGTGATGTGTCTGTGCTAGGGACCACAGTGGTGTGCATGCATGCATTCTCATTGTGCCACGATTAATGTGTGTGTTTAACGTGCAAAGATGCCTAATGTGAGCTGTCTCCTGACTGCTCTTCCCTCAGAAGACGGGGTAGCCTTGGTTAGGGGGGTTCCGTATAGGAGTCATGAGATGGGGTCCCAGTGCATATGCAGAGTCACCCTGAAGGGATAAGACAAGAGGATGTTAGTAGTGCATGTGCCCCTTGTGATTTCAGCATCATGGGGGGGGCAGTCATGCCTGCCACCCATGTCACTCACCAACCAGCCAGCTGTCCCCATACATGTTCTGTTCGAAATCTGTGGGGATGGGGCTCTGATTGTATATGTAGCTGTCATGGGTGTCATGGGAAGTGTCATGTGTTGGGCTGGTGATGTCCTCCTGCAGGGTTGTGGTTAATTCCATGATGGCATGAGGGGTGAATCTGAAGATGCGAGACACCTCAGAATCACTCATGCCATAGATGTCAATGCGTGTGTGATATATCCTCTCCCGTGAAGAGTGAAGAGTGAGGGGCTTGTATCAGATAAGAATATTGTATTAGATTAGATTAAATTGTAAAGTTTATATAAGCAAAAAAAAAGTTTTCAAAAAAAAATCCCGTGCCCTCCTCAGTGCCCTCCTCCTTCTTTGCTCATCTAAAGTCAGTAGTATAGCTATGAGCATGGATGCCACTGGCATGTTGGCATACAGTTTGTTGGGCAACATGTGTGACTGCTCAGCTCCTCACTAACAGTGTTGCTTTATCTGACATGTAGACCAATTGTCTAATTTTATACCAGCTTTTATATGGTCTAAAACAGGACATTTAGCTATTGCGCACAGCGCGTAGCCTGTGCTGCACCAATGTTCTTTTGTGGATCCCCGTAACTCCCTCATTAGCATATTTGAATAGCAAATCAATGGTGTGTCTAGCGCAGTTTTGCGCGGACGGATGAGCCTGTCTAACGAAATGTTGGACAAAAAAAAATAGATTTCTTGCGTATCTCGTTTTGGGAGTGCCGTGCATCGAAACGCACGCGCACAATTAGACTTACGCCACGCATCTCCTGTAAAGAATTAAGAACCACCTACTGTACACAGGGCTGGCCTTAGGTGTTCAAGAGCCCTGTGCGAGCTAATCCTGTGCCCCCCCCATCTTCACCCCTCGCCCCCTGGTCACCTAAACATACACAAAGATGTCCCTTATATCCTCCTCCCCTTCTGTGTGTAGGCTGGCTATAAAAAGTTAATACTTTTTATTTTTATCTGAAAAGGTAGATGCATGCAGGGCCAGGGGCTCAGTGTGACTTACCTTTCGGTAGACGGTGTGGCTTTGCATTTAAAAATTGCGCCGCCCGGTGCGCCGTCTGCCCGAGAATAGCCGTGCGCCCTCTATTCTTTTTCCTAGCCATATGAAGGGGCCGACAGCAGCCATTTTTTTTTCAGGTGCCGCAGCCGATGCGTTGCTCATCACCCAGTCCCAGGGCAGGGGGACCTGGCAGCGCTTACATTCTGTGAGCTGTGATGGCCGCATGGCGCCCCTGTTGCCCATAGTGCCCTGTGCGGCCGCACGGATCGCACACCCCAAAGGCCGGCCCTGACTGTACATTTACGTCAGCAGAATGGCACGGCTGGGCACATCAACGTATATATACGTTGGTTCTAGTACCCAGCCGTGGGTCACAAGTGTGCGCCCGCGGCGCGCTCCCGTGACCCGGTCCGAAGCTCCGGGACCGCGGGACTCGTGGACCCGATCGCCGCTGGAGTGCGGCGATCGGTCCCCGGAGCTGAAGAACGGGGAGAGCCGTTTGTAAACACGGCTTCCCCGTGCTTCACTGTGGCCGCAGCATCGATCACGTCATCCCTGTTATAGGGGGACGTGATCGATGACTTCACACCTACAGCCACACCCCCCTACAGTTGTAAACACACACAGGGAACACACAAATCCTACAGCGCCCCCCATTTTTTGCTGTGAAAATGACAATTGTCCCAAAAATTTGTCAAAATTGTCCGAAGTGTCCGCCAAAATGTCGCAGTCACGAAAAAAATTGCTGATCGCCGCTATTAGTAGTAAAAAAAAAATATAAAAATGCAATAAAACTATTCCTGATTTAGTAAACGCTATACATTTTGCAAAACCAACCGATAAATGCTTATTGCGATTTTTTTTACCAAAAATAGGTAGAAGAATACATATTGGCCTAAACTGAGGAAAAAATATATATATATATATTTTGGGGGGATATTTATTATAGCAAAAAGTAAAACATATTGCATTTTTTTCAAAATTGTCGCTCTATTTTTGTTTATAGCGCAAAAAATAAAAACCGCAGAGGTGATCAAATACCACCAAAAGAAAGCTCTATTTGTGGGGAAAAAAGGACGCCAATTTTGTTTAGGAGCCACGTCGCACGACCGCGCAATTGTCAGTTAAAACGATGCAGTGCCGAATCACAAAAAGGGGCAATTTTGGTCCGGGTCTTAAGTGGTTAAACACATCATTATTGACATTAATTACAGCAATAGCAGTGAATCAAGTTCAGTGTCATGAGGAAAAATGTCATAGTTTGTGGCATAGCTGAGGAAAATAAGGTACTCTTCATGACCAATTCTTAAAAAAAACACAATGATCAGACTTTTTTTGCATCAAGAATGCAATGAGCAAAAGATAGTAGATAAAATTTTAATGCAGAGGTGAAAAATTCAATTACGATAAAATCATATTTAATTCATAAGTGAATATCCTGAGCTGAATACTGCAGAGTTTAGGTTTTAGCAACCAGACCAGACTTGACCGTTATGTTTTTTCTACAAACAAGGGATATAATTAAACACAGAATTTATGCAAGAGATTGATAATTCTGTCTGATATCATTCTCTCATGCATTTGTTTTGCTATTTATTTCTCATTTCATCCTAAAGATTGCCTACACATGATACTTTTTTTCATCATTTCCAAACATGTTTCTATAATCTTCAAATTTGCTTTATTGTTCACAGCCTCAAATGTAGGCTGTTATAGTATTTGTATAAGTTTGTTATACAAAATAAAGTAAGTTTACTGCTCAGTGGCAAGCTGTTTTCTTTTAGGTGGGTCCTGTTGTTTATGTAATTCGTTTGACTCCTGCAGAAAAATTAATAAATGAAGTACAAATTAGTAAATAAATCAAGCAACGGCATCTGGCTGTGTGGTATAAATGAATCTTGGTGCACACTGGGCCTGATTTACTAATGTTGAGTTCATGCTGCCAGCAAGAGTGAAGAGTATTTGCTGGGAAAATTACATTTGTTTTTTTTGCTTTACTACACAGGCACATACTGTATGTAGGTGAATGCGATCATGCTCAGTGGAGAATCTTTGTTGTTTAAATTACTATGGAAGATTGGGTACATTCTGAACTGTTTTCCAGCACAAATCTTTTTTTTAAAACAAATGATCAAATAAAATAGTGTGGATTTTTTTTAATATACTAATAATAACTATAAAAAAATATAAAAGCAATACAAATCTGTCAATATGCTTTATCTAGTTATACATTAAACTGTTTAATAATTATATATAGGGATAATATTAGGTGCCAAGCCTAGACAAGATCAGAACCTCCATTGGATCTGGGACTTTAAATGGCAACTAGTACACCACAATCATATAATTAAAAAATATATAAATTCATTATAACAGATTAAAATGATTCCAACAGTGAAAAGAACATAACATTGTACAAATGGTAAAATGCATGGCTTCAATGTACAACCATCATATTCATTAATGCAAAATTGTGGATTTTTTTTGCTGTCTCCACTCACTGATGTGTTTCAGGTCAATAGTCTTTTTTCAGGGGTATTTTAAAGGAGAAGCATCTGTTTAGACATTTTCACCTTAAGATGTTAAAGGGGTTGTAAAGGTAAAAAATGTTTTCCCTAAATAGCTTTCTTTACCTTAGTGCAGTCCTCCTTCACTTTCCTCACCCTTCAATTTTGCTTTTACATGTCCTTATTTCTTCTGAGCAATCCTTACTTTCTGTTATTCTGTCTGTAACTACACGCAGTAATGGGAGGCTTTCTCCATGGTGTGGAGAAAGCCTCTTGAGGGGGGAGACGGCGAGCAGGAGTGTCAGGACACCCGCTAACACACAGCTCCTTTCTCTATCTGCAAAGTAGAGAGCATCATGACCCTCCTGCTTGCCCCCTTCCCCCTCAAGAGGCTTTCTCCACACCAGGGAGAAAGCCTCGCATTACTGTGTGTAGTTACTGACAAAAGAACAGGAAGTGAGGATTTCTCAGAAGAAATAAGGACATTTAAAAGCAAAATCGAAGGATGAGGTAAGTGAAGGAGGACTTCACTAAGGTAAAGGAAGCTATTTAGGGTTTTTTTTTTACCTTTACAACACCTTTAAGGTGTGTTTAGGCCATGTAGATATTTAAAGGAAAGAGAGATATTGTCACTGCCTGGTTGGAGGAACCACTGAGGCATCAACACCCCCCAGATTCCCAGAGAGCCCCCACAGAGGTCATCACAAAGAGTCCACAACTGTCCGGACACCAGAGGTAAACAGTAAATCTTTATAGGTAAAATCACCAGAGTAAATTTGAGTTCTACCGCTGAGTCTTACCTTCTGCCCAGACACCAATCTTGATACATCTTAACCCTTGAGAAAGTCATGTGACATGTGATGCAACACGTCGGGAGAAGCAAGTGATGACTTCTATCGTGATTGAGCACACTAGATGAGCAGTGAGGAGGAACTCGCTATAGGCACCTGATCGTTTTTAAGATGTGCTGGTTGATTGAACAAATGGGAGTGAAACCATTTGTACCTAAGACCCAATGTAATTTTAAACACTGAACAATGATGTGTTTATTTTGCTTTATTTGAGAACCAACACACACAAGGAGCCCCAGAGAAAACTGAAAACAATCACTTGAACACAAATTTATGGACTGATTGCAGGCAGGAGTGCTTTGTATGAAAAAAAAAACATATACACTTATCACCTTATTTATATTGAAGATATCATTTATTTATATATATATATATATATATATATATATATATATATGTATATATGTATATATGTATATATATATATATATATATATATATATATATTTTTTTTTTTTTTTTTTCTGTGCTTTATCAGGATGTTGATTGTAGCACACTATTGCTTATTAATTTATAGATACATTTTAAGTAATCAAAGATGTACATCTTTTCATCTGTCTTACTCAAAAGTTTATATGCCAAAAAAGGCCCCACAAACCCAACCCTCATGATCAGAAACCAAGAGTCGTTAGATTATTTGGTTACACTGCTTAATGATAACGAGCCGGGTTATCGAATTGGCTCAATTAACACAGAGTCTCTTTTGACAGAGGTAGACAGCTCAATCCCAGATGCCACACTGACTACAATATTCAACTACAATAAAGACTGAAGCCTTTTTAAAATTTGTGTTCAATAACATAAAAAAACTAAAAACATATCTCAACCCCCAGAGTAATCTTAGTCACAATAAAAGATTAGCACTATGGTCACTAGCACCTAATCAGTCCATTACAATAAAGCCCTTTGACTAGGGGGGCAATATTGTCATTATGGACAACTCCAAATATATATACGTTTGTGACAAAAAATTCTCACCAACCCTGCATGGTACCGTCCCATACCCAAATCAATTATTGACAATTTTACTAGAGACTTTTATTTGCCCCAAGACCACCTGGAAGTTAATTAGGACTAGCTTTGCACAGGAGGCTATGTTGTATGCACTCCCTAAAGTGCACAAAAATCAATCCAACCCCCCTGGGAAGTCCTATAATATCTGGCAGAGGGAACAATCAATGTACGTAGACCATGTGATCACATGATACTGGTACATTGATGACTTATTTCTATTATGGGAGGTCTCCGAAAACCTTCTAAAATATTTCTGACTCATATCAATACCCACAACAATTTCAATCTCAAATTTACAATGTCCTATAGTCAATCAAAAATTCAGTTTTTTGGATGTACTAATTTTGCAGGCAACCTGATGGGCACCTTTCAAGTGAACTATATTGCAAACCAACAGCAGGCAATACAGTATTATATGCTTATAGCTTTCACCCCAAATCCCTTCTAACCTCTATACCTTACAGACACAATTTAATAATGTACTGTTTGAAAATAAAGCCCAAACTCTGACAGCCACACTCTGCGGATATTCAAACTCTTTGCTAAAGAAAGCTTACAAACAAGCTAAAAAAAGCTGAAACATAGAATATTCTAATAAATATTTGTAGATCCAAATTCCTTTTTTTATATATTTTCTTGTCTGGTGGGCTTTTGAATTTTGCTTACAAGTATTCTCATTAATTATATTGCGTATGTGTTTTAGTGATTTTATTTAAAATGTAATGATCTTCTAATGATATTATTAATGTTAATGAGAAAAAAAAACTAGTGGTCATGAATTGTTCACTACAAATACAGGCTAGAATTAGGATAATTTAAAATCTTTTGTTCACTGAGTCCTGATTCTGAAAAACTCTTTACAAAAACATGATAATAATATAGGAGATTTACATTTTCTGTCTCCTTTGTAATGGAGTGGAAAATTGGATAGATGTACAAAGCTTGTAAGGCTGGAACAAGCAGAACACTTGCCTAATTGAGAAAGAAACCCCTTTCATAGGACTGCAGTTTAAAAATTGTATCTTCAAACAACGCATTTAAAATGTTAGATATAGTACAGTCATTACAAATAGTTATCATTTAACCAGTGTATTTCTACTTTCAAATTTAAGAACTCAAACTTAAAAAAAAAACACTATGCTTGTTGTGTGTTCCAATTTACAAAGCTAACTAAAAAAAATAAAGATATATTGATATATTTTTCTCTTAACACTAGTGCTGGCAAAGTACCCCTCAGCTTCCAGACAGACTAGTCATAAGGGGGTTGCCTTATACAGCGAGTATATCCCAAAACCAACCTTTTAGCTGGAAAAATAGGGGGCCGTCTTATACGCCCAGTCGCCTTATATGCTGGAAAATACGGTATTTAAGTAAAATGAAAAGTAGTAAATGTAGTGATCCTGAGTTTGCTTCAACCCTTGTGCAGGAGCTAATTTTTTTAATTTTTATCTGTACAGTACATTATTGAAAGTGTGAAATACGCAATTCACTTTATAACCTTCCTTTAAGATGTTAAAACCTCAAGGAATGAAGACAGCTATTTTCTGGCATAATGTGGGGCAAAGTTTACCTACGTATGTTGTGGTAGTTTAAACCATTCAATTATTATAGGCCTTGGGGTAAAGGCCTTTCCTTTATGCTGAAAGTGTAACCGCCTTATATGTATAAATGTTAGTTTCTTTATTATTAATTATTTATTACAGGTACTAATATAGCGCCAAATATGTATGCAGTGCTTTAAATATAAATTTTACATTCACATCTTCCCTTCCTTCAAGGAGTTTATATTTTAAGGCCCCATACCCATACATACAGAACATTCATACATACACATACTAGGGCCAATTTAGACAGGATTCAATTACGTTACCAGCATGTCTTTGGAGTATGGTAGAAAATCCACCAGGCACAGGGAGAACATTTAAACACTAAGCAGGTAGTGCCATAGTTAGGATTCAGACGGATAACCACAGAACTGGCAGGCAGAAGTGCTGCCCCACACACAATATTGTCTTCTCTAATACCCATGTACTTATATACTGTACTAAACACAATATTATTTTATTTTTAACAAAGACAACAATCAGTAATATATACATCTATTACTTAATTCACACTTTTTTTGATATATGTTATAAAAAGGAATTCTACAGTGCCAAAAATGTTTCTTTTTCAATGTCATGAGAGAAATAAATGATTCCGTTGTCTGCCCCTGGCTACTTAAACAGTGAGGGTACTAAAGGATTAATTTCTCAGTGGGTTTCTCATATTTTCTTAGTTGATATTCAGCTAAGTATAGAAAGAAGAGCAGGTCACTAGGGAACCCAAACACCTTGTAAGGGCCTAAAAGCTTCAATTCCATCACTTTAGGAATTATTTCATGCAGCATTAGAAATTATAATGTGCTACTTCTTTAGCTCAACCACAAAATATCTTCAGGCTTATTAGTGTCTGTGGTTTAATTTTAGCATTCTGCTTGCATCTGACATTTAGCTGGATTCATGAACAAGTCCTTTTGCTAACCTTTAGATATAATTTCCATTACTAAGGAGATATTGGTGTGTAGCTATTGTAATCACAAATGTTATTTATTGTCAACATCTATTTTCTACTGCAGAGCACTAAGATATAATGACAGGTTTACTTAAAGGAAATAAACATGTGCATTGAGAACTCATTATGGTCATGACTGGCTTCTGGGTTCAAATGTACATGTATAAAAACTGTGCACCTAGCTAAATAACTGATCTGGTAAAGTGTACTGTGGGAACCAGCTTTATATGGTAGAGCATTAAGAAAACAGCTGCACGCCAAATTATCCTTTTAAGGGCTTGCTAGCCCATTGTTTTCAACGACAGTTTGGTTTTCACACAATATAGGTTTCCTTCACATGGCTTTCAGCACTTGTCCTCCAATGCTATTTAACAACTTAAAACAGTTCCATCAACCTACTGGCCTGATGTAGATGTGCTGCTTGTATGACCCTCAGGCTTAGGGCCTCTGACTGGTTCTCCATAGTCTTCACAAGCACTGTGCACACACAAGCACACCTCTAGCTGCTCCCTTGCAGTCATACAGACTCCTGGGAAGAGTATAGCCCTGAACATTAATCAGCACCCATATGATAGTGGCTGAGCATAGCTGAACAATCAGTTGGTGCTGCTCACCACCAAAATTGTCAGGGACCTGTTACCA
Organism: Rana kukunoris; assembly: GCA_029574335.1. Lineage (NCBI taxonomy): Eukaryota > Metazoa > Chordata > Amphibia > Anura > Ranidae > Rana > Rana kukunoris. The sequence continues at coordinate 240,835,518 of CM056053.1, forward strand.
GACCACGGCATGCGCGCATGCGCACGCATTTTACTGTGCCAGTTAGATAGCAGAAGCCATCTGTACCTGTGCGCCGACGCACGCCCAATGAACGCACACATGCACAGGTGTGAGCACCCCGGTAGCATGCGCATGCACGTTAATATGGGTTGGTGCCAATTTGCCTTTAAAAAGCCAGTAGCTGCACCAATACAGTGCTGTCTGATCTGCAGCTCTGTATCAGTGTTCTAAATCCCTGTATAACCTGTTACCAGCACCGACCCAGCTCTACCAGACTATCTGAACCTCTCCGATCCTCAACCCTTGGCTTGTCTTGACCCTGCTCACCTCTTGTCTACCTGCTGCCAGACCCTTTTGCCTAAAGTGTGACCACTCTTAAGTCCTCCGCATCAGCTGCCTAATTTCCTGTTTGACCCGGCTGATCCACCTCTTCCGCTCCAACTGTCCTCGGTTTCACCCATCCCTGAAGGATCATCATCCAGCGCCTGACTACTGCTACAGGCACTCCTACCTCACTGTGCTCCTGAGCTTGCTGTTCCCACTTCATTGACTCTTGAGCCAGGGCTGTAAGAGAGGCCTTCTCCTGCAAACTAGGCTGACTACCAGGTATGTTTGTACATAACAAAAATTAAGGTCCAAGTCAACCCACCCAATACTCTACAAAACATGTGTGCTTTAGGACCCTGACTATGATTTACCATGCATGGAGAAAACTGCCAAGAGCCCCTTAACCTGCACGGGTCCAAAGGTAAAATTACCACTGTTAAAAGTATGTATTGCATTGTACATTGAACAGCCACAGAAGGCTGTTTATATGGAGTAAATACATGTGAGCAAGACTGCAGTATATTTAAACCCAATTTCTACATTATTAATTGTATATGAAGTTAACATTCATGTATATTCAAAAGTAACTTCTGTATTTTAAATCTGCAGATTTACCTGGTGAGTTAGCCATATACCTGGTGAGTTAGCCATAAAAGTCTTTGTTTAGCCAATTCATCGTATATGATGGTAAACTCACTGTGAAGTTATCAGCAGCATTGAGATGCAACAAATGACCAAAAAAGATAAAAACAAGTATTTTATTAGCAAGGAATACATTTGTGTATACAGGCATACACTTTTAAGTACACAATGGTGTTTAGCTACTAACGCTGTAAAGCGCAAAATCAGGGTCACGTCTGCATAAAAACCAATGAGCTTCCACCTTTTATTACCAAAGCTTAATTGAACAATCTGGGGTTAGAAGCTCTTTGGTTTTTATGCAGAAGTGAGACTGATTTTGCGCTTTCCAGCTTTAGTAAATAAACCCCATTTGTGTACTTAAAAGTGGGGTATGCCTGTAATATATTTTTAGCAAATTAAATTATATATACTTTTGGTTTACATAAATGTGTTTATTAAGATTCGACCTGCTTATATAAAATGACATGCCCCCCCAACCCACAAACAATGTTCACCTTTAAATATTTTAGATTTTTGCTGTGTAAATCTTTATTTTTCCTAGAGCAAAATATTTAAATTGTATAAGACACTAACACTATTTCTGAATACATTGTGCATGCTTATTAACTCTAATATACAGTTGGGATGATTTGAGTTGAAATGAACTAAGAATCTTCATCATATTGTATGATCATTCTCTTTAATTATGATATATATATTCTTATTAAAAAAACATAACATTTAAAAAAACATTATGTTTCCTCAGAACTACAGTAAGTAATGGTGAGAAATAATAATTCCAACCTACGGAGGTAGTGTTTTGCACCATTACAGGGTTGCATTTGCAAATGATTGAAAAACATACTTTGATTGGTTTGTGGATGTTTAACCATTTGCCTACAGGGCACTTTCACCCCCTTTATGCCTGGCCTGCAGCTTTCAGTGCTGTTGCACTTTAAATGACAACTGCAAGGTAATGCAACACTGTACCTAAAACATGTTTTATAATTTTTTGAGACAGAGCATTCTTTTGGTGGTATTTAATCACCACTGTTTTTTTTTGCTAAACAAACAAAAAGTTATAACATTTTGAAAAAAAATATTGTTTTTTCTTAGTTTCTATTATAAAATTTAGTAAATAAATAATATTTTTCCTTCACTGGTGTGTGCTGATGGGGCTGCACTGCCAGGCAATGATAGGCTGCACTGATGGGCACTGATGTGTACTGATGAGGAGGCATTAATATGCAGCACTGATATACACTGATATGCAGCACTGATAGGCAGCATTGATAGATTGCACTGATGGGCACTGATAGGTGGCATTATAGGGGACTTATAGGCAGCAATTATTGGCACTTATAGGCAGAAATGATAGGCACTGATAGGTGGCACTTATGGGCACTGATAAGTGGCACTGATGAGCGGCACTGATCTACTGCATTGATGAGGTAGCACTGATGGGCACTGACAGGCATCACTGATGGGCACTGAAGGGCAGCACTAATGGGAACTTATGGGGCTTGACTGATAATCAGGGCATGGATGATCAGTGCCCTGATTGTCAGTGCAGATCTCCCTGCTTAGGAATGTCACTTATCAGCTCTCCTCTCCTCGTGCACTGTCAGCGTTGTGAGGTGAGTAATGCCAATAACTGTCTTTTTTTGTTTATACTGTGATCAGCTGTGATTGGACACAGCTCATTACATGGTAAAGAGCCTACACCATATGTCTTTTACCATGATCGGGATTGTGCTGTGTCCTAGGAACACGGTGCAGCACCGATCGCCACACTTAGCACCCCTTGGTCTGTCATGCATGGCAAGAATGGAAGGACATCATATGATGTCTTCCCAGAATGAGGGTGCCCTGTTCACCCATCATTTCACTATATAGCAGGCAGGCAAGCAACAGTTAAAACTGACATGCAGCAGAGATAGTGAAGTTGATTTACCAAATCTTAAGTGTGCAAAATATGGTGCAGCAGTGCATGATAGACAGTAAGTTTCTGACTTTAGCTTGTTCAATTAAGCTTTGGCAAATATTGGTTGCCATGCAGAGCTGCACCAGATTTTGCACTCTCCAGTTTTAGTAAATCAATCGCAGTGAGTCAGTCAACAGTAAATTCATTTGAATATGATAAAAAATAGGTCTATACCCAGACAAGTGCCGAATCACAAAAAGTGCTCTGGTCATTGGGCAGCAATATGGTCCGGGGGTTAAGTGGTTAAAAAAGCAATGCTCTGCTTCTTTTTTTATGTTTTTTTTTTTTTTTTTTAGTTATAGTGCTTGTTCTATACTTTCTACAATTATTGTACTGCACTTTCCTGTTACAAAATGATATAAGTACTTTGATAACAAAAAGTTCTTTTAGCACTGTTGGAGATTACTGTATTTTGTATGTCAAGTTTTTTGTGCAATTTACTGTACATGTTTCACAAAACATATAATGTTATGTTCTCATCTAATATCTAAAAAAAAATATTTCTATTGCAGGGAAGGTTATTATAAGAAAAAAACCTGCAAAAAGGTTATAGAATTTGTCTATCCACTCAATTAAAAACATTACATGAATAAAATAAAAAGAGTATTTTACCAGTAACATGTGTAATCATGTTTGCATTAGTATAAATCTAAATAAATTAATGATGGAATTTTGAAAATGTCATTAAAGAAAAATGATAGGAAACACAGACTAATGAGTTGTTGATATGGAAAGGTGGATCAGTAAAGGGAGGTAAAATAAAGCATTTGAATAGTGATTTATTGTAGAATGTATTGTATATGCAAATATAATGCACAGAAATACTGTGTGTAGCTATGGAACAACATTGAAATTAAAAATATAAAACTAAATACATAGAATGAAAAATGCTGTAAAATTAGTGATTAGAGTATCTTCTTAATACCTTAGGGTGCATACACATGATCAGTCAAAACCAATGAAAAGGGACTGAAGGACCGTTTCAACGGTCCAAACCGATTGTGTGTGGGCTCCATCGGTCAGTTATCCTTCGCTCAAAAAAAAGAGAACTTTAGAATTTGACCGATGGACGCCTGACCGATGGGTCAAAACCGATCGTTAGTATGCAAAAGCATTGGTTAAAATGCTGCGCATACTCAGAATAAAGTCGACGCATGCTTGGAAGCATTGAACTTTGTTTTTTTCAGCACGTCGTTGTGTTAAAACACGTAAACGTCACTGTGTTCTAACACGATCGTTTTTTTAACCGATGGTGTGTAGGCAGATCAGACCATCAGTCAGATTAATCGGTTAACTGATGAAAACAGGCCTTAGGACTGTTCTCATTGGATGGACTGATCGTGTGTAAGCAGCCTTAGGCCGCGTAAACACGAGCAGACAGATTTGTTCAAATCGGTCGGGCCGACCGATTTGAACAAATCTGTCTGCTGGGGACATATTGGTTTGATCGTGCACACAGGATCAAACCAAAATCCCCGCCGCCAGACGGCGCGGTGACGTGGCGGTGACGTTGAAGCCGTCACGTCACCGCACCAGGAAGTAAAACACTTCCGCGCATGCGTCGAAACCATTCGGCGCGTGTGCGAGAAGACATGTCTGCTGGTTAGCGTACTAACCAGCAGACATGTCGGGCGGACGGGTTCCCAGCCGACAGATTTCAAAGCATGCTTTGAAATCTGTCGGGTGGCCAAATCCGTTGGCTCGCCCGTACACACGATCGAATCTGTCTGCTGGGACGGTCGACCATTTCCAGCAGATAGATTTGAGGCAGCTATGATCATTCCAGCATGGAGATCACCCTTAAATCTGTGCTCCATTATGGTTTACCTGGCAACATTAGGTACTGCTACATATGCTTCTATTGTGTTCAGCTCCATTTCTAGGAAAAACTGCAAGACACCAACTTATGATGCGTATACACAATCGGAATTTCCAATGGAAAAAGTCAGATGGACTTTTTCCATCAGAAATTCCGACCGTGTGTATGCCCCATTGGAGTTTAAATATAGAACTCCAATGTGCTTTTGGTTGGGCAAAAGCCTGACCGCGTGTAGGCGGCATTATGCCGCCTACACACGATCACTTTTTGTGATGAAAAAAAACAACGTTTTATGTGATGAAACAAAACAACGTTTTTTAAAGTTCATTTTCCAAAATGACGTTGCATACACACCATCGTTTTTCCAAAATGCTCTAGCAAAGCATGGTGACGTACACCACGTTCGACGGCACTCTGTTCTATTGAAGCTCCGTCTCATAACTTGCTTCTGAGCATGCGCGGGTTTAAAAACTTTGGCCCAGATTCACAGAGCGATTACGCCTGCGCAACAGGAGATGCGCGTGCGTAAATCGAAATGTGCGCGTGCGTTTCGTTGCGCGGCATCCCCAGAACGAGATATGCAAAAAAACGACTTTTTTTTGTCCCGCGTAATTTCGTTAGACTGGCGCATCCTTCCGCGCAAAAGTGTGCTGAACACACAATTGATTTGCTAGTCAAATATGCTAATGAGGGACTTACGGGGATCCACAAAACAACGTTGGGGCAGCGCAGGCTACGCGGTGTGCGCAACAGCAAAATGTCCTGTCTAAAATTAGAGCTTATAAAAGCTGGTCTAAAAAAAGAAAAAAAAGTCTATTTGTTAGATAAAGCAACACTGTTAGTGAGGAGCTCAGCAGTCACACGTGTTGCTCAACAATCTGTATGCCTATACCGTACCCGCATAGACCTGTTTGGCATGAGTGATTCTGAGGTGTTTCGCATCTTCAGATTCACCCCTCATGTCATCCTGGAATTAACCACAACCTTGCAGGAGGACATCACCAGCCCAACACACCTCTCACATGCAGTGCAGCCACTGGTCAAGGTCATGGCAACACTCCATTTCCTTGCCAGTGGCTCTTTTCAGCGTACAAGTGGAGTGGTGGCTGGGATGTCACAATCCTCCATGAGCAGATGTGTGCACCAGGTTGTCCCTGCAATCCTCACACGCATGGCCAACCAAATCATCAAACCCACCACTGAGGACCTGCGGCTGAAGGCAATGACAGATTTCTACAGAATTGCCAGATTCCCACGCACTGTGGGGGCCATTGATTGCACACATGTGGCACTCCAGCCCCCCCAGGAGACAGAGCACATGTACCGCAATCGGAAGCATTGGCATTCCATCAATGTACAGGTGATAGTCGATGCCCAAGGCCTCATATGGCACGTCCGTGCCAAACACCCAGGGTCCAGCCATGACAGCTACATATACAATCAATGCCACATCCGCTTGGAATTCGATCAGAACGTGTATGGGGACACCTGGCTGGTTGGTGAGTGACATGGGTGGCAGGCATGACTATCCCCTCCCATGATGCACATCACAAGGGGCACATGCATGACTAACATCCTCCTGTCTTTTCCCTTACAGGTGACTCTGCATATCCACTGGGACCCCATCTCATGACTCCTATCCGGAACCCCCAAACCCTAGGAGAGGAAAGATACAATCAAGCACATGCCCAAACACGAGCAGTGGTGGAGAGCACCTTTGGCCTCCTAAAGTCACGTTTCCGATGCCTGGATAAGTCTGGGGGTACCCTCTTGTATTCCCCAAACTTCGTGTGCCAGATCATCGGTGCATGTTGCATGCTGCACAACTTTGCAGAAAGAAAGGGCCTGCAGATTGACCTACGTGATGACCTGACCCCTGAACCAGACAATCCCCCCCTAACCGAGGCTACCCCGTCTTCTGAGGGAAGAGCAGCCAGGAGACAGCTCACATTGGGCATCTTTGCACGTTAAACATACACATTAATCATGGCACAATGAGAATGCATAGCCTGGGTAAGGGCCCTCACATCCTGCCCAACGCCTGCTGATGTCGTCTGCAGTTCGTTTAGGCAGGTTGTGAAAGCCCGGGAGTGGGAGTCCAGGTTCCCCAGCGTATCCTTGATGGAGGACAGGCTCTCCTCCATCCGCACCAATGTCTGGCTGACCTGTCCCAGATGGCGGGTCTGGAGGAACTGGTCCCTTCTCAGGGTGGCGGGCAGGAGATCGGCCAACCCCCTGGTGGTCTGGGATGACATCCTGCCTCCAGCTGATGCTTGTGGCCGGGGAGAAGGGGAGGCCCTTGTGAGGGGAGCCATGTTGGGGGAGGAGGGGGGGGCTCCCCCTTAGGGAGGCCTGCCTGCTGCCAGCCAGAGGGGAGGAGTCCTCAAAACCCAAATGTCCAGTGCCTGACATGGACTCCTCCTCCTCATGATTCTCCTCCTCCTCATGATTGTCCTGCTCCTCATGATTGTCCTGCTCCTCATGATTGTCCTGCTCCTCATGATTGTCCTGCTCCTGTTGAACCTCCTCCGCGGACTCCGGCCTTGTTGGGGGGGGCTCATTAGGCTGCTGTCCTGGGGTTGGTGCGGTCAGGCCAGATGGCCCTGCACCCTCCTGCACATCTGTGGATGACACAAAACATTCACAGGTTGGAGGATCCACACACTTGCCACATATTCCCTTTCACCCCCTCCCCCACACATGCTACACACCTGATATTAAAAAAAAAAAAAACTTACCTGGCACCACGGGCTCGGGACTTGAGTCAAAGCCGGGCAGGCCCTCAACTTCATGCCGATGAAAGGTCAGGGCCACCGCACGCTCCTCCGCTGTCAGGCTAATACGGCATGGTGGGCCCCCTCCTGTGCCCCTGGCATGGGCATGCATTCTGGCCAACTTCTTTTTGACCAGACGCCGGAGGTCATTGATTTTTTTGTCAATCCCAGACCTGGTCCGTGTCTCCCCCTGCCCCGCAGAATTCACCTGGTCAGTGATCCTATCCAAAATCTTCCTCCTCCTGGCCGGGGTGGTGTTGGCACTCTCTGGGCCGTGGAGGAAACGCCCATACTCGCTAATGGCCCGGGCAAGAATCTGTTTTTCCACAAGTGTAAAATTCAGCTTTCGTTTTTTCTCAGTCATCCTTCCAAAAAAAAACAGTCCCAGTCAACAAAATTCACGCACACAAACAAGCACAACCAATCACAAAAAAACACACACACACAGAGAAAACTACTCACCAAGAAACAGTCCCCAAAAAAAAAAAAAAAATACAGCAGGAAAAGAAACAAACACAAATATATCAATCAAACAAACAGTCTCTCAAACACTTATCAAAAACCACTTTCAAAAATCTACTAACAAACACCTGATCACACAGAACACTAATCTGACAACTACAAGACACACTGCAACGAACAACAAGAACAAAAGCACTTGGTTAAATGGGAAGGGACAAAGGGATGTACTTTTGCAAAGGAAGTGCGTTTGTGTGTGTCTATTTATGCTGTTTGCATAGTTCACAATGTTGCCCTAGTCAATTTCCAATTTCACTGATTGCATCGCTCCCGAGTTGTGAGCATGCGCACATCGGAGCTGACATGGTCTCGTTCAAGCGCGCATGCGCGAGCCGGCCGGCCCTTCATTTGCATGGGGTCACGGCTCATTTCAATGTAACACGCCCAAGTCCTTCCCAATTTGTATTACTCCTCCTTACGCCTCTGAAAAAACGTTACGTATGCGCAATTTCTTGCGCAAAAGCTACGAGAATAGGGTGATTACGCGGCAAAATTGCGCAAGTCTAACGTAAAGGCGGTGCGCTACGCCGGTCTAATAATGCGCAGATGTACCTGAATCTGGGCCTTTGTTTTCAACGTCGTTTTGCCCACACACCATCACTTTTTATGACACAAAAAATGACATTTTGAAAAACGACACAAAAAATTGAAGCATGTTCGAATTTTTTTTTGGTCGTTTTTTTGAAGACTTAACCACTTAAGACATACGCTGCTAAATGACCCAAGGTGTTTTTACAATTCGGCGCTGCGTCGCTTTAACAGACAATTGCGCGGTCATGCGACATGGCTCCCAAACAAAATTTGCGTCCTTTTCTTCCCACAAATAGAGCTTTCTTTCGGTGGTATTTGATTGCCTCTGCGATTTTTATTGTTTGCGCTATAAACTAAAATAGAGCGACAATTTTGAAAAAAATCACTATTTTTTTACTTTTTGTTATAAAAAAAATCAAATAAACTACATTTTAGTAAAACATTTAGGCCAAAATTAATTCAGCCACATGTCTTTAGTAAAAAAAAAAAATCGCAATAAAAAAAATAGCTACCTAGCGGGAACAGCGACACTAATACAGCGATCAGAAAAATGATCGCTAAGTGATGCTGGCAATAGGGAGTGAAAGGGTTAACTAGGGCAGTGATCAGGGGGTTAAAACTTTATTAGGGGGGGTGGGGGGGCTATCCTGGACCTAACACTAACTGATTTTACACTGCCTGTCACACTGACACTAAATGCAGTGATTAGATCACTGCATTCAGTGACACTATGACAGGGGGGTGGGGGGGGGTCGATCACAAGGGGTTAATGTGCCTATGTGAGTGTGTGTCAGTGTTGTGTTGGTGCACACTTACTGTGGATGTCTTCTCTCATCAGCAGCGGTGGGAAACACTGCTGCGATGAGAGGTGACATCATTTCCTCCTTCCTGTGTAAACACAGGAGGAGGAACTGACACGAAGGGGGAGCGCTCACGGGGGGGGCGGAAAACACGGACATCCGCCCGCTCGTCGGCGATCGCTCCCAGAGCCAGGGGGACCCCCGCACGCCGCGGAGGGGGTCCCGATGGGACCCCCGAACCGCACAAAGGCGGGGACGTAAATTTACGCCCTTGCGCCGCCTGTACGAGCCATTCTGTGGCCGTATATGTGCGTGCAGGGGTCCTTAAGTGGATAAAACAAAGTTTTGCCCACACACGGTCATTTTAAACAACGTTTTTGAAAACGTCGTTTTTTTTCATCACAAAAAGTGATCGTGTTTATGCGGCATTAGTGTCTCAATGCAGATTTTCAGTCTTCCAATTGTCCTCTAGGTAACAGCATATGTGCTTCCATGTGCAGTTTGGAAAAAAAATATCTCAAATGTTGTCTACAGATTTGGAGAAGTAAATAACCAAGGTAACAACCATATTCAACATATATAAAAGCAAAACATATTAAAAAAAATCACTAAATTTGAGCAAGAAAAGCATCTAAAGCCCCGTACACACGATCGGACATCAAACAAACTTTCCCTTGGATTTTTGTCTGGTCACACCCATAGCATACACACACTCTGACTTTTTCGGCAACAAACACGAACGTAGTGACGTTTCAACGTACTGACGAGAGTTTAAAAGAGGAAGTTCAATTCTCTGGCGTTACCCTTTGGGCTCCTTCTGCTAATCGAGAGCTAGTAGAGGTTTCGTCTGTGTGCATTCGCGATTTCCAGTTTTGTGCAATTTTGTTAGTTTCTGAATGTCCGTTCGTCAAGCAGACATGTTGCGCAATGGAAAAAGACAGAGGGCCAGATTCACATACACTTAATATTGCGCTGCGTAATCGAAATACTCTATGCTGCCGTATTTTACCAGGCTCTACACCGAATCCTGGTAGATTTTTGCCCGTACGCTACGGCGGCGTAGTCTATTTCTCGCCGCGTAATCGAAATACGTGCGTGAAGCATTTAAATTAAGGGGGCGTGAAGCATTTAAATTAAGCGCGTGCCCGCGGCGATCGAACTGTGCATGCTCCGTTCAAAAAATTTCCCGTTGTGCATTGCGCAAAATCACGTTGTTACGTCATTCGTTGTTTGAGTAGCGTCGTTTACGAACATTCCTATTCCCGGACGACTTACGTAAAAAATAATAAAAGACGTCGGAAAACGTAGAAATTCGACGCGGGAACGACGGCCATACTTAACATGGGCTGTCTAATATTAGAGCAGCAAAAAGCTGGTATAGTGTTACGCAAATAAAAGATGACTAAAGGTGCCGTAAGAGATTGCGATTGAAGATCGTAATTTCGGGGATCGCCAGCAAAAGCTCATTTGCATACCCCGACGCGGAAAACGACGGGAAGTCCACCCAGTGGCCGCAATTTTATTGCAGCGTAGATCCGAAGGCGTACGAACACGTAATCCAGTCGAATTGAAGCCCGCAGCCGTCTATTCATGGTTTGAGGTTTTCGATTAGCTAAAAAACACGCGTAATTTGAAATTACTCCAGTCTAACACTAGTTAGACAGGCGTAATGGCTCTCTGAATCTGGCCCAGAGGGTGCAAACAGTGCAAAAATTAAACAAACCCTAAAGAAAAAATATGCAAGCTGAACACTGTAGAATAACACAAATTCCAGTGAGAAATATAAAAACCAAAAAAGTGCAGCGCAAATAAAACTAATAAATAAATTATTTTAAATATTCTATATAAAATAATTCATAAGAAATTATAATTTAAATATAATCAATTAAAGTACAATGAAAATGAGTTTTCGTATAAGCATGTGGCAAGTGAAAGAACAGTCCATAGGAGATAATCCACCAGTGTAAGATCCACAAAAATCGTGTGACAATCCCTCCACCACAGGTCTCACTAATTAATCTCACCTCCAATATTGACCCCTGATTTCCCAGGAAGTCAAAAAAAGCAGAGAAAACAGATGGATCGAATCCCCAAAACACACTTCCTCTCCAGAGATGTATAAAAGTTCCACAGAGACGGCTATAAACTAGCTCCAGGCTCAGCAATCAGACAATATCCACCGGGAAGATAAGGGAAAACAGATCTAAGTGCTCTCTGTTTGGTATCAAAGTGTAGGCATTTATTTAAAATTAAATGTACTCACAAACATCTCAGTTAAAACAGCATGTAATGTGTGGGTAATATGTTGCGCAATGGGGTTGTGCTAACTTGACCCACAAAAAAATTAAGAAATATGTTTGATTCATATAACCAAAATACACTAATTCAAAGTAAAGACATTTGTTTTTACTCCGTCAGTATCACCAGCAAAGCAGCTTTTTGTATTATCACATTATAAAGAAGAAGAGAATGTGCGCTGCTTTTCTTGATTTCAGAACTTGTCGCGTCACGAATGTGCTCTTTCAAATACGAACGCTACTTTTACCAGACAGAACGCTTCCGACTGGTCTTTGCTTCTGAACATGCGCGTTTGTACTTTGTACAAAAGTCTGATTGCTTACTGTACCCACGGTCGGACTAGGCACCATCGGACTCTTGTTGACGTAAAGTTTGTCCGTTTGCAGACCAAACTTTTTGTCCGATGAAACCCGAAAAAGTTTGTCCGATGGAGCTTACACATGGTTGGAATATTTTGAAAACTTGCTTATTTTGAAGTTTGTTGTCAAAAAGTCCAACCGTGTGTACGGGCCTTAAGAAAATAAGAAAAATTAGAAAAGCTAAATACAAAGACAGAAACAATGAAGATTAAAAGTAAACAAAATCACAAATACCCACCAAACATTTATCTGCCAGAGCCTGGCATATGTTCATTCTCATTTGAGGATAAGAATCTGCGCAATAAAAACATTTACATGTTCCTGCTCCACAACTGTTTTCCTAGTCATGTAGCATTATTATCCAGGTATTAATGCAGTTTATCATTACCAAATATAAAGAAAAAAAATATTGATTGGTAGAAGCCAGCTTTGATCATATGCTTCTCTGAACTTCATGTACACAATGAAAGGAAGAGGCCTTTAACTTGGAAAGGAAAGGCCTTGATGACCTATAGTATACATGGCTTTGTCTACTGATATCACCTAACCAACCTTTTTTTGTAAAGATGCACAGTTGTGTGAGCAATCTCTAGCAAGTTCTATTTTTTTCTCTAAATGTTTATAGACTCTCAATTTTATCATAAAATGGAGCTAATCATCTACTCATAATCTTCATGATAAGCATCTTCTTTCACAGGATGCTTCACATTCTGCTCCCAAAAACACTTTAACATCATAGTGGTTTTGAAAGTGTCCTTTTTTTCGTTATTACAAGATTAAATAAAACATCATCCTACTTTCAACTGTGTCCTAATGTTGTTGTGATAAGTGATCGTTTGTGTTTCATATGTTGTTGAAGTACAAAAACTAAATAAAAAATTACCTGTGTATTCACATTCAATGTTTATTTTATTTGTGAAAAATATTGATTCTGTCAATTTTACCCATTCATTAGGCAACTCTGGACAATTTCTCCACAGTGGGCTAGATTCAGAAACAATCGCCTATCTTTAGGCGGGTGTAGCGTATCTCAGATACACTACGCCGCCGTAACTTAGTGAGGCAGGTTCCTTATTCAGAAAGAACTTGCGCAGTAAGTTACGGCGGCGTAGTGTAAATGGGCCGGCGTAAGCCCGCATAATTCAAAATAGGCAGGTAGGAGGCGTGTTGTATGTTAATGACTTGTGACCCCACGTAAATGACGCGCCGAACGAACGGCGCATGCGCCGTCCATGGCCATATGCCAGTGCGCATGCTTGAAATCACGTCGCAAATAGTCAATGCTTTCGACGTGAACGCAACTTACGCACAGTCCTATTCGCAAACGACTTAAGCAAATGACGTAAACAATGGAAAATTAGACGCTGTCCCGATGTCCATACTTAACATTGCCTGCGCCTCATATAGCAGGGGTAACTTTACGCCGGTCCGACGCCTTACGTAAACGACGCAAATAGATACGCCGGGCGCAACTACGTTCGTGAATTGGCGTATCTACCTAATTTGCATATTCAATGCGTAAATCTATGAAAGCGCCACCTAGCGGCCAGCGTAAATATGCAACTAGGATACAACGGCGTAAGAGACTTACGCCGCTCGTATCTTAGCAAAATTCCGGCGTATCTTGCTTTCTGAATACAGAAGAAAGATACGCCGGCGCATCCTAGAACTTACGCCGACGTAACTTCTTTCTGAATCCGGCCCTCTGTTTTTCCCATATTTTTACTGAGATGAAAATATGGCTTAGCATTTCTGTAAATAGACTTTGACAATTTATTAGCAATTTCCACTGTTACCGCGTTTTAGTTAAAGATAGGAACTACACATTTTGCAGTTCTGCTGCATTCTGATGGGTATTTATCCATTTTAGTAGTTATGCTCTTTTCCAGTTCGCTTTGACATCCTTTTTTTAACTTTAATGAATTGAACATAGGTTAAAGTGGAAGTAAACCCTTCTATCATTTTCAGCCAAGGAAGCTGCCATCTTGGCCTATGTTTAATCTTCAACTGCCGTGGTGCTGCACATGTGATCAGTTATGACACCAGCCATTGGATGGTTTGACAGTTTGGTTGAGAGCACAACCAATGTGACAGTTGCCAATCCCGGAATGCCGGAAATGTAACTGCTTTTTGAAACTGTTAAATCGATGGGTTTACTTCCGCTTTAAGCAGTGAAATATAGTAAAGAACAGTGATTTAAAAAGTTCAGGTGTTGTACACCCTAACGATTATCAATTAATAAACCATACTCTATTATTTGCTCCATTGTAAGCTAATAACTATACAATTGAATAAGTTTGTTCTATATCAATAAGTGCTAAAAAAAATACCTGTTGACCTTGCTAGAAATCCAATTATGTCCCATGCTCTCTGCAATGTTATTATAAACAATGATATTAGCATAGCCAGTTCTCTCTGTGGACTGCAGAACAGCTCTACTTGGAGATAAAGGCCCAGATTTACAGAGCAATTACGCCTGTCTAACTGGTGTTAGACAGGAGTAATTTCAAATTGCGCGCGCCGTATCACTAGACATGTGCACAACAAAAATTTTTGTTTATTTCTGTTTCGTTTCTGTTTGTTTATCGTGATTCGTAATGAGTCGTAATTTCGTAAGACGTTAGTTATCGTATTCGTACTCTTTAGTATTTTCGTAACACTTTTTTTTCCGTTTCCGTTTTTTTATGTTAGTTTATTTTTCGTTGATTCGAGATTAGTATTTTCGTTAAATGTTGTATTCTGCCTCGTTCGTATTTTTACAATGAATTTATTCGTTTATTCGTTTTTACGTTGGTTTATTTTTCGTTGTTTTGATATTCGTATTTACATTATATTTTCCATAATGCCACGTTTGTATTTTCGTAAGAAATAAATCTTCGTTGCTTTATGATCATTCGTATTTTCGTGTCTAATTTCATTTGATTATAACAACGTTCTTTTGTAGATTTTATTGCATTCGTAATTCTGTTAAAATACATTTTACGTTTATTCGACACACTACTCGTCGTAATTTTGTAAAACATCGTAATTTACTGCGATTGACTAACACAGATAAAGACACAAGGTCAAGGAGCCACATAAGAAAGAAGCTCTTCAGGGGAAGGGACAGCGCTGAGTGGCTATTGGTCACAGTACTAATGAAAGTGAATTTACATTATTTCATTTCCGTTTTCCGAAGATTCATAATTTATTTTTCATTAGTTTTGCTTTTCGTTTTTTATTCTTTGTTCGGCATTTCGGTTGTTTTCTTTTCGTTCTTCAAATATTAGTAATTTTGCATTTTCGTTTATTTTTCGTAATTATGATTTTTTTTTTGTGTTCAGTGTTTTCGTTATTTCTATGTTTTCGTTTCTTTTTTCTTTCGTTGTGTTGTTCTTTTACATTTAGTAGTTTCGTATCTTCGTAGTTTTCCATATTCGTTATTTTTGGAAATATCGTTATTCGTTATTATTTGCGCTAAACCATCCGTTTATTCGTAGGTTAACGAATCAACGAAAATAACGAATAATGACGGAAAACGTATTCGTAACGAAAAAAATTGCACATGTCTACGTATCACTAGTTTGAATCCTCAAACCATGATACGGCGGCTTCGGGCTTTGATCCGAGAGGCTTACGTCTTCGTAAGCCTTCGGATCTACGCTGCGATATTTTTGCGGCCGCTGGGAGGAGTTTGCATCGTTTTCATGCGTCGGGATATGCAAATGAGTTTTTACGGCGATCCACGAAGATACGAGCGGTCTTCTCAATCGCTTTCGTCTATTTTTTTATACGTACTGTTAGACCAGCTTTTTGCTGGTCTAACGGTGCGTAGCCCATGTTAAGTATGGCCGTCGTTCCCGCGTCAAATTTAATTTTTTTTTTTTTTTTTTTTTTACGTAACTCGTTCGGGAATAGGAATCTCCGTAAACGACGCTACTCAAGAAAAAATGACGTAACAACGTGATTTCGCGCAATGCACGGCGGGAAATTTGCGAACGGAGCATGCGCAGTTCGATCGCCGCGGGAACGTGCCTATTTTAAATGATTCACGCCCCCTACTCGCGCAGATGGATTGCGACGGGAGAAATACACTACGCCGCCGTCGTTTACTGGACAAAATCTACCTGGATTCCACGTAGAGCCAGGTAAAAAATGGCGGCGTAGTGTATTTCTGATACTCTACGATAGTCTAATTCTATCTGAATCTGGCCCAAAGTCCTTACCCACTTCCTGTTTTAGGGTACCAATTCTGCTCCACTACAGTGAGTAAACATTGTAACCCCATACCAGGAACTGTGTTACTGACAGGCCTTAAAAGGTGAAAAAGTAGCTTGAAAAATGAAAATAATGCAGCTTTCTGTTGAGGTACACCTTATGAACTTACTTACATAATTGGTATTTGAGCAAATAGTATAAACTAGCATACGATAGGAGGTAATGAATGATGTAGCTGCTGTATTTGACGTATTCCTCTCTCTATATTCTGGGAGCCACCTAGCTCAACCACAGTATGTTCAGTATAAAAATGTCAAACCTACAATAAGTTTAATAATTCCCTGGCACATCAATTAATGTAAATCTGAGTAGGTTACTAGATACCTTATATTTTCCCGTGTGATGCATGCATTTCACAAAACCAAGATTTGTATAGTTTTGGATCTAAATCTTTCATGATTTTTTATTTATACATCAATGTAATGGATCAGCACCCTCCTAATGGCAGACTGTATTTTCCAGCAAAAGGTTCCTTTAAAGGGCATCAGTGTGATACATTATTCATCTCAGCAATATTTCACCACAGGTTCAAAATGGTTATTTCACAGTCTTAAAATTGTATTGTTTTTCTATGTCCTTTTCACACAATCATTCCAAAATGCTTTCAGTACTTTCTTATTATTTAATTTAAAATGTTGTCCACTTCACTTCATTTTCTCTCTCAAGTATATTCTATTAATTGCCATGCTCCCCGTCTCCAGAACCTGAAGATGATTCATCAAAATGAAAAACACTTATGGCAATGCAGTATATCACCCTCATCACAAAACTGTGCTCCTTTCACTATGCAGCCATTTATTTTTCAAATGGATCTGTATTAATTGCATATTCTTTCTGTCTTCCTATTTATATTGCCACATGGTATGACAGCTTTGTATTATAAATTGATTTCACAGCTGCAGGACTCATTGGACCAATAAAACTGAAAGGCAAATTTGCAGTGTGGATATAGTGAGCAAACATGTCTTTTACTATGGTGCAATTAAAAATACCTTTATAACATTTGTGCTATTTTCTAGTTTTTGTTATTGTGAAATCACATAACTCAATAATAATAAGGATTTTGTATTTTTTATTTTTTTTTGAAAGCACACCATTACATTTTATTTTATAGTTATGAAAGTGGCATACTTATCTTTTGGCACCTTCTTCTGGAAACTATTTTATCTGACTACAAGCAAAGGATGCTTTTCATTTTGTGAACAGTTTTAAAAACTGAGTAAAAGTAAGGATGTCCCAAAGAAAATATGTATAGCTTTGATTTCCTATGTCTGTCTCACAAAATGTCAAAAGCTGTGCAATTAGTTTCTATGGGCATTTTGCTCCTTCTCTACTTATTGAATTGACTTCATAGTTTGTTTCTTTCAACATATGGTTGTCAATTGAAAAGTGTCAAGTGATTTTCTTCTGTATATACATTTTCAGTTAGCTGAATTCTTAAAAAAGTACTAAAATATTAAGTAAAATTACAGCTGTCTGATTTTTTCATTAGTAGATCACTAAGTTAAGAGAGCCATCAGCAGTCATAAGCAGCTCACACAAGTCAATTTTATGCTTGTAAACCTTTTTGGGTTGACAAAACAACAACATTTACAGTAGAGTCATAGCAGTTTTTGTGGATAGGATTACCTGTATCAACATTGTTAACACTTATGTGGTATATGATACAACTGAACAAAAATGTTATTTTGTTATAGGATTGCACCTGTGACCTGAAGAGGTTACCTGTTCTCTCCATACTTTTGCCTCATTAGCTTAACTACTGAGCTGTGTCAAACAGAACCTTTTTTGTGACCTCTGATGCTTCCATCTTCTAGAAGGAATCCTTGAACTGATTAGAAATGTGTCCTTGGTGTCCTTTTCATTTTAATATGCAAGTCTGCAGTATTACCCCTTTATCTGGTCCATCTATTTTCTTATTTATAACATTTCTCTGGGTTCTATTCTTGCTGTATTATGAACTTCCAGTTGTAAAAATCCTTAAATCAACTGTTATTGCACTTAATTTCTGTAACTTTGCTATTATTTGAATGATATCTCCCTACATGCAATACAGAGTTAGTAACAGTTTTGTTTCCATAAGGCTGGGTTCACACTTGTGCGGTGAGAATTTCAGCTCTTTTATCTCTGCAGATAGATAAGGGAAGTGTTCAGCAGATTAGCTCCGTTTTTGCTGCGAATTTGGAGACCTGGGGGAAGTTCTGAGTGAGAGGAGAGTGGGGGAGAAATGTATTGAGCTGAATGAGAGCAATTCCTGAAGAGAACTGAACACATCTGCAAATCAGCTGCGTACCCATAGAAGATAATGGGACTGAATTCGCACCTGAGCCGCACTGCAAGGCCTCCACAACGCATACGGATTTCCGGCAATGCGCAGTGCGAATGCATCGCACATATGTGAACCAGCCTCATTGAAAACAATGTATTTTGAAATGTTCTGCGTTTTGGATGCGGTTGAAACCGCAACCAAGTCGCATAGGTGTGAACCCAGCCTTAATGTTTTGTTTTTTCATATTATTAGTATGACATACATCCAGTGTCAGGAACAGCCTAGAGCTAACTCTGCTTTCATGTCTAAATACAAGTGGAAAAAAAAAAATATATATATATAAGTATCTTTTACCATGCCAAAGATCAAACATGAGTATAAAACTTATGTTTGGGAATTTACATTTTTTATGGGACTAATCAATTTTTAACTGCAATAAATTTAAATTTAAAATGCCCCTTGCATCAGAAAAACGAGGAATGTGAGTTATGGTTAAGGTAAAGCTGAAGTTTAGTTAAAAAAACATGTGTTCTCTACAATGTTAGTTATATTACTTAACTCTAATGCAGTATGTTCCACAATGTGCAGGCAATTTCATTAAGAAAAAATATTTCATTGATTACACTGCTTGTAACATGATCTCTGAATAGGAGAGTCTAATCAGTCACAGAATTATCTCCCCTATTCACAGATGGCGGTCTTACAGACAGTGTAATCAGTGAAATGATTGTTATCTACAAAGGTGAAGGCAGGAGAGGGTTAGTCTAATTTGGATACGTTTCAGGGGAGCTACACCAAGAGACCCACAGCTGTTAAAGGGGTTGTAAAGGCAAACATTTTTTTTAGCTTAACCACTTCCCGACCGCCGCATGTAGATATACGTCGGCAGAATGGCACGTTAAGGCAGAAGCACGTATATATACGTGCCTGCCTTTGCGCGGGTCGGGGGTCCGATCGGGACCCCCCGCTACATGCGGCGGTCGGAAACCCGCAGGGAGCAATCCGGGATGAAGGCGCGGCTATTCGTTTCTAGCCGCCCACTCGCGATAGCTCCCCGGAGCTAAAGAACGGGGAGAGCCGTATGTAAACACGGCTTCCCCATGCTTCACTATGGCAGCTGCATCGATCGAGTGATCCCTTTTATAGGGAGACTCGATCGATGACATCAGACCTACAGCCACACCCCCTACAGTTGTAAACACACGCAGGGAACACACAAATCCTACAGCGCCCCCTGTGGTTAACTCCCAAACTGCAACTGTCATTTTCACAATAAACAATGCAATTTAAATGCATTTTTTGCTGTGAAAATGACAATGGTCCCAAAAATGTGTCAAGATAAAAATATTGCATTTTTTTAAAAAATGTCGCTCTATTTTTGTTTATAGCGCAACTAATTAAAACCACAGAGAGGATAAAATACCACCAAAAGAAAGCTCTATTTGTGGGGAAAAAAGGACGCCAATTTTGTTTGGGAGCCACGTCGTACGACCGCGCAATTGTCTGTTAAAGCGACACAGTGCCAAATTGTAAAAACGCCTCTGGGCATTTAGCAGCATATTGGTCCAGGGCTTAAGTGGTTAATGCCCCCCCCCCAGCCCACCTTATACTTACCTGAGAACCATTAATCTATTAAGCGATGTCCACAAGTCCCTCGGCCATCCAGATCTCTCCCTACTGATTGGCTAAGACAGAGCAGTGGTGCCATTGGCACCCACTGCCATCAATCAAACTCAGTTAGCCAATCAGGGGAGATAGGGACGGGACCAGCTACAGCTCCGTGAATGGTAACAGAGCTGTAGCTTGCACTGGTTTCCCCCATAGCAAGCTTCTTGCTGTGGGGGAACTCAATGGGAGGGAGGGACCAGGAGCTCTAGCCAGGGACCCAAGAAGAGGAGGATCTGAGCTGCTCTGTGCAAAATCACAAGTATGTGCAAGCATATTAGTGTTTGTTATTTTAATAGAAAAAAAGAGACTTTACAATCACTTTAAACACAAAAGTGATGGAAGTTCAGCAGCTGGAAGAGGACAGGGCAGCCCTGCAGTGACGATTTTAACAGAATCCAGCAGCCTGCACATTATGGGACATACTTTATTATAGATAAGTAATGTAATTAAGGCTGTAAGGAAAAAATATATATTTTAGCTAAATTACAGGTTTAACTGAAGAGTATCAATGCTACTTAACCACTTAAGACCCGGACCAAAATGCAGGTAAAGGACCTTGCCCCTTTTTGCGATTCGGCACTGCGTCGTTTTAACTGACAATTGCGCGGTCGTGCGACGTGGCTCCCAAACAAAATTGGCGTCCTTTTTTCCCCACAAATAGAGATTTCTTTTGGTGGTATTTGATCACCTCTGCGGTTTTTATTTTTTGCGCTATAAACAAAAATAGAGCGACAATTTTAAAAAAAATGCAATATTTTTTACTTTTTGCTATAATAAATATCCCCCAAAAATATTTAAAAAAACATTTTTTTTCCTCAGTTTAGGCCGATACGTATTCTTCTACGTATTTTTGGTAAAAAAAATCGCAATAAGCGTTTATCGGTTGGTTTTCGCAATATTTATAGTGTTTACAAAATAAGGGATAGTTTTATTGCATTTTTATAAAATTTTTTTTTTTACTACTAATAGCGGCGATCAGCAATTTTTTTCGTGACTGCGACAATATGGCCGACACTTCGGACAATTTTGACACATTTTTGGGACAATTGTCATTTTCACAGCAAAAAATGCATTTAAATTGCATTGTTTACTGTGGAAATGACAGTTGCAGTTTGGGAGTTAACCACAGGTGGCGCTGTAACTTTTTCTGTGACTGTGTGTGTGTTTACAACTGTAGGGGTGTGTGGCTGTAGGTGTGATGTCATCGATCGCGTCCCCCTATTACAGGGATGACGCGATCAATGCTGCGGCCACAGAGAAGGGGAAGCCGTGTTTACACGTGGCTCTCCCCGTTCTTCCGCTCCAGGGACGGATCGCCGCACTGCAGCGGCGATCGGGTCAGCGAATCCCGCGGTCCCGGTCCTGGAGCTTCGGACCGGGTCACGGGAGTGTGCCGCGGGCGCACGCCCGTGATGCACGGCTGGGTACTAAAATCAACGTATATATACGTTGATGTGCCCAGCCGTGCCATTCTGCCGACGTAAATGTGCAGTAGGCGGTCCTTAAGTGGTTAACTTTGTCTGGTAAAGGAATAATACACAAAAGATGCAGTGACAACAGTATTAACTGTAAATGGGTTCTGAAACAACTTTTTATGTGTGGTCTAGGTGGTATTGTTGGGAATTATTCAATAAGATAATCATAATCCCACAGACTGGTTAATTTGTGACTTTAACCACTTGCATACTGGGCACTTAAACCCCCCTCCTGCCCAGGTAAAATTTCAGCTTCCGGCACTGCGTCGCTTTAACTCACAATTGCGCGGTCGTGCGACATGGCTCCCAAACAAAATTTACGTCCTTTTTTCCCCACAAGTAGAGCTTTCTTTTGGTGGTATTTGATCGCCTGTGCGGTTTTTATTTTTTGCGCTATAAACAAAAAAGAGCGACAATTTTGAAGAAAAATACAATATTTTTTACTTGTTGCTATAATAAATATCCCAATTAAAAAAAAAAAACACATTTTTTTTCTCAGCTTAGGGCGATACGTATTCTTCTACATATTTTTGGTAAAAAAAAAAAAAATCGCAATAAGCGACTGGTTTGCGCAAAAGTTATAGCGCTTACAAAATAGGGGAGAGAATTATTATTTTTTATTATTTTTTTTTTTACTAGAAATGGCGGCGATCTGCAATTTTTATTGGTACTGCGACGTTATGGCGGATACATCGGACACTTTTGACACATTTTTGGCGCCATTCACATTTATACTGCGATCAGTGCTATAAATATGCACTAATTACAGTATAAATGTGACTGGTATTGAAGGGGTTAACACTATGGGGTGAGGAAGGGGTTAAATATGTATGCTAGGTGTGTTCTAACTGTGGGGGGAGGGGGGGGGTGACTGGGGGGGTGACCGATCTGTGTCCCTATGTAGGAAGGAACACAGATCGGGCTCCTCCCCTCCAGAGACAGGACGCTGTCTCTGTGTAACACGGCAATGAGAGATGATCTATGAGAGATCATCTCTCATTCGCCCACAGATCGCATCGCAAACGGCCGCTCTGATTGGCCGTTTGCCGCGATCTGTGATTGGCCGTGTCCAAGGGACACGGACAACACAGGGCTTCCCCGCAGCACGCACTACAGCGCGCGCTGGGAACGCCAGAATGACATGCCGTCAAATGACGGCATGTTGGATATTCAGGCCCGCGCTGTTGCCGTCATCCGACGGTAGCGCGGGCCTGAAGTGGTTAAAGGCTATGTTCACTTTTAAGAAAAAAATGCATATTTTTGCAGTAAACATGCACATTTATAAAAAAAAATCCTGATAAGCCTGCAGAGCATTGCACCAATGATTAGTAGATAATGGTTGCAATATAAAGCTGCTTCATCACTGCCTACAGCATGCCTGCCTGCACCTCCATAGCGGAAACAGAGTTAAAAAGCTGGTGGAAGCGTCAATAAACTACGAGGGCACACATCAGCACACTTGCAGTTCATTGAGAAGTACAATCCATCTGCTGAAGTGGCAGGAGAGACTTGTAGTTTATTCATTCGCTAATTGCTGTGAATTAATGATGAGGCTGTGTGGGTGAAGCCCCACATAGCCTCCCTGTTTTTGAAAAGTGACATCCGTTGTGAGAAGAAAATCCCCTGCTCGCTGTCAAAGGGGATCAAAGGGTGCGGGGGTAGGCCTGGAGCATGTTACATGTTATTATGTATGTAACGTGTTACATGCCCCAAAAGGTGAACTTATCCTTTATTTTGGGCAATTTAATCAAAATGACCTGTAAATTAGATAAATTATCTACAACATGCCCTTAGCCCTCTGCAAATCCCTTTGGAAATTATCCCATTGCTCCACAGCCTCTGGACTGAAATTACACTTTCTTACACATAGGTACAACAGTTTCAGTATTTTTTTTTCTTCACTTTTCTTTTTGTTTCTTATTCTTTATTTTATATTTTTGCTTTTATTTTATTCTTATTTTATTAAACTTTATCATACTCTAAAATACTCTAAATTACTCAGTTAGAATGAGTTTTTGACAATGAATCTAGAATTGTTAAAATGTTAAACTGTAAAATGGTCCAACTTTTTATCTATGCTTAACAATTACTATTATCAGATGAATCACACATACTGTATTTACCATTCTTCCAATATAAGCGTTATTTGACACATACTGTATGATAACCTCTTGCTTGTATACATTATCCAGAAAACAATAAAAGTTATGGAAAAAAATAACTTGTAATATAATTAGTCAGGAAATTGTTGTAGACTGTCAGGGCCTATTCACATGTTTACATTTTTTATTTGTTGCAATACATTTTTATGTGTTTTGCATGTGTTTTACAGTACATGCAGTAGTATAAATGCACTGAAAAAGCCATTTGCTAGAAACCTCTCTAAAAAGTTAGTGATTAACATTTAAAGTATACAATATGTGAATCCCTACACTATAAAACAATCCATTCAATTTAAAATAGAAGTGAAAGGGAAAACGTTTTTGTATATTTATATATATATATATATATATATATATATATATATATATATATATATATATATATATATTTTAATAAGTTATCACAGATGCTTAAGAGCCTTGGAAATATGGTGGTGGAGATTGTGGGGGGCATGTTAGTAGGAGACAGAGAAACAGCAGGACACTGATCTTCTCAGCTGTGCAGGGGGCATGCCATCACATGTCTGACCACTGGAGTACAGGCAGGCTGTACTCCTAAATAGAATTTAAAGAAGCAAATTGACAATGCTAGAATGGATGTGCTTTTGTGCGTTAGCATGTTCAGTTTGAAATAGGAACAAAAGGGGACTGGCAGGATCAACTGATCATTTCACACAAAGTAAAAAAATACAAAGAAAACAGGATGCCTTTTAATAGAAGTATGTGATAACACTCAACACTATCTAAGCATGGATGTAAACAATGCATTATAAGGAATTACATGTGTATACTTTCTGTTGAAACACTAGGTAACCTGTCATAAACAAAGTTCACAAATTTATACAATGCCCTAAATTTTGAAAGTTTATTCTGATATCATCAATATACCCTTAATTTTTGACGAATCCCTTATTCTTGACATAATTCACCCCAATTCACCCAAACCTATCACTAAAGCTTAACCTAGCTCATAAACCTCAACCTAATCCCCAAATGTGATGTCAGCAGCCCCAGCAGACTCAGAGCTGCCACTTATGCCGCGTACACACGATCACTTTATGTGAAGTAAAAAACAAAGTTTTTGAAACTTCACTTTTCAAAGACGATGTTGCCTACACACCATCGTTTTTTCACAAAAAGCGAGGTTACGTTCACCACTCTTTTCCATTGAAGCTCGCTTCATAACTAGCTTCTGGGCATGCACGGGTTGAAAAACGTTGTTTTAAACAACGTTTTTTGCTACACACGGTGACTTTTTGTGAAACAAAAAACAACGTTTTGAAAAACGACACATAAAATTGAAGCATGCTTCAATTTTTTTTTTGTCGTTTTTTTACAAGACATAAAACGACATTTTCCCCTACACTCGGTCAATGAAAATTACGTTTTTTAAAACGTCATTTTTTTTCATCACATGAAGTGATCGTGTGTACGCGCCATTAGGTGACACATTATAGAATATCCCTTAATTTTTCCCTAGGTGTTAAAAAAATGTTATGTAGGGAGTTGAGGGGTTGGAGGAGTTAAGGCATCACAATGAGTAATTGGACAACTACAGAAGAGGAGATATGGCCGAAGAAAGGGGTCTGTGCTGGGAAACTGACTAGTCTAATTTGCTAGCAAGTTCAGAGAAACATCACAAAAAATTGATATAAATATTAAGCAGGAAGGAAAAACGGAAATGAGGCATTTTAAAACTTATTTTTTCTGTGCTTTCACATGTATACATGTATTTTTTATTTTTTTGCTGGAAACAGGGTCTCTTTATGCCGTAACCTCACCCCAAACATAGCTCTTAAATCCTTGAACATAACCCTGAAACATTAAATATCATAAATTAAAGGATTATAATGATGAAAGTTTTCTATCATTTCACATTTTATAATCTCATGACTATAAAACTTTAACTAAACTTTCAACCCAAAACTACCAATCCATCTTAGGGCTTTTTCATTATCTTTGGTTGAGCGTATTAGGGGTCTTATGCATGAGCTTTAAAGTGTTCCAAGGCTATAGAAGTAGTTCATGGAGTAGAATGTTTTTAACATTTTAACACTGAAATGCTAACTAAATAATGTTTTTTTGCCTTGTGAAACACAAACCATAAAATGCAGCACAGTGTGCAGTGTTCAGGCCATGCCTGACAGAGCTGGCCCTTGGCTAATATTGTTGCTTGTGGCTGAACATCATTTAAATGCCATCATGCCTGAGACATTAAAACCAAAAAAGTGCTGGAGGGATGACTTCCTGTACGTATCTAGCCTAAGGGAACCACATACCTGTAAAACCAAGGTATATTAACAGCCATGGGCATTTACATTTAAACAGGTCACAGTTGCCTTACAATATAAATATACTTAGAAAACACCACCTGTCGAATACTATAAATACATGCAAACTTCTTTTAAATGAAATAATAATTTTAAATAATTATTAACAGCATTGTTTTCTGAGATAGCATAAAAAAAAATCAACAACAGAAATATTAACCACTTAAGCCCCGAGCCTGTTTTTCAGATTCGGTGTTTACGAGACTAAAACATTTTTTTTGCTATAAAATTACTTAAAACCCCCAAACATTATATATTTTTTTCTAACACCGTAGAGAATAAAATGGCAGTCATTGCAATACTTTTTGTCACACCGTATTTGCGCAGCGGTCTTACAAGCGCACTTTTTTTGGAAAAAAATCACCTTTTTAAATTAAAAAATAAGACAACAATAAATTTGGCCCAATTTTTTAACATATTGTGAAAAATAATGTTACGCCGAGTAAAATGATACCCAACATGTCACGCTTAAAAATTGCGCCCGCTCGTGGCATGGCGTCAAACTTTTACCCTTAATAATCTCGATAGGCGACGTTTAAAAAATTCTACAGGTTGCATTTTTTGAGATACAGAGGAGGTCTAGGGCTAGAATTATTGCTCTCGATCTAACGATCGCGGCGATACCTCACTTGGGTGGCTTGAATACTGTTTTCATATGCGGGCCTACTCGCGTATGCGTTCGCTTCTGCGCGCAAGCTCGTCGGGACGGGACAATTTAAAACATTTTTGTTTTCGTATTTATTTTTATTTATTTTACCAATTTTTAACACTAAAATAATAAAAAAAAAATATCACTTGTATTCCTATTACAAGGAATGTAAACATCCCTTGTAATAGAAAAAAGCATGACAGGTCCTCTTAAATATGAGATCTGGGGTCAAAAAGACCTCAGATCTCATATTTAGGCTTAAATGCAAAAAAAAAAAAAAAATGTAAAATGTCATTTTTCAAATGACATAAAAAAAAATGTCTCTTTAAGACGCTGGGCGGGACTGACATTTTGACGTCACTTCCGCCCAGCATCCCCACTGAGCATGGGAGAGGACCCGATCGCCTTCCCCGCTACTGATGGCTCCGCGGAGACCACAATTATCGTTTCACTGACCGCCCACTGAAGAGATGGATATCTCGGTTGTGGCAGCAGCTGCTGCCGTTACCGAGATATCCATCTTTAGGCTGCATTCACACCTGAGCGGCAAAACGCCTGTCGCGCGACGCTCGTGCCGCTGGAGGGGAAATTTCCCATTCATGTCTATAGAGATGGTTCACATCTCTGAGACGCCGAACGCCTGTCGCCTGAAAAAAAGTCCCGGACCCTTTTTTTCAAGCGACATTGGCGTTCGCCCATAGACATGAATGGGAAGATTTGTAAAAAAAAAAAAAAAATAAATAAATAAATCGAAGCGCGGCAAGTAAAGCCGCGTATGCGGCGTTACTTGCCGCTCAGGTGTGAATGCAGCCTTAAAGTGCCGATGTAGAACGACGGTGGGCGGTCGGCAAGTGGTTAAAGGGGTTGTAAAGGTAATATTTTTTCCCTAAATAGCTTCCTTTACCATAGTGCATTCCTCCTTCGCTTACCTCATCCTTCGATTTTGCTTTTAAATGTCCTTCTGAGAATGCTCACTTCCTGTTCTCCTGTCTGTAAATACACACAGTCATGCAAGGCTTTCTAACTGGTGTGTGGAAAGCCTCTTGAGTGGGGAGGGGGCGAGCAGGAGGGTCAGGACGCTAGAGGACATTAGAGGGCGTCCTGACCCTCCTGCTCGCCCCCTCCCCCTCAAGAGGCTTTCTCCACACCAGGGAGAAAGTGTTGCATTACTGTGTGGAGTTACAGACAGAAGAATAGGAAGTGAGGGTTTCTCAGAAGAATTAAGGACATTTTAAAACTAAAATAGAAGCATGAGGTAAGTGAAGGAGGATTGCACTATTGTAAAGGAAGCTATTTATGGGAAAAACAAATGTACCTTTACAACCCCTTTAAGCATTTTTACATATATTGTATATGTATATGTAACTTTATATTGTAAATATTAACAAAATAAACAATATGGCATTGGCAAATAAACTACCCTAATATAATTACGCTATCAATTATGAATAATTATGAATAACAATAACTTCTTTCCTTCCTATGGTGTTTAGATGAATAATCAATTGGATATTTTATTGGGGGAAGGTAAAATTGAATGAATTTCATTTTAGCTATGGTTATAAGTTAAAGAAGGGGTTTCACTTTTCTGAGTATGTGCCAAAAGATATTTATGAGGCGTCTCATTTCCTTGACTACCTGTCTGTTCTTTAAGACCCCTTTCACACTGGGGTGGTTTTCAGCACTCCCATTCATTCCAGTGTGTCTTTTCACAATGGGGCAGTGCGCTTGTGGGACTTTGCAAAAATTCCTATAAGCAGCATCTTTGGGGTGGCTTGGAAGCACACCCAAAATGGCCTGCTCATTGGAATGAATGAGCAGCACTTTGAAAGTGCACTAAAAGCTCTTTGAATGCGTTGCAAAATGGCAGTTCTTAACACTTTTTTGGGGGTTAAAAGTGCCCCACTAGTGGACAAAAAGCATGGCAAAAGCACCGATTAAAAGGTGCCAAAGCGCCGCTAAAATGAGTGGCGCTTTAGCGCTAATGGCCAGTGCTTTCAGTGTGAAAGTAGCCTAATGGAGAACTATTTGGTATGAAGGACATTTTTAGAAGCATGATAAATGAAGACATGACAACTGTTGATCCATTTCTTAATGACCATAAATAAAGCAACCCTTAGGCCCTGTACACACGATCAGACATGTCTGATGAGACTTGTCTGATGGAACGTTTTCATCAGACAACTCTGAACTTGTCTGATGGTCTAATGTGCGTACACACCATCAGACCAAAATCCCATTAGACCAGAACGCGGTTATGTAGAACACAACGACGTGATGAAAAAACAAAGTTCAATGCTTCCAAGCATGCGTCGACTTGATTCTGAGCATGCGCGGATTTTTGGTCCGATGCTTTTGATGACTAACCATCGAACCTGTCCGACGGATATGTTCCATCAGACAGGTTTTAAAGCATGTTTTAAAACTTTTGTCCGACGGACAACGGTCTGATAGGCCATACACACCATCAAACTGGTCCGATGAAACTGGTCTGCAGACCAGTTTCATTGGACATGTTCGATCGTGTGTACGCGGCCTTAGATGCACAGTGCCAGAGGCTTTCAGTAGGTCTTTCAGTAGTATCTTATGGTATCTACAGCAGCAGATCTATTACATGTGTTTGTTTGCCCAGGTTTCTTGTCAAAGATATGCTAAAGCGAGGAAGCTGGTCAAGTTACCCATGTGCATGCTTGCAAACTCACTGAAATTATTGTTGGTAAACTGTAAAATGTTGTTATTTTTCAATATATACCAAAAAGATATTATGATCACTACACGATGCTGAGTGTGATATATTAAGCATTCACAAAAAGGAAATAGAATGCTTTTTATTCATTACAATTTTCCACTGCTCATCTTTTATTGTGTCTTTCCCATTGCTGAAAATTTAAACTAAAAGTTAAATATATCCTCTGTGCAAGTGAAGTGTATATTTGTATTCAAGACAAGAAACATCCATCTATTCAAATCATTTTCAAATAATTTGTGTTGCTCGTTATATCAATTAACCACAGGCTGAAACATCTACTTTATACACATTTACACAAAAAATTACCGACATGAACTTTGTGTATTTTAGTTTCTTCAAATAGGGATAAATATATATATATATATATATATATATATATATATAAAAATCTCCTGATGAAAACTCCAGAGCCAGAGACAACACTTTTCCCAGCAGGACATTCACTGCTGGAATTCTTTGTATTATTTATCAAAGGGAATTTGAAGAATACAGAAGACAGAGTAAGGTGGTATTTCTGAAGTAAATCAGGAGCACAAACGTGTATATTGTACAACAATACCTTTTCTCAAGCAGCTATGTTACTTTTCTATATTTTTTACAGTTTTTTTAACACTGTCTTACTATTGGAATGCTTGTAAATGTTCAGTCTAAGGCTTTGTCTCTAAAAATCATATAATTTACAATCCTCAAATACTCGGACCTGTACTGCATTTAGTAAATGTTATGAATAGATTTATGGCATTTTTTTATTATTTTTTGTACTAGAAATTGCGATGATCATCGATTTTTGGCGGGACTGTGACATTGCGGCAGACATATCAGACACTTTTGACACTTTTTTGGGACCTGATTACTGATTACTGATTACTATATAAATGTCACTGGCAGGAAAGAGGTTAACACTAGGACGATAAATGGGTTCCCTGTGAGGTGTTTATAACTGTGGGAGAGGGGACTAATTGGAGTGCAGAGAGATTGCTGTTTCTAATCACTAGGAACAAACGATCACTCTGAACTCCCCTGTCAAAATGGGTATCTGTCTGTTTACATAGACAGATCCCCATTCTGGCTCTCTGTGGAGCAATCGCGGATGGCCAGTGTACATCATGGCCACCGGTAACGTGCCACCGGTAATGTGCATTGGCTCCCCCTTGCGTGCCCGCTGTAGCCGTTAAAGGGACCACCATACAGCTCTGGCAATTCACAGGAAGGAGCTGACCTGCCGCTGCATAATGACAGCAGCTGGACGGCAAGCGGTTAAAGTAGATTTGTTTGATGTGTGTTTTTTACTTATAATAAGGGGTAAACTGAGAGATACCACTCCACCTCAATTTACCATTGAACTCTACTCCTCTGTCTATACTGCAGTAAACAATCAAAGGAAGTACAGAAATGAAGCATAGAGATTCTAATCAACTGATAGAAATCACCATACTCTAGGCTCCTAAATTCAACCTATTACCTCCATTCTTCCTGGACTTAAAGAGCGTCCTGACTGCAATAAAATACTGACTCCTGGCCACTGATAACTAAGAGATATGAGAGCAACTTAGAAATAAAACCCCTCCACGTCTCACTAAGAAAATTGAAATACCCTACATGTTTCACTTTAAGAAAGAGCTTAGAGGGTGTATAAAATAAAATAAGTGCTCAAAATGAAAAGTAATCACCACAAGGCCAATGGTGACTCTGCTTGTCTACAGCTTCTATTTATAGATGCTTCTCAATACCGCCATCTAGTGGATTTTAAATACATTTTTGCTCATTCTATACTTGCACCACTTATATCACCTTCTAAATGTCTCTATTGTAGACATTATTCCTATAAGTCAACATTGAAGGGTTTACACACATCTATTTTCAAATCACTATATAGATAATTTACAGGTGCTATCAAGAACTATTATCCCACAAAAGGTAGGTAGGTAAAACATTCATTTATTCTCTGTGGGGCACGTGATCCTAACCAAAAGTTCCATTTGGCTTCTGTTTTTAGTACTTTCTTATCTAGATCTTCTTTCCTCTAACTCAATTTAATTTGTTGGACCACCCAAAAGGACAGGACAACAGCTTTTCCGTGTTTTTGTACCATATATCTTGCTATTAGTCTGTCCTTTTTTTAATACCACATCATTTATGTGTCCCAGAACCCTGTGTCTCAGTTGGCGGATCATCTTACCAATCTAGAGAAGGGGGCAGGGCATTTTCAGTACATATATATTTTCACTACATATATTACACCCTCCATGCTACAATTATAGAAGGATGTAATATCATCATCAATATGATTTTTTCATTTAGGTTTTTCTGGTAACCAGGTCAAGGAAGCTTGTGGTCTGGGACTTTTTTCCTCATAATGAGCCAGCATATCCTTGAGGCTGCTCCATTTCCTATAAGTGATCTGGGGATTTACTGGCAATGCGTGTGATAAATCTTTATCATCATGTAGCGTGTGCCAATATTTTTTAATATTGTTGTAAATCTGGCTAGATTGTCTGCAATAGGTGCCAATTATTCTCATGCTTCCTGTCGCATCTCTGGTCTTTTGTTTTGGGTTTGATAACTGTATTTTTGGGATGTCGCTCACTTTCTAAATCATGCAGCTTATAACCTCTCTTGCTGAAACTATCAACAAGCTGCATGCTATCTGTTCCTCCTCTGAAGAGCAATCCCTTCTTGCCTGCATAAACTGGCCTGTAGGTATGCCTCTCTTTAGTTGCTCTCATATCTCTTACACTGTTAAGAAGTATCTATAAATAGAAGCTGTAGAAAAGCAGAGTTGCCACTTGCCATGTGATGATTACAGCACTTTTCATTTTGAGCACTTATTTTATTTTGGAAACACCATTTATTTGGACCAATTTTTAGTTTTCAGCGGTGTCGCACTTTACATGACAATTATGCGGTCGTGCAATGTGGCTCCAAAACAAAATTGACGTCCTTTTTTCCCCACAAATAGAGTTTTAGTTTGGTGGTATTTGATCACCTCTGTGGTTTTTATTTATTGCGCTATAAACATAAGAAAAAAAACACACAATATCTTTTACTTTTTGATTTAATAAATATCACAATGAAAAAAAAAATCCTCAGTTTAGGCCAATACGTATTTTTATCCATATATTTTTGTTTTTATCGCAATAAGCATATTTGATCGGTTTGCGCAAAAGTTCTAGCATCTACAAAATAGGGAATAGAATTATGGTATTTTATTTTATTTATTTTTACTAGTTATGGTGGCGATCATCAATTTTTTTATTTTGACCGTGACATTGCGGCAGACATATTGGACACTTTTGACATTTTTTGGACCATTGACATTTATAAAGCGATTAGTGCTGTAAAATTGCACTGATTACTGTGTAAATGTGACTGGCAGGGAAGGGGTTAACATTAGGGGGTAATAAAGAGGTTAATATGTTCCCTGGAAGTGATTCTAACTGTAGGGGGAGAGGGACTCACAAGGGGAGGTGACCGATCTGTGTTCTTCTGTACTGGGAACACACACGGTCTCCTCACCTCTGACAGGACCATGGATCTGTGTGTTTTTACACACACAGATCCATGTTCCTGCCGTGATTGCGGCCAATCATGGGTTCCCTGATGGGCATGCACACCATGTCCCGAGCAATGCGGCCCCTAGAATGCCCAGACGTCATATGACATCCACCCGGAGGGACAAAAGATTCCTGCGGACGTCATATTACTATAAGCCGGGCAGAAAGGGGTTCTTGGGAACATGGCACCATTTATTTATTTTTTTAAATGGCGTAGGGATCCCCACAAAAATCCATACCAGACCTATAAGGTCTGGTATTGATTTTAAAGAGAACCATGTGCCATGGGTGGCCCCGCACTCAGCTATTTAAGAGCTGTTAAGGCGGGTCTAGCGTCATTCGGCAGGCGCCTCCCATGAAGGCGGAATCAGATTGGGGCAATGTGTTTTTACGTATCCCAGCTCAAAAAAGGATTACATCTCTGCATTGTTTTCTTTTTTTAATAAAGGACATGTCCCAAGCTGTGTCTGTGTGTTTTTTACAATTTGTAACACTTTTTTGTGAAATGGTAGGGGTACAATGTACCTCGTTACCAATTCACATGGGGGGCGGGATCTGGGGGTCCCCTTTGTTAAATTTGTTTTTACATTTTGGCGAGGGGTTCCCCTTAAAACGCATACCAGACCTGAAGGGCCTGGTATGGAATTTGGGGGTACCCCAACAATTTTTTTTTAAAATTTTGGTTTGGGGTTCTCCTTAATATTTATACCAGACCCAAAGGGCCTGGTAATGGAGTGGGGGGAGCCCATGTCGTTTTTTTCAATTACTTTCATCTGTATTTCCGGGACCCAACAATTCATTATAGCCATTTAATTGTAGTTTAAAATTACTTTTTTTTTCCCTTTAGAAATGTCATTTTGTGCAGGGACTGTTCTAAACAAGGGAGAAATATGCCACTTTGCAGGCATACTATAGACACCCCCAGGTATGACATTTAAAAGAATAGTTCACTTTTAATGTTTCACTGTAATCATTATTAAAATCACTGCTCCAAAAAAAACTGCAGTTTTTAAAACTTTATTTGCATTGATACATGTCCCCTTGGGCAGGGCTCAGGTCCACGGTCCCCAAACCCTTTTTTTGACAATAACTTGCATATTAACCTTTAAAATTAGCACTTTTGTTGTTTCATGTTTGTGTCCCATAAACTTTAACGGTGTTTGCGTGTTCAAACACATTTTTTGCCTGTTTGCAAGTTCTGCTGCAAACCCGAACAGGGGATGTTCGACTCATCCCAACCTCCTAATCTCAAGCTGTCTTGTCCCTCCTCCCATGCTCGTCTCCAGGATTTCTCCAGAGGCTCTCCCATCCTCTGGAACTCGCTACCTCAACCTGTCAGCTATCCTCTACTCTTGCTACCTTCAGGCGATCCCTGAAAACTCTCTTCAGGTAAGCCTATCACGTTTCCATCTAATCTTTTACCACTTCCGTCATCTCATTGCCCACAGTTAAAACCTTTTGTACCACCTGCCCCATCCTATTAGATTGTAAGCTCTTCTGAGCAAGGCCCTCTTAATCCTCTTGTATTTTATTGTATTATAACTGTATTGTATCCCTTTTATATTGTAAAGAGCTGCATAAACTTTAGGCACATTATAAATTCTGTATAGTAATAATAATAATAGACAGAGCTACTAAGAGGAGAAGAGTTCAATGGTAAATTGAGGTGGAGAGGTATCTCTCCGTTTACCCTTTCCTATAAGTAAAAATCACACATCAAACAAATCTACTTTCATAAAGTCCTAAACAATTTTAGGCGTCGTCCCTGGGTTTCTTGGTGCATGGATAGGCGCACCCTGTAAGTGTTGGTGATTAATAGGAGGGGCTGTTTGCTGTGTTATAAGAGGCCTGTGTTGTTATGTATAAGGTATGAATAAACAGGAACAAAACAGCTGAAAATACGTCATAATGATTTTATCATAGTTATTTGTATAAAAACAACAAATCAATAATACACAAGATAGCTACAATGTGTACCATTTTTGTTGTTTTTGTGCAATCAAAATTTGGAATTAAGGTATGGTTATGCACAAGCTTGAGAAAGAAAACCCCCCGGGGGAAGATAAAAAGGGAATATGCCCCCTCGGATAAAGACGCCAAGACTAGACTGTGCCACGTACAAAAAATGGTTTATTGGTACAAAATTAAGCAATCACATAATATCAGACATTGAAATACCCTTCACCATCACGCAAATATATTACAATTTATCAGACAACGTTGTCTACATAAAATTGAACTGCGTTGTAAAGTGCATGAATGTGAAGATACTCTAGCTGGAAATATATCCAGTTGGCTATACAGCAATGGAAATAGGTCATCCGATTGGACTGACCAGATCCTAGTCAGGATATATAACAGAGTATTTTGTTGTTGGCTAAGCGTTGGGGCTCACCTAGGAATGATATCAGGCTTAAGATTTACAGCTCAGTGGAATATAAAGCCCTGTGTGAAGGAGCTGGGAAGGCAAGTTTAATCAGAGACACTTGAAGCCGAAATTGATGCACTAAAAGCAGAGTAGCAGAGTGGCAGCATTCAAAGCAGATCTTGGGTAGCAATTAGCAAGCAGTTAAATAATGTGACAGTCACAAAGCAAAGCAAGTTCAGCTAAGTATAGAGCACCACATGTTTGTAAATATTGGACCAGAAGGTCCGTTCACCAGACCCGGATATTTGCAGACATCAACTTAGATTGCAGATCTCCTCCTCTTCGCAGCAAGCCACTATATACTCAAATCGGTAAAATATGCCCAGAAATGCTGTAGCCCCCGTCTCTGGGGTTAAGATCTTCCATTTGTGTCTCACATTGGGAGGGATGCAGAAAGACTTCTGGGTTTTGGTGTTTTTGCGGTATGGCAATACGCCTAAGTAAGCTGCCTTTTCCCGCTATAGTCTTCGCTCAAACAACCGTATCCATGATTATTTACTTACCTTACCCTTGGAAGTATGGGACAAACTAAATTATACAAGAGTCATGAAAGACAGCCCTCTGTCCTGAAAAATGTCCAATGCACTGTCACAGTCATGTCATGTTTTTCTTTATGAATTAATTTCAATAACATTTATGCAAATCATCTTTAGAAAATCTTGATGATCAAAACATAATTTTAATATATAAGCATTTGTTGCCTGACTGTAAATTAATATTTAAAATTAGCAGTGAATCTGGCCTCCCCTTTTGTGGTATAGTTTGCCACTTGACATTTGGCTACTGGCTACTGGCGTGCTCTGCTTTGTTGTGTCTTCTTGATGGGGCTTATTTTCAGCTGTGTTCCTCCCTGCCTGATTCTGCTACTCTGTGTGTTCCATTTAAAGCAGTCCTTTCTAGTTGTAATTGCATCACAGGTTCCTTTTCTGTTTTTATTAGTGCAAGCACACTAGCCCTGTTTAAATGCTCAGGTGAGTTGGCATAGCCAGCTTCACTCTCCTGATTTGTCTATACGCCACTAAAATGACATCAGCATACATACTCTCTAGTTGGTCATTATAACATTCAGATTGCTGTTGGTAGATGTGTTAAAGCTTATATACAATTTTGGTGTTTACATTTTCTTTAACATTATGCATGCACGGTACAATTTTGTAAAATACAGTTCAACCTTGGTACATACTGAAAAGTGAACATCACATACGTTTTTTAGATGTACAATTTTGTGTAAGGCCGTGTACACATGATCGAACATGTCCGCTGAAACTGGTCCGCAGACCAGTTTCAGCGGACATGTTCGATCGTGTGTACGGCCTATCGGACCGTTTTCCAGCGGGCAAAAGTTTCAAAACATTCTTTAAAACCTGTCCGCTGGAAACCTGTCTGTCGGACAGGTTCGATGGTTAGTACAGAAAATCATCGGACCAAAATACCGCGCATGCTCAGAATCAAGTCGACGCATGCTTGGAAGCATTGAACTTCGTTTTTTCATCACGTCGTTGTGTTCTACGTCACCGCGTTCTGGTCCGAGGGGATTTTGGTCCGATGGTGTATACGCACATCAGACCAACAGACCAGTTCAGCGTGGTCCGATGAAAACAGTCCGTCAGACATGTTTCATCGGACATGACTGATCGTGTATACGCGGCCTAACACAAAAAGCATAAATGTTACCTAGTTTTCAGTTAGGTATCATTTAAAAACATGCTGAGATCATATACAGCTATCAGAAAAAAAGATTCTCTGAAATATTTGCTCACTACTAACAATATTGGAAGGTGGGGTTAGTGGTCAAGGGTCCTTTTTTGATATATGGCACCTCATCCCTAAAAAGGCATTAAAGAGGTGTGGAGGGGAGGGGGGATTATAGCGGTGCCTGGGAAAAGAAGTTATAGGTAGAAACCAAAGAAGACTGCATCAGTGTTCAATACAGAAGATTTTTTATTTTAAATATTTAAATTACTTAATAAGTTAGTACACATAAACAAGAAAAAAGGAAAACCATAAGAAAACAAATATAATAAAACCACAGTTGGGAGTACTCGTTGGGATATATGGTAAGTGATCCAGACAACCCTACTAGTTTCGCCAGGTATGGCTTCTTCAGGGGATTTTATAGCCGGATCGTTCCAGTTATGAGAACTCTAGTACAGAGAGATTTTTAAATTAGAACATATATTTCAATGGATACACAAACAACAACAACAACAACAACAAAACACAGCAAAAAATGGTTCACATTAACATCATTGTAGAAGGTGTGACTAGGGTCCGCGGCGGGACGCAAACAGGCCAGGTACCCCACCGAACCCAACAGGTGTAACAGGAATACAGGGGAAGGATAAATTAGTGGCTGGCCTGACTGATTATTCGCAGGTGTGAACAACACAAGTGCGAATAAAATAGCAGAGAGGGAAAGAATAACCCCTTGTAAAAGAGAAGGTACAAGAAATTAACCTACCCGGATGGTGAACCTGCTTACATGCGGATGGACCTCTCTGCTATTTTATTCGCACTTGTGTTGTTCACACCTGCGAATAATCAGTCAGGCCAGCCACTAATTTATCCTTCCCCTGTATTCCTGTTACACCTGTTGGGTTCGGTGGGGTACCTGGCCTGTTTGCGTCCCGCCGCGGACCCTAGTCACACCTTCTACAATGATGTTAATGTGAACCATTTTTTGCTGTGTTTTGTTGTTGTTGTTGTTGTTGTTTGTGTATCCATTGAAATATATGTTCTAATTTAAAAATCTCTCTGTACTAGAGTTCTCATAACTGGAACGATCCGGCTATAAAATCCCCTGAAGAAGCCATACCTGGCGAAACTAGTAGGGTTGTCTGGATCACTTACCATATATCCCAACGAGTACTCCCAACTGTGGTTTTATTATATTTGTTTTCTTATGGTTTTCCTTTTTTCTTGTTTATGTGTACTAACTTATTAAGTAATTTAAATATTTAAAATAAAAAATCTTCTGTATTGAACACTGATGCAGTCTTCTTTGGTTTCTACCTATAACTTCTTTTCCCAGGCACCGCTATAATCCCCCCTCCCCTCCACACCTCTTTAATACTAACAATATTATATCTCTGTTATAGGCTAAAAGATAAAAAAAACATAGTATGCATGGAGACAAAAGCCTCAGGCTTCAAGAATGCATATAAACAGTAGATGAAATAATTAATGAATGAAAGATGAAACACCAATTCTAATGGAAAAGAAAGTGCATTGAGAAGATCAACATGAATCACTATGTGGTTGTATTTGCTGATATAATTAATATGAATAATTGTGGATCCTAAAGGGAACCTGTGTTCATCTTAAAGTCACCCTGTCACCTGGTTACACCTTCAAGGACAAATATATTAATGAAAGCACCATGTATGTAAGCTCCTATTATCCTGTTAACTTGTTCCTCTGTTTGTCAATAAACAGTTCTGAAGATATTTTCAACCTTTGGCAGGAGTGTTGGAGGTTCTTCCTACCTGACAGTACCAGCTGTTAAATTTGAATACATAACACACCATTCTATATTGTTCTGTTAGTAAAACAAGAAATTACTATTACTTAGTGTAGGTACAGGTCACACATTCTTAGATGTAGTGGATCCCTTTGCAAAAAAAAGGCATGTACATGTGGGCATCAGGTTATACTGAAGAAAACTAGTCTTATGGTTAGAATTACAAGGAGGGTTGATGGGAGGGGTAGGACATCATTTTTAATAAAGAAAGCTTTGTGTTGAAAACCTTGAGAGCTAAGATCCCAGTGGATCATTCCAGTGAATACATGTTTTGAGCAATAAGCATTAAATCCCAAATATAAAGCTCTCTCAAGGTGCATTATGAAAACTAGATGCAGCAGGAAAAGCAACAAATGAAGGGCATAAAGTGGAACTTGTGTCATTTTTCAACCTCCCATCTATTAAATTGTCTGCCCTTGTTGCCAGTAAATTCTGCCAGTAAATACCCTATACAGCCCACTTCCTGTTTCTTGTCTGGTAAAAAGTCCAGGTTTATGACATCATGCACATATCTCCACTTTCACTCTTGTAAAAGTTTGCCAGGAATGGAGGGATGAGTCACAAGAGGGCCAATGAAAGCTACAGGGCTGCATAGCTGCCGGTGTGCCTGTGTGCGTCTGTGTAAATTCAAGAAGTGAACAGGCAGTAGCTTCAGCTGCCCGCAGTTAAAATGGTCGCAGCCTGACTCAGTGGAGGGAGATTTCTGCAGCATATTTGGCAAGTACAGGATCATGGTAGATCATAGTAATATGCAAAGTGGTTGGAGGAATGCTTAAGAATGGCAAAGATGTTTTTATTACAAATTATGTGAGCAGACTAAATATGGTATGCTGCGCTGCATAGATTGACAAATCAACAGTGAATGATGAAAAGGTAATGAGAAAGTGTCCTTGCACACTAAATAACAACAAAAAAAAAACACATAAAAAAAATAATCGAATAACCAACACCAGGTGACCCAGTGTACATCTAGTAACACCAAAGAGAAAGTTGTGATGAATAACAATATTAAAAAGTTCATAAGGTGTCGATTTCCAAGTGCCTCCAAGGTAAGTCACAGCTTAAGTAAGTTCAAAAGATGTCCCAGAGAGTTGTGGCTATGCAGGATAGAAGAGAGCCTCCACCTCTTATTTAAAATCTGCTTACCAGATACATTCGATCTGTGAAACATCAAACATCTGTGAAACATCAACAGCGCATCTGGCTCGGTTGCCTTTGCAAATTTCAAAAGGGTTCCTGTGTAGGTCTCCTATTCCTGTCTCAACTAGCTGGGTCTCAAGCAAATCACTCCCAATTAAGTGGCCCAAGAGGGAAAGAAAAAGGATACCGACATAGAGTAGTGACGTTTAAAATAAGATTTAATAAGAAAATCGTTACAATTGTCGAATATAAAAGAGCATATAAATGGTTAGCCGGCCGGCTCTCACAATCCGCACGTCCTTCCGGATGGTCGTGAGGATAAAAACAATAGTGATGTCAGCACGCCGTTCCTCCCTACGCCATTTCGTCCAATAGCAGACTTCTTCCAGGGGCACGAGCGGCGTGCTGACTCTCCACATTTTATTCGTTAACAACGTTCTAAGACCGCCCTTCTCTGACGTCCGGGGATCGTGAATGACAATCATCCATATTTGAAGAGGGATCGCTTGCCCATAGTGTGTGACACACACTCATTACCTACATTCTAAGACCGCCCTGATCAAACGTCCGGGGATCGTGAACGACATTCATCCATTTTTGAGAAGGGATCGCTTGCCAATAGTATGTTGGCACATACAATTGGACATGAATGAATGACTACTGAACAATTAGAAATCATCCTTCAATAAAAAACATAGAAAACAGTATGAAATAAAATGACTGTGCAGCCAATGTAGTTGGTAAGGCTCACATCCGATTTACCGAACATTTTCCCCAAAAAAAGAAAAAAATATATAAAAAATATAAAAAAAACATTTGGGGGTGAATATTCCACACATGCTACTAAAAAACCTAAATATATATATGAATGAAAATAGAAAGCTCAATAATCATCCATATATTTACTGGGAAAATTCCATATTAGTCACATATTCATTTTGAATGAATATAGCTAATAAGAAAACACGTCTGCGTTGGAAACAACTGCGGGGACAGAGAACCAACACCCGGCGTGTGTGACCATATTGGGCAAGGGAAAGTAAATGTCAAAATAGTCTGAAATCAACAGCACCATGTCAAAACTAAATGGGGGACACAAGCTCAGACAGCCTTGTGACAAGGATCAGACTTAAATGATCAGATAAAGAAAAAAATTAAAAAATTAAAAATTTTAAACGTGAGCCGTCAAGGCCCACAATATGCCGGTGTGAAATTAATAGAAGGACAAAAAGATAAAGATATAATTAAACAAAAAAACGTTCTGATCTACCCAGACATCAGAGCAGGTTTACAGTATAATAGAAGGCAAAGCAAATAAATGAGTTAGCTATTATCTATAAATGCATTGACATCGGTGTCCACATTTAACCCATACGGTATGTATGTAAGGACCCGGTAAATCCAGGACATTTCAAGTCTGGAGAGTCCCCTGACTAAAGAGCTACCTCTCCAATGGGGGTCAAATTTATCGATCCCCAAAAATATCGTACCTTCAGGATTTCGATTATGATGTTGGTCATAATGTACTGATACTGAGTGTTGTGAGAAACCTGATCTGATGTTGGCGATATGTTCACCTAGTTGGACCTGCATTGAGCATTTGGTCCTGCCAATATATTGTTTTCCACAAGGACATTGTAACAAATAAACAATGCCAGTAGAGCTACAAGTGATAAAAGGTTCAATCTTATATTCCCTGGAGGTACTGGTTGAAAAAAATGACGTTGTTTTTTTAGATTTTATTTTATTTAACGTACATACCTGGCATCTACGACATTGATGATAGCCTGTAATGCCTCTTTGGAAAAAATAAACCTTTTTGGTCGGAGGATCCACCACATTTGGGGCTATTTTGTCCCTCAAGGAGGGTACACCTCTAAAAATCACTTGTGGATTTGGGGGTAAGAATGTTTTAATAACCCTATCATTCTCCAATATATGCCAGTGTTTTTTGATGATTATTTTGATCATATAATGTTGGGTGGAATATGTAGTGATGAACGGGACTGTACGTCCCGCCTGGCTGGTCTTAGGGGTACAGTCCAAAAGTTGAGATCGGTCTATTTCACCCACTTCCATTAAAGTGGTTTCAAGCATTTTTTTATCGTATCCTTTTTCCAACAGTCTGTTTGCAAGAATACCAGCTTGTATCTCATAGTCATCTAAAGTTGTGCAATTTCTCCTCATCCTGATAAATTGACTTCTGGGAACAGATTTTAGCCAGTTGTCATGATGGCACCTTCCTACTGGTATGTAGGAGTTCCTGTCTGTCTTTTTAAAGTATGTTTTTGTTTTAAATCTTCCCTCTTCCTTTACGATGGTAAGGTCTAGAAAGTTAATATAGTCTTGGCTGGCTTCCTGTGTGAGACTAATGCCTCTGTTGTTGGTATTCAAGAGAGAAATAAATTCATCTAGTTGGAATTCGATCCACAGGAGGAGGATGTTGTCGATATACCTGGCCCACAATTTGATATGCGGGCTCAGGTCAATGTAGACGACACCCTCCTCCCACTTAGCCATAAACAAATTATCCAGACTTGGTGCATATTTAGCACCCATAGCAACCCCTCGTATTTGTCGATAATAGTTGTGATTGAACCAACAGTAGTTGTGACCAGCCGCATACTCCAGGAGCTCAATCAGGTAATCCTTCTGTATTTGGGATAAATCAGAAAGTACATCTAGATAGGGTTTCACTGCAGATATCCCTAGATGATGTGGGATGGTAGTGTAGAGTGAGTTCACATCTGCTGTCACTATCCACATATTTTCATCTGGCTGAATTTGTGACAATAGGTTGATAACCTGTTTGGTATCCTTTAGGTAAGACGGCATTTGCTGGACAAGGGGTTGTAGAAAATGGTCTATATACTTGCCCACCCTGGACGTGATTGAATCAATCCCACTGACAATGGGACATCCAGGGGGGCAAGTAAGACTCTTATGAATTTTCGGAAGACAGTATAACACTGGGAGTCTGGGTGCTCTTGGGACTAAAAACATCTGTTCTTTCTCATTAAGAATTCCCTGATCAGCACCTTTTTTGATTAAAGTCTCTAAGGAACCTTTGTACTGAATAACAGGATCTCCCAACAGTGGTGAGCAGACTGCAGTTTCTCTTTAAGCATGTCAAGTTACACTTATTCTAACTTTGTATTTTCTTAAATGTGTTATTTGAGCAAATACAGCAAACAGGCAACGTTGTTCCCTGTTGTTACTTTGCAAATGCTCCTGGTAAGGAAATCTTTATTTTTCCCAGTATCCAAATATTTATTTGGCAACCATTTAAATGTTAGAACTTTGTAGAAGGCTGCGTGTTATGGTTAAAGTCACCATAATATTGTTTAAAATGTATACATGTATTGCAATTGATATGGTGAGTTTGGATGCTTCACGCTTTTTACCTTCCAGCTACTTTATGCATTCCACTGTCAGTGAAAGTGACTTTGTTTTGATTTATTTAATATTTTGTGCCACAGTATTTTGCTCAGTCTAATTTGTTTTTCCTTTAGAAAGTATTGTATGTGCTGGGTAGAACTATCACCTATTCAGCTGTTAGTTTTCAAAATCCAGAGCTGAAACAAATTCAAGCAGCCATGCATTACATGTTCAACAGACATTCTATTCACAAGCACAATGTAGACTAGGCTGTGTACCATTACAGCCACATGTTATTTAATTTTATAAAACTTAATAAGGTCAGAATATATATATAGTACTCTGTTATAAAGAGCCCAAATTAAAATAAATTGAGACTGCAGGCACATTTTATTGATTAAAAATAAATCTTTACATTTAAATGTGAAAACATGAGAAGCAAATTGAATCAAATGTTGTATAATATCCCAAACAACAATACAAAGATAGAACTGAATATACTAGATACCTTAATGTGGTGGAACTGGGACTTATTTTTTTAAAGGATAATTTAAAATGTAAACCTTCCACTCCCATTTAATTTTGAATCCAATGCATAGAAAACCAAAACTCTATTA
This sequence comes from Rana kukunoris, assembly GCA_029574335.1. Lineage (NCBI taxonomy): Eukaryota > Metazoa > Chordata > Amphibia > Anura > Ranidae > Rana > Rana kukunoris. Next base: position 240,879,746 of record CM056053.1, read on the forward strand.
AAGGCAATTATTTTACCAAAATGGAGATATTTCCTACCAGTCAAGTATTATTGTGTAAAGAAACATGAAACCAGATTGATATAGACGGCAGCTCCATGTTTCATCTGGTTTTAATAAATCAACTCTTTGTTATTCTAGCTCTATCTTTATTTAAAGCGGAGGTTCATCCAAAAATGTACTATCTGTCTCTATCTCATTTGCCCCAGCATACTGCTAACATCTGCAGTATGCTGTTTTTTTTTTCTACATATCTTTTTATGATCCGTTATAATGCGGCTCCGAGCGGGGGATTACTTCCGGGTATAGGCATTCGTAAACGAGGAGACATTAATTGACGGCTGTGGTAGGCGTGTCACACCTTCCGAAAATACCCGAAGTGACGCTAGGGTGTTTAGTCAGCTCTACGCGGCGGGCGCAGGCGTCGTAAACACCCGAGCGTCACTTCTGTTTTTTTCGGAAGGCGTGACACGCCTTCCCCAGCTGTCAATCAACTCCTCTTTATTTAGCAACACCCATTGCCCGCAGGATTCCCTGCTCGGAGGCGGATTACAACATGTCATAAAACGATAAGTAGCAAAAAAAAAAACAGCATACTGCAGATGTTAGCAGTATGCTGGGGCAAATGTCAAAAACTCGATTTATGGGTGAACCTCCGCTTTAAATGATCAAACAAAGGATCTTAAGGAATTAAGCACTGTTTTACCTACCTCAGGATACACTCAGGGGATCAACAACTTGTGGTGAGTGCAGTTCTGGGAGGACACGCGAGCAATGATAAGAATGGGGTAAACTTTTTTTTTTTTTTTTAGCATGGAGCACAGTCACTTTTTTGTTCAAGAGTTTCAGCACTTTATTAGAAATAACTGCACTTTTTTTGAACTTAAAGGACTTTATAAATTGTATTGCATTATAATGTGTTGATGGTTTGCATAAGATACTGGGTAGCACATTTGTCTAAATGGGCCCTAAGGAAGGGTTAACATTTCCAACAATGTTTCTGTGTCAGTTTGTATCTTGATGCCTTTATTTCACATCCCTATTTTTTTTTGGTGTCATGAATTCTTCCTCAATCTATCAGGAATATATCAGGAAATAACTGTAATTGCAATTATTTTGGTGCAGTGATAAATACTCATAAGTGTATTTAACTGGCTGTCAAATGCCTTTAGTTTGCCAATTTCAAATTTTACAATCATTTCACCATTGCAAGTTGGACATTGTACAGCTCTGTCAAATATTGTTCTAAAGACATAAACACATTCCGTTATGGTGTACACCAGCCTTAGTAACTTATTTTTTTTACTGTTTTCTTTTTTGCTGAATATATTAAATTCATAAATTCTGCCTTGCATTATGTTGCATAAATATTGCAGCATGGAATTATTACACATGTAACAATTTCAATGTAGTTACATAGACATTCTTTCATTACTTGGTTTAGTGTCCTTTAATATAAACTGTATGTAGCACCATACCGTGTTTCCCCGAAATTAAGACCTACCCCAAAAATAAGACTTAGCACTATTTTCCAGGAGGGCTGCAATATAAGCCCTACCACAAAAATAAGCCCTAGTTCGAGGTGATTGTGTGATTTTTGAGGAAACACTGTATAATCCTGTTACAGCAGTGTGCTGTGTGTCTGTAGTGGTGTCAGGTGCCCTTTAATGCAGAGCGGCGCTCAGCTGATCTCCACGCTGGTCTCCTCTTATCCCGCCTGTCTGAGAGGGATCTTGGGCCACCCTCCCTTCACAGAGCTTTGGCGGGGTAATTGAAAGCACTGTACGTTGCGGAGCCTCTGCAATCAACGTGTGCGGTATGCAGCACGGATACTCTGGTCTCTTCTCCTGCCTGTCTGCGGGGAGCTTGGCCCCCCTCCCTTCACAGATCTTTGGCGTGTCACTAAATCTACGGTGCAGAGCCTCTGCAATCAACATGTGTGTGGTATGCAGCATGAATACTCCGGTCTCCACAAGGTATTTACAGTTTTTTTTCCCCCTCACATGCTGGTGTGCCCTCTTCCCTGCTTCGAGCATTGCAGAGGGAGGGGGGCTGGGGGTCCCTTGCTGGTGGCTGGGAGAGGTGGAGGAAGGCTGAGGTGTTTAGCACTGTTGGATTGCAGATGCACACACATTCTGTATTGTGTGCTACTGCTGTAAAAGAAACAATTTGGGCATTTTAATTTTGTTCAAACTGTGGATTCCTGACAGACAATATATTAAGACCTACCCAGAAAATAAGCCCAACTGGGTCTTTTGTTGCCAAAATTAATATAAGACCCGGGCTTATTTTAGGGGAAACACGGTAGTGATAGATTGAATATGTATCCAATACATTTTCTTTAAAATGCTTTTTTCAGCACATCAGCCTTCTTACTGCACCAATGCACATTGTTATGTTTTATCTACTAAAGAATCATCACTATAAATGGTACTTCATAATGCACACATTACAAAACAATATTTAAATGCAATATGCAAACTCCTATCAGAAATAGCAATAAAAGTGTACGTGAACTCAAAAAAAAAAAATTGGTTATTATAGAAATCTGAATTATATGCAAGTTCTATCGGAAATAGCGCTAAAAGTGTACCTGAACTCAACATTTTTAGATTGGTTATTACAGAAATCTGAATTGTGCCTAAGCAGTATCCTGAAAAATATCACTTTCTGACGTGTGACTGTTCTGTAGCCTAGTAGCTACACTATATGCAACACAATAACTATGGCAATGATGCCTCTGGCTGCCTGTCTTATGAGATTTAGAGTGATAATTGGTGATATCTTTACTGGGATGTTTACTGGAGAGGAGGCTGTGCCTGAGGACCTAAAATGCAAGCATCTACCTGCTTCTCCATCATTCATTCTCCAATCTAGGTGTCATGCACTTCTCTTGCTGCATTCACCTCAGCCCTTATAAGATTAAGAGTCACCAAGAAAAAAGTTGAGCTCCCTCAACCAAGATGGCCACCTAAACACAGAGACACAGTGGGGAACAAGGCCAAAAAAATAAGGTACAGGGAGCCTGCAAGTAATAATGGTGGTAAGACTTTTGACCTATGTTTGCCTTTTTTGAGTACATCTTCTACAGTTCAGACCCTCTTTTAAATCAGTGTAAACTTTAAAAATAATCTTCTCTTGTTTGCTTCCTTTTGGTCTGTTTAATATACCATGGAACATGTTTTGTTATATCTGCCTGTAAAGACTAAAAAAAAACTTGTCGTCTATGCTAAACATCCAGTGCTGTCCCATGTCCTGAGCATTCTGCAGCCTTTTCTCAAGCAAACTTATCAGCCCCGATTAGCCTCACATTAGCCTCACAAATGCCTCACAAATGCCATCTCTGTAAATTACAGAACAGGTTTCTCATGTTATTGAGATGAAGAGAAAAGGAGATGTTTTTAGTCTTAACAAACTTCCTAACCTATTTTTGAATGATCTGAAGAAACAATAATTATAACAAAACATAAAAATATAGAAATAAATTATACAAGCTCTACTATGATCATATGTTGGACTTCATTAAAAAAAAAGTGTTGTGCTAAGTGCACCACAGCAAAGAGTAGGCATGCTTTTCATTATGCCAGAGGTATTGCTATGATTGTAACAGACCTAGGGCACAATAAGCAGTAGTAATATTTTTTAAACATGGGTGTGGCCACATTTAGTTGACAGTAGGAGAGTCTAATGGGTGCATGGTAAATAAAACAAATTAACAAATATTTTTTGTACACATAAAAATTCTTAGATTGCTGTGTCACAAATAAGAGTCTCATAGACGTATAAACACAGCACAATTGTTTTGTTGAAAACTAAACTCTTTCGCCTAGACATGCAAGAGGCACACTGCACGTCTGTCATTTTTGGAATCTATACCGCTCTCCATTGGTGCATTATGTGTCACTGCACATATTGCACCCCACTGGATATCATGTACTGCTAAAGGTAAAAAGTGACACCTTTCAAATAGGAAAAGTTGACGCTCATGCAAGTTGTGACTGTGCATCAATGTACATTTAGTTTTACAGTGTACCTTTACATTTTTTCATGTTATACCATGAAACTTACATAAACATGATTATAACTTCTTAACATTAGATATAAGCTAATTTCTATGACTGGTGTTGGAACCCAGTTTTATTTCATTACTTAGTTTGTAAAGTCTTGGGCCTAATGGACTCAGTTTTGTAGAGCAACTTTTTATTTACTTAGGGTATTTTTTATGTCCTCAATATTTAGTGGTTTAGACTGTACTCAATTTACCAGTATGGTTATTTCAATGCCTAGTGATAGAGGTACCTATTTACATAAGCCCTGCAAGACATTAGAACATACTGTAGCCCACTGGCATTGTAAAATAGGCATATTGAGGGATTGAATGGTCTGCCTCTACCAGTCATACTGCATATGTTATATATTTCGCACAAGTGTTCCAAAAATTTACAATATAGTCTCAAAATCATACATCTTTGTAGTGTCACCTAGTTACAAAAAAAATATGCACAGACACACACATAACCTATGTTTGTATTTTTACATTTCCAAATGGCACACTTTTAATAGCTATAGTTTTATTGATTGATGTTTTGATTATATGTTTGTATTTAACCACCTAAGACCCGGACACATACGCTGCTAAATGACCCAAGGTGTTTTTACAATTCGGCGCTGCGTCGCTTTAACAGACAATTGCGTGGTCGTGCGACGTGGCTCCCAAACAAAATTTGCGTCCTTTTTTTCCCACAAATAGAGCTTTCTTTCGGTGGTATTTGATCGCCTCTGCGATTTTTATTTTTTGCGCTATAAACTAAAATAGAGTGACAATTTTGAAAAAAATCACTATTTTTTTACTTTTTGTTATAAAAAAAATCAAATAAACTAAATTTTAGTAAAACATTTAGGCCAAAATTAATTCAGCCACATGTCTTTAGTAAAAAAAAAAATCGCAATAAAAAAAATAGCTACCTAGCGGGAACAGCGACATTAATACAGCGATCAGAAAAATGATCGCTTAGTGATGCTGGCAATAGGGAGTGAAAGGGTTAACTAGGGAAGTGATCAGGGGGTTAAAACTTTATTAGGGGGGGTGGGGGGGCTATCCTGGACCTAACACTAACTGATTTTACACTGCCTGTCACACTGACACTAAATGCAGTGATTAGATCACTGCATTCAGTGACACTATGACAGGGGGGTGGGGGGGGGGGGGGGGCGATCACAAGGGGTTAATGTGCCTATGTGAGTGTGTGTCAGTGTTGTGTTGGTGCACACTTACTGTGGATGTCTTCTCTCATCAGCAGCGGTGGGAAACACCGCTGCGATGAGAGGTGACATCATTTCCTCCTTCCTGTGTAAACACAGGAGGAGGAACTGAAACGAAGGGGGAGCGCTCCCATTGGCCTGGGAGCGATCGCGGGGGGGCGGAAAACACGGACATCCGCCCGCTCGTCGGCGATCGCTCCCAGAGCCAGGGGGACCCCCGCACGCCGCGGAGGGGGTCCCGATGGGACCCCCGAACCGCACGAAGGCGGGGACGTAAATTTACGCCCTTGTGCCTGTACGAGCCATTCTGTGGCCGTATATGTGCGTGCGGGGGTCCTTAAGTGGTTAAAGGGAATTTTTATTTTCTGACATAGGGCCACTAAATGGAATATGGTCTAACAAAAACTATAGTACATAACATGTGTATTTAATTTAAGCTTTATTTCTAAAGCAATGTATATTTATATTATAAAATAATATATTTCTTGGTTATTGCTGACTGGGTTTAATTGGTGGTTAATAAACAATTTTCTGCTATAACTGCATATGTTACCTGCTAAACCTTGACCTCTTTCCATGGATGCTGAATACTGGTGTAAAGGATCATTTCACATCATTTTCCTGTAACTGAGAGTATGTTCAATAATGCATAGCCAACCTGGCATTTTGTGGCAGTGGACAGCAAATGTCTATGTGCTGATGTAGAAGGTATAAAAGAGCCCTTAGAAAATATAAAATTGAGTTTTTGCTTGTGAAATTAGACTTGCCTTTAGGTGCATCCCATGTTGAAGAAATTAAGCAACATTTGATGTATTTCAAAATATTAATGTGTCACTAACGCATTATCTCAGTTCACCAAATAATTGCTTGGATCATTCAATTATAATTGATAAGCTTAAATGTCAGGGAGGACCCAAAGCTTTTTATTAGTGATATTTAACTGATTTACCATGTGCATTAGAAACGTTGTATATGGGAATTAAAATCAGTTCAAAAATTAGGAAATATATACAAAATCTTGAATTCTGTGGAAATTTTATTCCACATGTATTCCCAGAAAGATGTTAAGTCACTAATTTTAAATAATATTTTATTTTATATATCACATGTGATTAGTGTTTCATAACAGTGATAGTAAAAAAAATAAAAACTGTGCACACGAAGAAACATAAAAATGATATAAAAAAAATGATAATAATAATAATAACAATGATGATAATAAATATTTTGGTTTCAAAATGTCACTCAAAAATTACAATTAATGTCTTTCCAATAACTCTTCAATTGATAAGCATTAATTTCAAACCAACTTCTACATTAAGGTGATTGTAAAGCCCAGTTTGCCGACCAGCCGCCGCCATTATACTGCGGCAGGTTGGCACTATCCCACAAGCCATAGTAGCTGTACGTCAGCTATTTTAACCACTTGCCACCCAGGCCAATTCTGACGTTTCTCTCCTACATGTAAAAATCATAATTTCTTTGCTAGAAATTACATAGAACCTCCAAAAATTATATATGATTTTTTAGCAAAAGACCATAAAGAGTACAATGGCGGTATTTATAAGTTTTTATCTCACACGGTTTTTGTGCAGCAAAAAAAATTGAAATGTTTTGTGCTTTTAAAAAAAACAGTAAAGTTAGCCCAATGTTTTTGCATATTGTCAGAGATGAAGTTAGGCCGAATAAATAGATAAGTTACGCCGAGTCAATAAGACCCCCATAAATACCTCTAGGCTGGCAAGCCTGAAATTAAAAATTAAAATTAAAAAAACGATCTCGGCTTCCACGTTTTCTTGAATGCAGAGGCCAGGCGTGACGTCATAACATTGTGCTCGGCCTCCGAACGATCATAGAGACTCCAGTGACCATCTGAACCACCGGAAATCTCTATCGTCAACATCCGGGGCCATCAGATCGTTCTCTGACTCACCGATCACAGAGGTAAGTCGGTAGAAGCATAGGGGGGTGGCCGGAGGGGGAGATGTCCCCTCTCACCTCTCATAAGAACGATCAAACAGCGAAACAATCGCTATGATCATTCATATGGTATAGGGAATTGCCGGCTCTAAAAGATAATATCTGGATGATGCCTGTAGCTGCAGGCATCATTCAGATATCCCTGCTCAAAGTCCAAGATGTCATATGATGGCCAAAGGGCGGAAAGTGGTTAAGCAGTATAGCAGGCACGAGAGGTAGAACAGGAAGGTGTGTGTGTAAACATACACATCCTTGTTCTGTAAGGAGAGGAGAGACATATTGTGAGTTCCTATGAGCTAGGAACCATAATATGTCATCTTCTACAGTCAGTCCCCTCCCCCCACACTTAGAACACACACTAGGGAACACAGTTAACTCCTTGATCACCCCCTAGTGTTAACCCCTTCCCTGACAGTGACTAGCACTGTTCGCTGTATAATTGTTAATGGTCTCAAAAATTTGTCAAACGTGTCTGATCTGTCCGCCACAATGTCACAGTTCTGATCACAGCCATTACTAGTAAAAATAATAATATTATTAAAAATGCCATAAATCTATCCTCTATTTTGTAGACGCTATAACTTTTGTGCAAACAAATCAATATACACTTTTTGCAATTTTTATTTCCAAAAATATGTAGAAGAATACATATTGGCCCTAAACTGAGGAAAGAAAATCCTTTTTAAAAAACAAAAATAAAATGAGGCTATTTATTATAACAAAAAGTACAAAATATTGTGTTTTTTTTCTAAATTTTCTTATTTTTTTTGTGTATAGAGCAAAAAATGTAAACCACAGAGATGATTAAATACCACCAAAAGAAAGCTCTATTTGTGGAAAAAGAAGGACGTAAATTTTGTTTGAGTACAGCATTGCATGACCGCACAATTGTGAGGGTTAAAGTGACGCAGTGCCATATCGCAAAAAATGGCCTGGTAATTATGGTGACACTGTAACTGCTGCATTGGTTATTGTGGACACTGATCGGCTGCACTGGTCTAGTTACATTGTAATAATGTGGAGGCAATCAGAGACAATGGCTGGCTGCACCGACATCCAGTGATATCAGAGCAGCCATTGTAAATGATCACTGCCACAACAGTACAATGTCATTAAAGCTACACTGCACTTGCTCTTGTGACAGAGTGTAATAGTGTACATTTAATTTTTTACATACTGTCACCATGTAAACAAGGCCTTAAACACTGTTCAGTATCATACCTGTGCCAAAGCAATGATCTTTTGTTCCTAGAAGCCCCAGTTATACGTGATTCTCAGTGTTCCTTGTTTCTGAGTTCCTCTGCCTCCAGAGACCCCATAATCCCTGTGTAAGTGAGTGAGTAAATAACTTATATAGCGCTACAAATGCGAACTAAATCGCTTCAAGGCGCTTGTTTCCATCCGGTGTCATCCTGATCCTTCAGAAGAGGTGGGTCTTAAGTTTTTTCCTAAAGGCCTTTCCTAAAGTGTTTGTAACCCTTAAAAAAAAATCCTGGTCCATTATAGCAGATTAAACAGCACAGTCCTTGTGCTGTCTAATCTGCCCCTCTCTAAACTGTAAAAAAAACCTGCCTGATCATGCCACTTCTTGTGTCCCCTCTCTACACTGACCATGATAATCATGACTGCCCTCTTCCCTGGCTAGCCCTGGATCAGAGTAGGAGACCGGCCAGGAGTCACGTGACCGGCCAGAAGATCACTTTAAAACGGTATTTACAAGCTTAATTTTCATAAAACATTTATACTGTGACAATATGATTGTGGTAACAACCACTTTAAATGTGATGCAAATACGAAATACTTCTTGTTTGTGATCTGACAGTGCTGGAAGCTAGAGCAATGTAGGCTAAATGTCACAACTAAGATTTGATCTCTATATATAGGTTTAACTCTAGCTACTTTTTTTTACTTTCTGGATTAAGTGGGAAGGGTTTGAGCCTCTGATGCAGACAGTAATAACAACATATTTGGAGTCTCTAAAGTTAGCCATACAAAAGACTTTTTTTTTTTGATCCACCAGCAGGTGGAATGAATGAATTTATGAATCCACTCAATGTTGATGGGTGAATGCCTCCTGCTGAGCTATTGTATTCTGACAGCAGGAACATTTTCCCACATTCACAATTTCATCCTTATTGTATTTAAAAAAGATTTTCTGTTGAACTTTTCCTCATCCTTCATTTTCAGAGCGATGTGGATTTCTTAGCCATTTCCATCCCAAAGGCTATATATATATATATATATATAGAGAGAGAGAGAGAGAGAGAGAGAGAGAGAGAGAGAGAGAGAGAGAGAGAGAGAGAGAGAGAGAGAGAGAGAGATAAAACCATGACAACGGGTGGTTATACCACGGTCATGACTGTGGCTGGTATAATTTTTTTCAGCAAGTAATCAGCTTTACTGCAAATGTCATCTGGGTGATTTTACAGCCACCCAATCACTTTTTAATGCCTAAAAGGGGACCCCTCTTGCCATCTGCCATTCCTGGGCACGTGGCCACTACTGTTCCCCCGGGGAGCCTGGGAACTGCTCTAAGCAGTCTGGTCAACTGCACACAGAGGAGATGGAGGAACAAATCTATTATTTAATCTCCTATCTGACCAATGAAGCTGGAAGGGACATGGGTTTTGTTATTTCTGGTTTTGGAGCTTTCTTTCCAAGTATGTATCTGATAAAACCAATCAGCAGCATTGTCAATCTGGGGAGTGGGGATGTGTATTAGCAGATTTAGATACACTAACACATTGAATCCAAACTCCAGCTAACGCTTTTTAAACAATTGCAAAAACAGACTTACTTGCAAGATTAGCAAGTGAAAATAAAAGAAAGGAAGCCTAAAAAAACTTTAATTTGCATCGCATTGTCTAAGTTAAGTGAAAAATCCCCTTGCAAAATTAACAGTCCATTTGCCTTTAGTAAATGAACCCAATTGACTTTGAATAATCACATGAGATTATGTTACATAATCTTGCCAACAGTGACATATCATTTAAATCATGCCCAAGAAACACTAGCAGATAGTGCCAGAAAGGATTGGCTGTTGCAATTAATCTTTTAGTCTTGAGTTAGTTACTAATGCATGTTTTTTTTAGACATGTGCATTTTATATTTTTAAAGAGGCCAGCTTATCACTGCACATTTCACACAGCCGAAACAATAAGCCAATGCCATTGTAATCCTAGAGTAAAAAGAAAACTCAAGGGCATTCTACATTGAAAGGACAAATATTTCAAGTTTAGACAAAACAACATAAGTTTAGCAGTCACTGAGTTTATCATTCACAGCTCATAATAGCAATTAGGCACATTTTGAAATGAGAGATGAGAATAATTATTGGGTTCTTTTCTAAATAAATTGTTAATAACAATTCTTCCCCAAAAACATTTTCACATATATTATTACTGTTAAAGCAACCCAAAATGATAGCACGATTCCTTTCACACACTCAGGCCAGAGATTTAAATAGCATTAGGTATTACAAAACCCTTCCTCTAAATGTTTTGTATTCTTTTGGGTGATTTCAAAATTAACCCTGATTCTTTCTTAAATTAACATACTTGTGCATTATCAAATGGTGGCACTGTTAAGTAAAAATATAATAAAAACAGAACTCTAAATTAAAGAGAACAAGACTAAAATAGTGCCAAAACAGATTATAGAATGTCGTAGGTTTCTGAAATGTTGCTGTCCAAGATGATGCTGTCTTTCAAGTAAATGTACACTAAACGCATTTCAGTGTGTTTAAAATTTTCTGTCTTTTCTAGAGTATATGACAAACTCTTATTCAATACATTTAAATAATAAGTTAATCTTCCGTAACATGTTACATGTTACACCCATATTTAGGGTGTAACATGTAACATGTTCCCAAAATTCCACTGTTGTACAACTTTCAGTGACAGTTCATACATTTCCAATGACTTCAGTGGCCACCACCTCTAGCTGGAATGTCTGATCACCTCCAAAAGTTGACCCCACTACAGAGTAAAACACGCCTTTATTTATATCTCTCAGGATGCCTTGGGAAAACAACTCCTTCTCCTGGTGTCCATAGTCAAGACAGACCTCCCATGTTCTCACTATGTAGACCCCACTGCAGAGTCACATAAGCTTAGTGTGATATCTCTCAGGATTTTTTGGGAACACAAATCCTCATCACAGTGCACATAGACAGCTCAGACTTCCTCCCGGGATCTCATTCAGTCATGTGTGGCCATATAAAACAAAGGCAAACCATAGTGCTCACTGCTAATAACATGTATTAAAACTGTAACTTAGAGATAAAATACTCACATGCAAATTTATAAAACATGCATATCATCAATCATGATGTGAACGGAGAAAACTTCCTAAATGGTGACACCTCACACCTGTTAAAGGAGGAGGAGTTGTTTTCCCAAGGCATCCTGAGAGATATAATCACAGGTTTGTGTGACGCTGTAGTGGGGTAAACTTTTGGACGTGAGCAGGCATTCCAGCTAGAGGTGGTAGTCACTAAAGTCACTGTAAGTGTATGAACTGCAGTGGAGAAGCTAAAAAAGCATGTAGGGAATGGCTAGTGAACAGGCAGCAATTGCAAATTAAAAGTACATTTATGTTGTATTGTCAAAAAAACTATTGTTTGTATTGTCATTACAGTGCTCATGTCATAAAATTAAAGTGCATGCTGTGACCATAGATCCATTTTAAGTTTAAGCCACAGTGTGTCTCTTAGTGTGTTGTAATGATTAGCAGAATATATTTCTTTGTTCTAGAATACCACTAATCCAACCATTATTTTTACATATATAAAAAGAGACGCACAGGACTAGCACACCACTTATCTTAAAGTGGATGTAAACCCTCACATATATCCAGTGAAGTGAACAGCATCAGATGATACACAGAGATAAAACAAATCCTCCTACATAGGTTCTGCTTGTTTTTCTGAAGCCCTCTCTTCCCTACACCCTTTCAAAAGGGCAGACATGTGTTAAAATCCATCTGTCAGGAACACAGAGGAGGGGGTGGAGAGGCTGAAGTTACAGTGTGTGAGACCAGATTTTGAGGAAAGAAACAGGCCCCCGTTCACACAGCAGAAGAACTGTGTTGTGAATAGTCAAACTGCATTCTGAGCTCCCTCCCCCAATTTTTTTTTTATCTCACATGTCAGGAACATTTCTAAGAAGTGACTAATGCTGATAACAGAGAAACAAAGCACCAGAGAGAAATGACACTTACAGCTTTGGAGAGAGATAAGTAAACACTACAGATATATGTGCTTTACTCAGATTTCATGACTGAGGTTTACAACCACTTTAATGCATTCTGTGCATTAGGGTGAAAAAAACTTCACTGCAGGACCCCCCATTCACACTTGAGCTCGATCTGATCCTGCTACATGCACAAGATTTGCAGCTTTCACTGCTGTCTCTCTCCTCATTGGGCAGATTGATAGCAGTGAGGGCCATTAGCTATTGGCTACCACTCCTGCCAATCAACTCCTGTGATGAGGGAGTGGGGGGCATGGCCAATGGACACAACAGTGGGACTTAGGAGTGAGTAAGAATGAGTGTCCCCATAGGAAGGCTCTTCCTGTGGGGTCACTGGACAGATAGGTGGAGCCAGAAGCGCAGACAGGTGAGCCAAAAAGAGGAGGTTCAGGGCAGCTCTGTGCAATTGCATTGCACAAAACAGGTAAGCATAGAGATGTTTGTTATTTTTAAAAAATCCTTTAAAATCACATTAATAGTTAGATACTATGGGCCAGATTCACGTACATCGGCGCATTTTATGACTGGCGTAGCGCACCTCCTTTACGTTAGAATGCCGGAATGTAGCGGTGCAATCACCGTATTCTCGATTGATTTGCGCAGAAATTAGCGCCTGTGCAACGTAATTTTAGAAGCGTAAGGCGGAGTAATTCAAATTGGGAAGGACGTGGGCGTGTTACATTGAAATGAGCCATGACCCCATGCAAATGAAGGGCCGGCCGGCCGGCTCGCGCATGCGCACATGAAGCAGACCATGGTCAGCACCTCTGTACGCATGCTCACAACTCTGGAATGGCGCAATCAGTGAAATTGGAAGTGGACCAGGGCAACTTAGTGAACTACGCAGACAGCATAAATAGACAGACACAAACGCACTTCCTTTGCAAAAGTACATCCCTCTGTATCCCTCCCTATACAGCAAGGTGCTTTTGTTCTGTTGTTTGTTGCGTTGTGATTTGTCTTTGTTATATTTGTGGACTGTTTGATCTAGTGTTTTGTAGAAGATATTTGAAAGTGTTTTTAGTGACTGCTTGTGAGACTTTTTGGTTGATAGATTTTTGTTTGTTTGTTTTGTTGCTTGATTTTTCCTGCTTGTTTTTGTGAGTGATTTTTGCTGATTGTTTGGGAGAGAGTTTTTGTATGAGTATGACTGAGAGGAAGAGGAAGTTAAATTTTACTTTGGGGGAGAAACAAATTCTTGCCCGGGCCATTACCCAATATGGGCGTTTCCTCCACGGCCCGGAGAGTGCCAACACCCCCCCGTCCAGGAGGTGTGAGATCTTGCAGCACATTACTGACGAGGTGAATGCATCGGGGGGGGGGGAAACCCGGACACGGTCGGGGATTGAAAAGAAGATCAATGACCTCCGGCGTCTGGTCAGAAAGAAGCTGGCCAAAATAGCAGCCCATGCCAGGGGCACAGGAGGGGCCCACCATGCCCTGTTAGGCTGACAGCGGATAAGCGTGCGGTGGCCCACACCTTTCATAGACAACAGGTGGAGGGCCTGCCTGGCTATGACTCCAGTCATGAAGGCGTGATGCCAGGTAAGGTTTTTTTTCCCTATCAGGTGTGTAGCATGTGTGGGGGAGGGGGTGAAAGGGAATATGTGACAAGTGTGTGGATCCTCCAACCTGTGAATGTTTTGTGTCATCCACAGATGTGCAGGAGGGTGCTGGGCCATCTAGGCTGACCGCACCATCCCAGGGACAACAGCCTGATGAGGACCCCCAGACAATGCTGAAGTCCTCGGAGGAGTTTGAAGAGGAGGAGGTTGAGGAGGAGGAGTTTGAGGAGGAGGAGGATGTCATGTCAGCCAGTGGATTGTTGTTTTTGTAGGAGTCTTCCTCTCTGGCTGGCAGCAGCCAGCCCTCCATAAGGGGTAGCCCCTCCCACTCCTCCCCCAACAGGGCTCCTCTCCCAAGGACCTCCCCTTCTCCCAGGCCACAAGCCTCAGCTGGAGGCAGGAAGTCATCCCAGAAGACCAGGGGGGTTGGCCGAGCTTCTGCCCGCCAATCTGAGAAGGGCCCAGGCCCTTCAGACCCGCCATCTGGGACAGGTCAGCCAGACTTTGGGGCGGATGGAGGAGAGCCTGTCCTCCATAAAGGATATGCTTGGGGACCTGGACTGCCACTTCCGGGCTCTTACAAACTGCCTAAACGTACTGCAGACTACAACAGCAGACGTTGGGCAGGATGTGAGAGCCCTCACCCAGGCTATCCAGGCCAACACGGCAACACTGGCCTGAACAGAATTGCCGTGGCCTTGGAGGGCAGGCCGCCAGGTGGGCAGAGACCAGGGGCTGCTCCTCCTTCCCCGGATTACCCCCCCTCCCCATGGGTCTCCCCTGAGGAGCCGGGGGCCATGGCCGTGGGCATCCCAGGTGTGGCTCACACCAGCACCATTAATTTGTTTTCCCCCTTTTTTTTTCCTGGAATTTTTTTTTTGCAGGATTTTTTTTTTGTGTTGTGAATGTTTTTGGAATGTGGGGGTGATATTCCTGACGGAATAATTGGAGCCGTGGCGTGGCGTTGCTGCTCACAAGTCCAGCATGGTGGGCTTGTGCTAATCCAATGTGATGAGGATGTGATGTGTCTGTGCTAGGGACCACAGTGGTGTGCATGCATGCATTCTCATTGTGCCATGATTAATGTGTGTGTTTAACGTGCAAAGATGCCTAATGTGAGCTGTCTCCTGGCTGCTCTTCCTTTAGAAGATGGGGTAGCCTCGGTTAGGGGGGGATTGTCTGGTTCAGGGGTCAGGTCATCACTTATGTCAATCTGCAGGCCCTTTCCTGCAGGCTGCTGTTGGGCTCCTGCATGGTTGTGATTAATTCCAGGATGGCATGAGGGGTGAATCTGAAGATGCGAGACACCTCAGAATATCTCATGCCAAAGATGTCTATGCGTGTGTGATATATCAAGTGAAGAGTGAGGGGCTTGTATCAGATTAGATTATTATATCCATCAAGGTTTTAAAGGGCTATTGAAAGATAGCGAGACCGTGTTTGTAATTTGTATGTATGTTATGTATTGATGTATATATGTATGTATATTTCTGCTCAAATTTTTTATAAAAGCAAAGAAATTTTTTTTGGATAAAAAAAAAATTCCTCTCCCGTGCCCTCCTCCGTGCCCTCCTCCGTGCTCTCCTCCTTCTTTGCTCATCTAAAGTCAGTAGTATAGCTATGAGCATGGATGCCACTGGCATGTTGGCATACAGATTGTTTTGCAACACGTGTGACTGCTCAGCTCCTCACTAACAGTGTTGCTTTCTCTGACATGTAGACGAATTGTCTAATCTTATACCACCTTTTATATGGTCTAATTTTAGACAGGCCGTGCAGCTGTTGCGCACAGTGCGTAGCCTGCGCTGCACCAACGTTCTTTTGTGGATCCCCGTAACTCCCTCATTAGCATATTTGAATAGCAAATCAATGGTGTGTCTAGCGCAGTTTTGCGTGGACGGATGCGCCTGTCTATCGAAATTACGCCAGACAAAAAAAAGTAGATTTCTTGCGTATCTCGTTTTGGGGATGCGGAGCATCGAAACGCATGCGCACATTTAGACTTACGCCGCACATCTCCTGTTACGCCGGCGTAATCGCTCTGTGAATCTGGCCCTATAATTCTTATTTTCTACAATAATCTTGCAATAATCATATTTGTGTTAGTCATGTGCCTCTATTATTGTATGCATCTCCTATTGGGGGTAAGAAGCTGTTGTAATTGATTATTTTTAGCTTTTGTTGTTGTGCAAGGGTCATTCCTATTGATTCTTTAAATACATATGAAGCAACACAACTACAAGGTAACAGAATAAAGTAAGCAAGACTAATGGTTTAATTAAAGTGGTTATGCTTAACATGCCTTAATAAATGCTTCAGGAGTGAACATATCACAGTTAAGTGACATTTTATTATAGTTTAATATCACCTAAATACAGTATTTCTATGGAAACAGTTACATGTTCAACTCACCAGGTGAGAAGATAAATTCAAAATGCCACTGCGCTATTGTAAAGCAGCAAAGAAGCAACATAATAAAAAATGACAGATTGTTATCTAAACTAGGTCACCATTAAAAGCAGTGTCCTAAAATGTGTAGAAAGAAAAAATATTTGTTTATTTAACCTAAAAGTTTGTGTGTTCACATTTGTGTGTTCCAAAGCATATTTGTAAATTACATAAAAACACAACAGTTTTTTTCTCCTTCCGTTTAGCTTTTTCTAAGCACAGATAAAAATACATTTTTGTAGATAAAAAATTACTTCTAGTAGGTAATATATGTTTTAAGGAATATTACTATTCATTGATATACTGTATGTTAACAGCCAAAATACAGCAATGTATGTTACTTGTGTTTTGTGTTAAAAAAAATCCAGTAGGTTGCAATGGTATGTGTACAATTGGAAATGTGAAGTGAATATGTACCCAGACTATGAAAATTAAAGTAGTTTAAAACATTTTCACAAGACCTTATTTCACACAGGCATTGTGAAGAAATGCATCTTTAAAGTTAACAGCAAACACACTGAATTCACAGTTCTGTAACCCTTTGTTTTTAATGGAAGCAGAATCTTTAAAACCTTCTAAAAAACAAACAAAAAAACAGGGCTGTAACCTTTTGGAAGCCAACTGATACCTGATTTTAGAATCTCAAGTGTCGATTCACAAAAGAAGCATATTCATAAAAAAAAATTCAAATGCCCTGTACACACGATTGGTTTGTCTGATGAAAACGAACTTATGGATTTTTTCATCAGATATCCGATGAAGCTGACTTTCATCAGTCTTGCCTACACACCATCGGTTACAAATCCGATCGTGTCAAGTTCAATGCTTCTGAGCATGCGTCAACTTGATTCTGAGCATGCATGGATTTTTGACCGATGGATTTCCCCACAGACGATCGTTTTTTTGGCTTTTTCACCATACGAAAATTTTAAAACAGGTTCTATTTTTTTTTCACAGATGGGAAAAAACTGATAGGGCCCACACACGATCGGTTCGTCCGATGAAAACGGTCCATCGGTGTACAGGGCATTAGTGAATGAGGTGAAGATAAATGCAAATTCACTTTGCAAAGGATACCCAATCATGTTTAAGGAAAAGTAAAAAAAAAACAGGAATTTTGCTAGCTCAAGGTTGAATGATAAAAGTCATCCCTGCGTGGTTTACTCACAGAGATAGAATTGTTTAGTCATATAGCAAAAAGACTCCCCTTCCAAATTCATGGCAATGGAATTCATGGCAAAGTTTCATCACATTAACTAAGTGAATGTATATTATATTGCAAAACATATTTTAACTTAGCTTAGTGAATGAGGTAAAGCAATGCAGAATTAATTCATCCAACCATATACAAACACATTTTTTTTTTGTGTACAGTACATGATATAGGCAATTCTAAAGTAATAGTCGTTATTCTTAGGCCGCGTACACACGATCAAATCTGTCTGCTGAAAAGGTCTGCCAGACCGTCTTAGCAGACAGATTCGATCGTGTGTATGGGCGAGCAGACGGATTTGGCCAGCCGACAGATTTTAAAGCATGCTTTAAAATCTGTCTGCTGGGAATCCGTCCGCCCGACATGTCTGCTGGTTAGTACGCTAATCAGCAGACATATCTGTTCGCACATGCTGTCTGCCAGCGGGGATTTTGGTTTGATTGTGTGTACACGATCAAACCAATACATCCCAGTAGACAGATCTGTTCAAATCGGTCTGTCCGACTGATTTGAACAGATGTATTTGCTCGTGTGTACGGGGCCTTAGAGATTATAATATTTGTCTCCAGTTAATTAATGGGAATGAGCTCAAGGTTTAATCTGAACACACATTTAGACCAAACGTTGGC
Organism: Rana kukunoris; assembly: GCA_029574335.1. Classification (NCBI taxonomy): domain Eukaryota; kingdom Metazoa; phylum Chordata; class Amphibia; order Anura; family Ranidae; genus Rana; species Rana kukunoris. The sequence continues at coordinate 240,898,092 of CM056053.1, forward strand.
TGTTCAGTTGTTCAGACAAATGGCCAAACATATATCTATTTAGCAGGAGATGAACATCATGTATAGTGGTGGTAATATCTTATTGTTGTAAAAAACAAACAGAACCCATCAAAAAGTCTCCCAAAATACAAGAAGATCATTGGAGGGGTCTGTGTGCTGCCCCCTTTTTTTAAAACACATAATCTGTTCATGACTTGCCATTTGCCAGATATGTTTAATACTTTTGGCCTTTGTAAATGTCCCATAAATTTGAGAACATCACTCAGGCTAAATCATGGGCTGTGGGTTTTCAAATTTATCTGGAGCCCATCTAGACCAAGAGTTAGCAGATTCATATTCCTTCACATCACCTTGGGACAAGACCACTGCTCTTTATGAGAATACCTTGCAAGGATAGCCTCCCCTCAGTGACTGGATTTAACCTGCTAACATTTGGAGCGTAACTGATGATCTAGTTTCCAGTGGTCATTCCACACAAAGCTTGTTTGACCCACTGAACGTACGTTCTTTTAGGTTCAAACGTTGTGATAAGCCTTCTACCTACTATTGGTGGTTTTCTTCACTTCACCTACATTACTTTTATGTTTGAGATCATCACTAAGTTTTGAACGTTCACTCATCACAATATTGACATTCAGTTGTTTGAAATCATCGCAAAGTTTTGAACATTCACTCATTCCAATACAGATATTAAGTTGTCCATTGGAGCATTATCTTCTGGTTTATTCATAGACAGTTATTTGTTTTGTTTTTCCTTATTAGTGCATCATCATATAATTTACTGTTCATTCATGATTATGCGCGCCAGATCATTTGATTAGCACTACACTTTTTTGGTTCCACTATATTGCTCTGGTCACAGTGTATTAAGGAAAAATTGTATAAAAAAAAAGAAAAGAAAAATGTAGTAAAAAGACAAAATAGGAAAGGAAATAAATAAAACAAATGTATTTTTTTTTTTAACATACTGTCACCAGTCAGCTTCCCTGATCACCACCGACCCAATTTTTGCAAAAGACTAAATACCACCCAAAAAAAGCTCTATTCGTGTGAACAAAAATATAAAAATTTCTTATGGGTACAGTGTTGCATGACCGCGCAATAGTTTTTCAAAGTGTGACAGTGCTGAAAACTGAAAATTGACCTGGACAGGAAGGTGTTAAAAGTGCCCGGTATTGTATAATGCACGCCCAGGCTTGTTTTTTAATAGATTTGAACATGTTTATTGTTACAATGTAAAAAATGTAAAGAGCACTGCTATTGGCCAAATTGATTTTTTTTCTTTTTTTTTTTGCATTTTACATGTTCCCCAGGGCAGTGCCCATCCCATGCTATTAGCCCAAAAGATGGGCATTTTTGATTTCACTGAACCTTGCTTGAACCAAAGCCAGAACAGTTCAACACATCCCCAGTAACTAATATAACTCATATAATCAGCATGTGGGGTTATGAAGCATTTTTAAGCCTGGCATAATTACAGCTCCCTATTATATACATGTTTTGCTTACCCTTTGGCCTAACTATTGCAATTGAGAAGTTGATTATTTGACTAAATACTTAAGTAATTATTCTATTATATTTTAAGCTTGATGTAATATGTTTATACAGTAACATTACTATGTTATTTTTAAGGTAAAGTTTGCTGGCAACCCCAGATTCGTGTGACAATTAAATGTGGTTACCATAAAAAATTATTGTTTACAATACAATATACCAAATACATGTGGATTGCTCTATGATTTTTTTTAAATAATTGCAAAAATTGTTTCTATGTATACTGTAGCTTTTATTTGGTGAACAACTTTTACAGAAAAGTGGGATGATGTTACATTATCATATGACACATGACAACTATAAAGTCTTTGATCCTTCAAAAATATCCATATTTTTTTTCCTAGACGATCAAAGATTATTCTTTGAACAAAGGTTTCAATTTTATGAGGCTCAATATATTTTAATATTTTTTTTAAGAAAATGAGTGATAGTCATTGTTAACAAGCAGGGTTGTTAATATTCTTTGTCATCAAATATTGAAAAATAAGAATTTCCAGTCTCAATCCTATTTTTTATTAATAGTTATCAATTCACTTGCCAAGTTAATAAATCTCTTTGCTTGCTTTTGTTTAATTGTCAACTGCATTTTTTAATATTACATTTATTTACCTATAACTATTCTCCAATACTCTTCAGAAAACAATGAACCATTTATCCAGAGAGTTCCTGCCTCAAATTTTGAATCCAACCAACACCCTACAATGTAAAGATATTCAATTTGGCCAGTGTGAACAGAGAACAACATGTCTACCACTATGATTTAAAATATATATATATATATATATATATATATATATATATATATATATGTATCACTTTGAGTCAATTCCAAAAGAAAGAGCATACCATGATACTCCAGATGAACAGTCCCCTTATTAATAAAATTTCTGTTTCCCAGTGCTGTGGGGCAGCAATTGTAACGATAAGTCAATGTGATACATACAAACCCTAAACTAAAACCATATTGGCAATAATACTGGTAGTCTAGGAAAAAATGTTTTAACCAAAAACTGTGTTTTGTATAGCAAATATTTTAGTTATAAAAATAAAAATAAAATAAGCTAGTGTAAATATTCTTTAACAAATAAAATTGTGAATTTTTTTCTTGTTCATTTGTAGTAATGCAAGAACATGGTTTGTTTTTATATAACGGAGGAAAGCTATGGGCAAGACCTAAATGATTCAGTAATTTGTTATAACTATTTGGTCTCATATATGAGCGTGGCCTGAAAAAATATCATTTAGAAGCTAATCTGCTTTTACAATACTTTGCTTGTGAATAAGGAGGACACCTGTATAAAAAGAAAATTTCCTTTGGAAATGAGACTTGAATAGTAATCTCAAAGTCTGAGCTAATGCATCATGAAGTCACATTCAAAAAATATGAGCAAGATCAGTTTAATTAAAGCCTGCAAAGTATGTATACAAACAAATACATAAATAAAGATCTTTACTGAATATATTTTAGGCAGGATTCTATTGTAATTGGCTAATATTGTATTGAACTTTTACACAATATATACAATTTTAGATTCATGCAAAGTAAAAAAAAGTTCTTATCAGAACATCCAGTAAAATAAAAAATACAAAGCTGTGTATTTAGCATTTATGAATTGTAAACCTGCCTGGCTTGTCTGGCATCACAGGTGTTTTTTTTTCAAAAAGCTTGCTGTGTCTGAGAGAATTTATGGGCTCATGTGAGTTTCTGTGGGCTGCTTATCCTATTTAAACAGTAAGCTTCACAGCAAGCTTTCTACTGCTCTGTTTTGGCTCTCAATACTGTATAAGTGAATAGTTGTGCCAAACATACATGGCTTCCAAGGCCTTAGCAAATTATAATCAAATACACAAATGTGTACTTTTTTTCTTGGCTGTATTTAATCCCAGTTCAATTCATACATATAGTTTTATAGTTTATAAGATTAACAACGACTGATAACCATCAAGTTCAAGCTATAACACCTCTTGTAGTTTTCACACTGAGGAAGGTCAATGTTTTCTTACAGCAAAAGTATTTTTTTGGGGAATTCCCTTGAAAAACTATTTAGTGTAGGCTTTTTATAAATATATTTAAAAAAATTACTAGTTGCAAGAAAATTATCGGGCCCATGTTTAATTACCGTTACTGCTTTTGTCACTGTTATATTCTTTTGTAAAATACTTCACCGAAAAACATTACTGTAAACCACAGAGGATAACGTTACCTTCCACCCATGTGCAACTGATGTCCCTTGTTATTTTCTATAGTCCTTTGGACATAAAGTTAATGTTGTACAAAAAACACAGTCACTTCCAATGCTAATAGGTCTTCCAAGGTGTGAAGTTGGGATGAGCTTTGAGTTTGAGTCAAACTCATGTTCGACTCGAACATTGCCTGTTTGCCTGTTCGGTGAAGAAAGAACAATTTGGGTGTTCACGGCAAATTCGAAAAGCTGTGGAACACCCTGTTAAAGTCTATGGGAGAAATCTAAAGTGCTAATTTTAAAGGCTAATATGCAAGTTATTGTCCTACAAAGTGTTTGGGGACCTGGGTCCTGCACCAGGGGACATGTATCAATGCAAATACAAGTTTTAAAAACTACATTTTTTTCGGGAGCAGTGAATTTAATAATGCTTAAAGTGAAACAATAAAAGTGAAATATTCCTTTAAATTTTGTACCTAGGGTGGGTGTAAAGTAAGCATGTAAAATAGCGCATGTTTCCCGTACTTAGAACTGTCTCTGCACAAAGTGTCATTTCTGAAGGAAAAAAAAAGTAATTTAAATGAATTGTCGGCTCTCGGCAATTCAGAGAGAATTCATTCATAAAAAAAGAACCGTGGGGTCCCCCCCAAATTCAAAAACCAGGCCCTTTAGGTCTGGTATGGATATTAATGGGAACCCCACCGTCAATTTAAAAAAAATGACGTGGGGTTCCCCCCGAATGTCTATTCCAGACCCTTCAGGTCTGGTGTGGATTTTAAAGGAAATTCCACCCCAAATTTAGAAAAAAAATGGCGTGGAGTTTCCCCAAAAATCCACACCAGACCCCTTATCCCAGCATGTAACCTGGCCAGCCGCAGAAAAGAGGGAGAACAGAGAGCGCCCCCCTCTCCTGATCCGTACCAGGCCACATGCCCTCAACATTGGGAGGATGTCCGCAGACCCCCACAACCCTTGCCCGGTGCTTGTGGGGGTCTGCTGGTGGGGGGGCTTATCAGAATCTGGAAGACCCCTTTAACAAAGAAGACCCCCAGATCCTGATCCCCCTATGTGAATTGGTAATGGGGTACATTGTACCCCTACCATTTCATGAAGGAAGTGTAAATAGTTGTAAAAAAACACACATACACACCGTGGAAAAAAGTCCTTTATTAAAAAGAAAAAAAAAAATCCAGCGGTGGTAATCCACTCTAGATCCCGGCTCCCCACTCCAACATTGTCGATATCCAGTGATCTCCTCTCCGGTCCAGCGATGAGAAGATCATCCGGGATCCAGAGCACAGCATTGCCGGCCGCCTATGTCCACCGGAGACAGCCTGGCGAATGACGCTGCTGAAGCTACGACATTTCTTATATAGGTGAGGCGGGGCCACCCGTCACATGACCCCGTCCCCCTCTGACCCACCCTCTGCTATGTCACCCTCTGCTAGGTCACTGGCACCAATATAAAAAATGTCATAGCTTCAGCAGCCTCATTCGCCGGGCTGTCTCCGGTGGACACAGGCGGCCGGCGATGCTGCGATCTGGATCCTGGACGATCTTCTCATCGCTGGACCGGAGAGGAGATCACCCGTCGCTGGATACTGACAACATTGGAGCAGAGAGCCGGGACCGAGAGTGGATTACCACCGCTGGATTTTTTTTTTTTAATAAAAGGACTTTTTTCCACGGTGTGTGGTTTTTTTACAACTATTTACACTTCCTTTGTGAAATGGTAGGGGTACAATGTACCCCATTACCAATTCACATAGGGGAGAGCCAGGATCTGGGTTCCCCTTTGTTAAAGGGGTCTACCAGATTCTGATAAGCCCCCCGCCCGCAGACCCCCACAACCACCGGGCAAGGGTTGTGGGGATGAGGCCCTTGTCCCCATCAACATGGGGACATCCTACCCATGTTGAGGACATGTGGCCTGGTATGGTTCAGGAGGGGGGCCCTCTCTGTCCCCCCTCTTTTCTGTGGCTGGCCAGGTTACGTGCTCGGATAAGGGGTCTGGTGTGGATTTTTGGGGGGAACTCCACACCATTTTTTTTTTATTTGGGGTGGAGTTCCCCTTAAAATCCAGACCTGAAGGGGGAACCCCACATCATTTTTTTTTCCATTGGTGGCGGGGTTCCCCTTAATATCCATACCAGACCTGAAGGGCCTGGTTATTGAATTTGGGGGGACCCTACGCTTTTTTTTTCTTTTTTTATGAATGAATTCTCTCTGAATTCCCAGGAGCCGACAATTCATTATAGCCGCAAGTCAGTTTTTAATGATTTTTTTCCTTCAGAAATGACACTTTGTGCAGAGACAGTTTTAAGTACGGGGAACATGCGCTATTTCACTTTCTTACTTTACACCCACCCTAGGTACGAAATTTAAAGGAATATTTCACTTTTATTGTTTCACTTTAAGCATTATTAAATTCACTGCTCCTGAAAAAACAGACGTTTTTAAAACTTTTTTTTTGTATTGATACATGTCCCCTGGGTGGGTACTCACAAAATGCAACTGATAAAAGGCCATAAACACAGTGCATGGAGATGCACAGAACACATGGTACAGCTAGCACATTTCGGGGGATGCACCCCTTAATAATGGTCTTTGATATTATGGGGTTGCTTTACTAAAATAAAATCCACTTTGCACTACAAGTGCACTGCAAGTACACTAGAAAAGTGCATGTGTCAGTGCAATTGCTGTAGATCTGAGAGGAAGCTCTGAAATGATGGAAGCTTTGCTGATTTTATCATCCAATCATGTGCAAGCTAAAATGCTGTTTTTTATTTTCTTAGCATGTCCCCCTCTGATCTACAGCGACTGAACCTCCAAGTGCACTGCAAGTGCACTTGTAGTTCAAAGTGGATTAGCCTTTTGTAAATAACCCCCTATGTGTTTAACCATGTTAACTAAGGTATTTATTTTTTCATGGTAAGTAAATGTTTTCTTCCCTTTTAATAATGTAGTTGTCATTCTTGTTATCTCTATCTATATACATCCCACATGTTTTTGTTCTCAATTCATTCTTCAGCTCTACATTTTTCAACTATATTCCATTTTAGTATAGGGACATCATTTAGTTTCATGAACAAAATAGCAACATAGCACATACAATTGTGCTCATAAGTTTACATACCCTGGCAGAATTTACGATTTCTTGGCCATTTTTCAGAGAATATGAATGATAGCACAAAAATGTTTCTTTCCCTCATGGTTAGTGTTTGGGTGAAGCCATTTATTATCAATCAACTGTGTTTACTCTTTTTAAATCAGAATCACAACAGAAACTACCCAAATGACCCTGATAACAATTCTACATACCCCAGTTAACACTGTGTATTGGTCCCCTTAACATCAATGACAGCTTGAAGTCTTTTGTGGTATTTGTGGATGAGGCTCTTTATCTCCTCAGATGCTAAAGCTGCCCATTTCTCTTGGCAAAAAGCCTCCAGTTCCTGTAAATTCTTGGGTTGTCTTGCATGAACTACATGTTTGAGATCTCCCCAGAGTGGCTCAATAATATTGAGGTCAGGAGGCTGAGGTGGCCACTCCAGAATCTTGTTGACTGCTCTCCAAATGTAATGTTTATGGTTGTTGCCAAAAAGCAACATTTTGTTAGAATTTAAATATGTCACATCCAGATTTAAATAACCCCCTTTAATAAATCTGATCATTAGGTAATAAAGACAATACTTTATTATTATGGGCAGCTGCAGCGAAGGAATTCATTTGATGTTACAAAAACATTTCTACAATCCACTACACCATGAAATTCACGTTGAACTTTTCTGGATACTATGTTGTACAGCACAAACATAACAATACAGATATAGTATCACTATATCACAAATCAACCGACAGACCAGCTTATTCTGATTGGAACAGCCTCCACCTGAAACACATGAAAAAAATCAATAGTGTTGAGCTAAGCTCTGAGATATATATTTATACCCAAAAGATCACACAGTGAGCTCCATTACCTTTGCAAAATGTTCATCAACCAAAGTATTATCCACAAAATATCATAATTATAAATATTCATGAATATACTTGAATACATGGAGAAAACTCCTAGATTATAACCAGCAGCCTGAATTCTAATTGTATCTAAAACCCCAACTAAATAACCTAAGAATTTGCAGCCTGTACTTGAAAGTAAAGTAAAGTATATTTACATATATCGCTTGATTGGTTAAGAAATTATTTCAGTGACAGTGTTGTTTGCTACTGGCAATGTTCCCCATTCAAAGATGGCATATGTTGTGGTGACTGCCCTAAGCTAAGACTGAGGTGGGGTGTTTGTGCTATTTGTTATTTATTGGAGTGAGTCAGTACGCCGACCGTGCCCCAGGACATCAGACTTGTGACAAAACGTGTCGGGAGGAGCGACGTGCTGCCCTCACTGCGCTGTTCAATGTCCCGGAAGGATGGATGTTTGCATCGTAGCCGACTGGCTAAATTATCCATTCTCGATGTACACGAGCAAGTGTTACTGTTTTATATATTAAATAGTAGTCTGGTTTTACCTACGATGAGCCTTTCCTTTTTTAGGGTTGTTATGAACACAAGAATTGAGTGAGGACTCAGGATCCTTGAGCCTCTGTGAATAAGATAGATCATCCACTTGACAGTAGTGTTTGGAGGCTGTTTTCTGGGTTCATTTGCTGTCCACTTGCTATCTGTGGAGATAAAGGCCCAGGCTGGTTATTAGCCACAAGCAAGTCAGCTTGTGTAAGCTGGTTGTGGATATAAACTTTGCATGGTAATGTGAATAAGTTATCTTCACGACTAGGATGATAAACACTTAAGCCCAGGAAAACACGATTGGTTTGCCCGGCAGGAAAACTGCCAGAAGAGCTTTTGGTCGGGAAAACCAGATGCGTGTATGCTTCCTCGCAGTTTTCCCATCAGGAAAATAGCCGGGAATCCCATCGGGAAAATAGAGAACCTGCTCTCTATTTTCCCATCGGGATTCCCAGAAGTTTTTTTCCTGTCAGATCTACTACTTACCTATGGGAAAGATTGCGAGGCAGTGCCGATGGAGCATACACACCACCAGGATTCCCTGCCAAATGGCAGTTTTCCTGCTGTGTTCTCGGCTTTCCCCTCGGTTTTCTTGGTGGACTTTTTACCGCAAAGAAAACCAAGCGAGTGTACAGGGCTTTAGTGTTTGCTTTTGTGATGCACTGTTGATCAGTACCATCTGTGAAGGAATCATCTGTCCAAGTTTCTCAGTAATTTCATGGAACTGATTAACCTACACCGTTGATTTACACACTGTTTTACTTTCTTGTTATAAATGTAAAAGCTCATGTTATCAATTTATCAGGTTTGGTGTTTAAGAGCGCAGTTCCCATATTTACTAGAGAAATATTTTTGCCTATAGAAATTACAGTATTTGAGAAGTAAATGGACAGTGTGTATTGTACTTTTATAATGGAATTGCAAATGTAACAATGTTTTAAGAACTCATAAAACAATGCTGATTATGACAAAATGTACCATACATATTTGCAATAAAAACAACCCGATGCTCCAGGAAAGTTTAGAGGTTGAGTCTTATTTAGTCTTGTGCATTGTTTCCACTAACATCAGTATTACAGCATAAGACGTAAGTGCTCAAATACATGTTTGCCTTAAAGTGCTGGGATCCTAGGTTTAAATCCAAAAGGTGCTCTGTCTGCATTCGTAAAGTTTAAGTAAGTTTTCTCCCTGAATTTTATTAAGGTTCCTTTGGGTATTTCAGCTCTTTTAACAACTGAAAACCATTCTGGTAAGTTAACTGGCTTCTAAATAAATCTGTCTTATACCACTGGTTGTGCCTGGAAGTTTGAGGTAGGACATTATGCTGTTATGTCCACAGGGACAGGGGGTCATGTCAATGGTTCAATTGCTTCTGTAAAGAATGTTATAATATGTCAACAATGGTTTGTAATGACATTTGAAAGAAAGAAGCCAAACTAATCAGAAGGTGATGCCCTGGCATGACACAAAAAAAAATTGGAAGAATTAACCATTGCAACAGAACAGCTTATATCAGACTGGAGAACTGCACTAGAGTGATGATACAGCGCTTAAAATGTTTTGATGACAAAACATTCTGCATGGAATGACTCCACTATGAGGCTTATCAAAATTTGTCAACCTTGAATTAATTACTTCAACTCACTCAGCGTTAGATATACACTTCCATATTAACTATAACAATAACAGGATGCTGGCAAATAATATGTTGTTATAGCTAAAGTATTTTTTTAATATCATGTTGTTACCCCTTCTAATTTACTCACTTTAGGTTTCCTCCTACAGGGACTGTTTTGGCAGTAAAGCCATCTCACAAACTTAAAATATTATAACGTTTTCTTATAACTAAATTGCATTTTATAGATCCTCATTTCAGAAATTGAGATTATATGTCAGGCAGCACATCCCAATCATTATTAACAAGGTGCTAATAATTTTAGATCATGTATAAAAACTTTACATTTTTGTTTATTTATACGTAAATATTTAAAAGATGACATACAGTACTGTATGTAATAATATACAATTAAGATGATTTATTTCATTAGGATGATTTACATAATTAGAACTTTCCTTGTGTATATCCAGTAGATACCAGTTTTTCAAAGTTACAAGCTTTGCTTTGCAAGAGAAAGAAAGAGAATACATCTGTGGGTTTACAAAACACATTTGTAATTTTTCATTTAGATGAATCCTCTCCGCTGTGCCCTAACAAGCGGTTAAGGGAGTGGCTGGTAAAGCTTAGGAGAACAGAGTGGTCAGAGGGCACAAGGAGGTGTGGAAGTTCATGGACACTGAGGCAAGTGTTCCTATTTCTACCTAAGTCTTTTATCCTTGGTAGTGAATGGGTTAAGCTCAGCCTGCTTGGTAAAGCAACATATATGAACATACAACATGAACAGAAATGTTTTGAAAGTCTGTGGTTGTATTAAAGTAATCACAGGAGGACAAATACACTTATACAATCCTACATAGCCATCTGTTTTGAGATTAACCACCTAAGGACAGAGCTTAATTTTGAGAATTTACAAGTTAAAATCAGCTTTTCTTGCTAAAAAAATTACCTAGAACCCCCAAACATTATATCTTTTTTCTAACACCCTAGAGAATAAAATGGCAGTCATACAAGCTCACTTTTTGGGGAAAAAATACACTTTTTTAATTAAAAAATAAGACAACAATAAAATTAGCCTATTATTTTTATATTGTGAAAGATAATGTTACGCCGAGTAAATTGATACCCAACATGTCAAGATCCAAAATTGCAACCACTCCTGGAATGGCGACAACAATTTACGATTAAAAATCTCCATAGGCAATGTTTAAAAAATGCTACAGGTTGCATGTTTTGAGTAACAGAGGAGGTCTAGGGCTTTAATTATTTCCCTTACTCTAACAATCATGGTGATACCTCACATGTGTGGTTTAAACACCGTTTTCATTTTTATGAAACAAAAAATAAATAAACACCGTTTTCATATGCGGGCACTGCTCACGTATGCATTCGCTTCTGCACGTGAGCTTGGCAGAATGGGGCACATTAAATACTTTTTTTTTTTTTTTTAAATACTTTTTTTTTTTACACTGTTCGTTAACCACTAGCCGACCAGCCCCCCGCTCGCCCCCGAGTCCCGCGCACGTGCCCGGCGGGTACGATCGCCGCCGGGCACCCGCGATTGCTCGTTACAGAGTGGGGAACGAGAGCTATGTGTGTAAACACATAGCTCTCGTTCCTGTCAGCGGGGGAAACGCTGATTTTCTGTTCATACAATGTATGAACAGAAGATCAGTGATTTCCCCTAGTGAGGCCACCATCCCATACAGTTAGAACACACCCAGGAACACACTTAACCCCATCCCTGCCCCCTAGTGTTAACCCCTTCACTGCCAATGGCATTTTTATAGTAATACAATGCATTTTTATAGCATTGATCGCTATAAAAATGCCAATGGTCCCAAAAATGTGTCAAAAGTGTCTGAAGTGTCCGCCATAAGGTCGCAGTACTGAAAAAAATGCTGATCGCCGCCATTACTAGTAAAAAATATAAAAATAATAAAAATAATACAAAAAAAACTATTTTGTAAACGCTATAACTTTTGCGCAAACCAATCAATAAATGCTAATTGCGATTTTTTTTTACGAAAAATATGTAGAAGAATACGTATCGGCCTAAACTGAGGAAAAAAACTTTTTTTATATATTTTTGGGGGATATTTATGACAGAAAAAAGTAAAAAATATTGCATTTTTTTCAAAATAGTCGCTCTATTTTTGTTTATAGCGCAAAAAAAAATGCAGAGATGATCAAATACCACCAAAAGAAAGCTCTATTTGTGGGAAAAAAAGAACGCCAATTTTGTTTGGGAGCCACGTCGCACGACCCAGCAACTGTCAGTTAAAGCGACGCAGTACCGAATCACAAACAGTGCTCTGGTCTTTGGACAGCAATATGGTCCGGGGCTAAAGTGGTTAAAAAAGAAATGTGTCACTTTTATTCCTATTACAAGGAATATAAACATCCCCTGTAATAGAAAACAAAGCATGTCAGGACCTCTTAAATATGAGCTCTGTGGTCAAAAAGACTTCAGATCTCATATTTACACTAATATGCAATACAAAAAAAAAAATGTTGTTTGAATTTTTTTTAAACAAAAATGTCCCATTAAGAGCTATTGGCGAAAGTGATGTTTTGACATCGCTTCTGCCCTGTAATGGTATTGAGCCAAGCGGGGGCCATCTTCTCCTCAGTCAGCTTCATACCACAGATCGAGAAGCATCCGATCGCCTCCACCTCTACCGGCGGCTCTGGTAAGTGGCGGAGTGCACCCTAGTGTGGGGGAAGGGGGGCCCCTCTCAAGCCAACAATAAAAGTGATATCATGTCGAATCCACAGCAGGGACCACTTTTATCTGACAGCTGACTGAAGAAGAGGATACTGGGGTTATGTCAGCTAGCTGCTACTATAACTACAATATTCCTCTTCATACAGCCAACCTATAACGACGGCAGACAGTCGGCAAGTGGTTAGATAATAACTGGCCCAGCAAGGACTGGCCAAATTTTGATCAGTGTGAGGGCTCCCCTACTCGACAAAAGTGAACTGCTTAATTGATCGTCTATAAATATAGAACCCATTTTTGCAGTTGCAATAGTGTTATTTATTAAAGAATCAGACTAGCTGAAAGGCATGAGAAAAAAGTCTATATGTCTTTTTTTGTAGGCTTTCTGCCAAAACTATCAAGCTTAGAACTATGAAGCTTACCTGAAGCTATCTTACTTAAGCAGGGCATACATGCTGATCCCCACATCAATACAAGCAATGTTTCCCGCTGTTTCTTTGTATTCTGACAACGGGGAATCCCTCTATTATAATACTGCGATCCACCATTGGCTACAAGCACTGTTTAAATGCTGTTTTTCCAGCAAGACTGTTTGACAGAAGCTGGTCATTAGAACAGACAGCAATACACTTTTGGTACATGCCCAGCTTAACTTTGTCACCCGCTAATAGCGATATGTCTGTCCACTGTACTTTTTTTTTTCATACATTTATATTAAAGTTATTAGAGTTAATGAGACATACAAGTAACACATCTCACATTATGACATTACTAAAGCATGAATTACCAGGTAGTTAATTGAAACACATGAACTTTGAAAGGTTTACAAATAACATATATTAAAAAATAATCGTTTTCATACGAGAGCAGCTCCATGTATTGTTTTCTTGAGTTAACCATAGAAGGGATTAGGCTAGTTAATGCCTATAAATAATCTAGGGCTGTGTCAATTTTTTAAGAAATATTGTTGGCTGTGGAAAATGATGGGCTTATTTTTTATTTTATTTTTATAAGGAGATTAAGAAGAGGTAGAAAAGTAGGAGACAAGTTAGGGGGTGAAGAAGGGGGGAGGGGTTATTTATCTTTTTGGGAACTACTTCTGTTCTACATTCAGTATAATTTATGGTCCCTTTGTTTCTCAAATCTTTGATCTAGAACAAATGGAAACATTTTACTTTGACACAGTACAGCAAAGGATATATCTTGCTTTGCAATGAGCAATTATGAGCAATGAGAAAAAAAATATTTTGTGCATGCAGATTAACAAAATACATTAGTAGTTTGAGCTACTAAAAGACTAGAGTATGTTCACTTTTTCAAGACTATTTTTTTTTACTTTGCAAGGAAATGTTACTTAGCGTAGTGAAGCTTTGTTGACTTCAGCCCACAAATCTTTTAAATAACATGTTTGTGGTTATTATTGTGGTCCTAGAGTATCTTGTTAAAGGATATTACCCTGTTTAATCATATTGTTGAACAATGCCTTCAAGTTCGCCTGATCTATAAACTGAAATACAATCTAGTCTCCCCTACCCCACCATAGACCTTTTGGAAACCTGGATTTTATCCCTGGCTTCTCCCTGTCCCTGGCTTCTCTAGAAAATCTGACTTTTCCTAGTAATTATCTAGTAAACATATCTTTTGGTGAGACTTTCAGGATAAGTCCGCATTTGTTTCCTTCTTATTTCTTCAGAAGGCCAAACAGGCTCCCCAGCTTGTGAATTTTGGACACAATATTTGCCTCCATCTATATATAAAAGGATCTGCAAGAGCACCCCAAGAGACAGGGGGCTTATTTCAGACCTTTACATCAACATACAGTCATGTTAACTATCATGGCTACATTTGAAATGGATCTTCATTTACTACAGAGGGCTGGAGGACTGCTTGATCAACCTTCATGTACCAAATCTCTTACTATTCATGAAACAGCCATAAAATTACTCACAAGGTGGTATCTAACTCCCACCAGACTGCATACCATCTTTATGGCAGTCCCTTTCACCTGTTTTTTGGTTTTCCATCCCTGGGACACTTTCACATATTTTTGGGCTTGTGAGAGCACAATTTTTCTGGAAAAAATACAAGCATCATCTGCCACTATCATAAGCAGACCCATTTGATTAACAATGCCTATTATTTTCTCCTCTTCCCAGAGTTAAATATGTTCAGGAAAACATATTCACACTTTCTGTGTCGCAGTTCAATGTGTAATTGTTCTCCATTAAAAGACTCCACACATACCGATATCAGAGGTCCAAATTGGAGTTGACTTTATAATGCTCATGGAAAAAAAATGTCATACTTTACATTCCAGGAAATACTTAAGATACTGTACATGGGACCCATGGTTTGACCATAAGCACCTCTTCCCCCAAGGCCATTGACCTCCTCCTTCTTTTGGTTGGTTTTTACAGGGCGATTTATCTGGAAGGTTTCCATAAATACAGTTTGTGATATGTACACATTTAGGTTATCCCATTTTATTTTAGAGCTATTTTGACACTTTTGGACTATTTCTATAGTCACTTAGTCTAACATTAGAAATTATATATTCTCTGTTTTCACTTTTTTTTTAGTACCCTGTAAGCTTCATTGTTGGTTCTGTATTATTATACTATTTTTATATATTTGACCATCTTGACTCTTGACTATATGGTTGTATATTCTGCAAATATTGTATAAAGATAATACATAAATAAACAAATAAATAACATTCTTGGGTAAAAAGAAAGAATTAAGCCTTCCTTCCTGAACCACACTAGCCGCATGCTTTTCTACAATGCAGTATATCTTGCAATTTGAAGGAAAGAAGGAAACCCTACCCCCCAAAAGGGAAGTTTGCAGGAGAAATGTTTAAGAATCCGGAAGTCTCATTATAATAAGTGGGAAATTAATACATTATCACCCATTATTACATGTTATTAACCAAAATACATAAATACAATTTAAATAAAATTACCAAATCCACAAGACACTCTTTGTTTTCAATGCTTTTTATTGAGTAATAAAGTGGTAAAAACTTTGCATAAGCGGTATAACAAAAAAATGATACAACGCGTAAATGATCACTGTACAGAAATATAGAAATAATAGAAAAAAAGCAATGATGCTGAAAAACAAAGGAATATACAAGCGTATAATGGAGGTACAGCAGTTGCATCAGTGAAGTAGGTGAGATGGATTAAAAATAGAAATGGAGTCACATTAAATCTTAGAAATGCAATTTTATGACCAGGCTGCCTAGTTATGCGCAAAAAAAAAGATGATGAAGACAGCCGCACTCCAATCCAACGTAACTTTAATGTAAAAAACTGTAAACAGGCACTACAAGTCACAGCAACGGAACCTAGGAAAGCTTCAGTGTTTACTCATAGCTTCCCTTACTTCTCATGATGCTGAGAGATTACAGAGGAACCCTGAGGGTCCTTCAATAATTTAGTCTTACAGCGCCAGATGGGAACAGAGGGGGGACATCCTGTTCAGTAGTATTCATTAAGATCGCAGCATGATCAGACTAAGTAATGTCACAGATCAAAGTTGCCATTTATCACTTATATAACATGTCTTTGCATGAGTATGTGTCATGTCTGGGCGAGAAGAAGGTGTAGTCTATTTTGTTGTCATGGTAACAGTGCCAAACATCGAAGACTTCTTCCATATGAAACAGGTGCTAGAGTGAGGTGGTACGATTTTTAGCTGGGGCTAAGAAGTCTAGTCGATGGTTGGTCATTGAGTTGAAATATCCAAACCTCAAGAAATGGCCATGTTTAAAGGTGGATATGCATTTAATATGTTTGCGGAGAAAGCATACTTGATGGGAGTAGGGGCATATAGGGCCACCACTGTATAGAGTTGGGTATTCATTTCACAAGTAACAATGATATATCATCCCTCAGAGTCTATATTGGTTGCCTTAGATTGGAAGGCCAAGGTGTTTTTATTTTCCGAGCTGCAGGAGAGAAAGATATTGGGGCAATCTTTGTGGGAGCATCTGTGTATGTCAGAGGCGTTTAAGTGAGTCTCTTGAACACTGAGTATATCTGCATTATACTTGCCAGCTTCCTTTCATAGTGAGAACTGCTTAGCGCGGGGGTTCAGGCCCCTAGCATTCAAGGTAGGTGATGACTAGTGCAGCAGGGTATTTACAATTTGGTGATTATTTACAATTTGGTGATTTTTCAGGGTCTTGGTTATGGTTAGAAGATTGTGCTGGCATTGCAGCGTGTGCTTGAACAGGTCAAGGAGCAGTTGGAGCGATGTGTATTGATTAGGGCATTTTTCTGCCTTACAGAATGCTACCAACAATTGTATCTTACGGTGGTAAAAATGCAGAGACAAGTAAGACATTCCTCTGTATCTTGGCTAGTAGAAAGGAGTGTTTTGCTACCCTGTCGACCCTGTCTACAATGAGTTCATAGGCTGATAGTGATGGTAGCAAGGAGGAGAACAGGGTATGAATGTATTACACCAGTTGCAGACCCTGATACGGACTCCTCCAATCTTTAAATAATTTCTTCTAGATCTATCTTCCAGGTCAGCTTTTTAAGCTTTTAGCCAGGTGATGTACTCCTTATGGTCATTTTGTGCATCTACCAGGTATTTTAGGACACTGAGTATGCTCCCATGGCATTCTCAATGTGATTAATCCTTTCCCCCATGGCCTGTACATCTGTCTGACACTGATTATGCCTGACACTTTACCTGTTTGCAGGGAGGTCTTTAGCGATAAGAGGATGCCCTTTAGCAGTGTCAGAGATAAGTTGCCTTGACGTTGGAAAAGATGCAATAATGTCGATTGTAACAGGTGGGATGTGTTGTGGCCCAACTACTTCCATGGCTGGATCAGCATGCGGCCTACCTGGCGAGCCCATGCACGGCCGCTACTTAACTGGACTCCTTGTAGAGGGACTGGAGGCACCTGATGATGTGCCACTGCTGCTTGGCTGCCAGTCAGGACCCTGGTTGTTGTAGCGGGCTCCCTGTGAGGCACCCACAGCCAACCATCCGGCCATGTGGAGTGGACAGGTTGACGGCATGGACTGCGGGACACTTCTGTAAAGGGGCCTGACAGTTTATTCAGCTGCTGGTTTTCTTTCTTATGCCATGTCATGGAAGAAGGTTCCCGGGTACTGTATGTGCCTGGAGCAGAGCTGTAGTTGCTGTGGAGGTGCCAATGTCACTGTATTTCCCCGGTGGCTAAGTGAAGCTCTCAAGTTACGTGGCCATCCTGGAGCTCAGTCACCACACACCAAAAATGTTATTAGTAAATGGTTAAGATTATTCCCTATTTTTTTTTTATCATCAAAGAAAAACTGACCCAAAATAGTAAGTAAATAAAAGAAATGTATTATATTTTGCTTTATATTTCTTACCATTACCATAACCTACCACCAAATAACAACTTAAAATACATTCTCCTGCTTCTGGTGATTGCAGTGATACTACAGATGTATATATTATGGGCCAGATTAACAGAGCGATTACTCCTGTCTATCTTGTGTTAGACTGGAGTACTTTCGAATTACGCGCGTTTTTTCACTACTCTGAAACCTCAAACCATGAAATTACGGCTGCGGGCTTCAATCCGACTGGTTTACGTGTTCGTACGCCTTCGGATCTACCCTGCAATAAAATTGCGGCCGCTGGGTGGAGTTCCCGTCGTTTTCCGCGTCGGGGTATGCAAATGAGCTTTTGCCGACTATCCACGAAATTCCGAACGTCTATCGCAATCTCTTACAGCATCTTTAGTCATCTTTTTGCTGCGTAAAACTATACCAGCTTTTTGCTGGTCTAATAATAGACAGCCCATATTAAGTATGGCCGTCATTCCCGCGTCGAATATCAACGTTTTTCGAAGTTTTTTTTATTGTTGACGTAAAACGTCCGGGAATAGGAATGTCCGTAAACGACGCTACTCAAACAACGAATGACGTATTGACGTTATTTCGCGCAATGCGCGGCGGAAAATTTATGAACGGAGCATGCGCAGTTCGATCGCCGCGGGGACGCACCTAATTTAAATGCTTCACACCCCCTAATCGCGTATTTCGATTACGCGGCGAGAAATACACTACGCCGCTGTACCGTAAGGGACAAAATCTACCAGGATTCGTTGTGCAGCCTGGTAAAATACGGCAGCATAGTGTATCTCTGATACTCTGCGCCAATGTAATTGTATCTGAATCTGGCCCTATGTTTCTACCCATAGTAAGGCCAAGCAACAGAAGCACATTTTGGTTTTTCTAAAATACATTGACCTTTGACTTTAACCTTGATCTTTGACCCTGATCTTGCCTCTAAACCTAACCCTGACATTGATCTATATCAAATCCTGATCTATTTTATTTCTAGCAGATTATCTGTTTTAACACAATTTTCTATGTTTACATTTCCTCTTGCACACAGGGGAGAAACTGTGCAGTCACTGATCACTGTGATAGCCAATCAGATGCTATTACAGTGAACAGGTGATCAGTAACCAGGTCTCCCAGTTCCTGTCCATAAGTATGGGAGTCATGATCAAAGTGATGATATCTTGATATTACATTATACAACTATTTTATTGTTGAGCCATACTTTCAGTAGAGTTTATATCTGTACCTGTATTGGTTCATGTTAGGATCTTATATATATTTTAAAAATAAACTATAATCCATGAAATATTTTTCACCTTCTAAAATGTACTATCTGTATATTTCAGGAAAAAAAAAAGAAGCTAGTTTATCCAAGCAGCAGTGAGGTATGTACTCTCAAAAAAATGAAAAAGTGTAAACTCTAGCTGATCAGACTGAATTAATGTTAAAAGTCCAAGCTCACACAACCCCTGGGAGACTATTCAATAACAACATTTCTGAGATGTCCTGGGCAGTATCATTGTATTTTTTTACAGTTATTTGCAGCTTTGAGGCCAAGTTGTTAAACCTCAGCTATACGTGGAAATTAAAGAAATAACAAAAGAAAAAGGTGACTCTTCTTCACACTGAGACTGATCTGTTTACTAAAAAAAATATGGGAAAAATGTCAAACGTTTTAATTTTAAAACAAACATTTTAGATATTTTAGCTTTAGATATACAGAAGATTAGCGTAGTCTGTTAATTTATGGAAGAAAATTATCAGAAACCTATGGTATTGAGTATATTTTATAATTTTAAAGTATTATATACAATCTGTCATGCCTATTGATACCTTAAGGACATATTGCCGTGTGATCATACAAAGTTTTACATCATTTTTTTTATTTAGTAGCAATAATGCAAAAAATATAGTTTCCTAAACATAACATTTTCAAATGTTTGCTTATATATTTTTATTGGAGCAAGGAAAAAGAAAAATAAGACTTCCCACATAATATACAGAGTCTGTATTACAGTATATAGAGTCGAAAAAAAATAAGAAGACATATTTTGTTAAAGTTAAGGCCTTTTTAGTTCTACCTGTACAATTGTGTAATTTTTTAATTGAACATTATGACAAAAGAAAAATATTTCTAGTGATAAATGCATCTCTAACTAGACCGTAGGTCTGCTTCTCTAAAATCCCACCATTCTGACATTGTGATCTGATCCCATTATCTACAGAAATTTAGTTTGTGCCTGTTTTGTTTTTAAAACATGCTAGGCTGTAATGGCAAAGAAAAAAAAATATTTTGTTACAATTATGGGGAATGCCATCAACACAGCAACATCTGCATGTTGGACCAATCAGGGATGCTAAAAATGAAGAAGGAAAGATAATCTCAGCATATTTTGTCCAAGGTGTAGCAGCAAAATAGTAGCAGTGCAGCATCAGTGTGATTCCTCCTGTGACTTTAAATGTACCACAGAGAGGTCATAGGCGTACATATAGTCAAAATAATTAACAGTCTTTATTATACACTTAAAATATGAATACAAATTATCAACAATACAACTTTGATATACTGTATGGATTATATGCAAACAAAACTTGAGTATATGCAGTAAACTATTGAATGACATTTTGGATTGACGTACAGTATTTCATGAATATACTCCTCAGGATCAATGCCTTTTTACATATACAGCCAAGTGTTGCAATCTACTAAAACACACACACATATATATATATATATATATATATATATATATATATATATATATATATATATATATATATATATGTGTGTTTTAGTAGATTGCAACACTTGGCTGTATATGTAAAAAGGCATTGATCCTGAGGAGTATATTCATGAAATACTGTACGTCAATCCAAAATGTCATTCAATAGTTTACTGCATATATAAATATATATATATATATATATATATATATATATATATCATAAATACAATCAAAAACACATAGTACATGTACAATGTACAGTATATCTACTTTAATCATACCACCAGACAGTATTATCTCATCATAAAAACCGTGCAATAAAAAAACACACTCCCAAAATTAGGGCTTTCCCCTGTTATAGGACAGGACTCAAACCATGGGGGAATTGGAGAAAGAAAATGCAGACCAGACCATAACCTATCTAGATTCATCATGAAACACCATACAATTGTATGCTAAACTGCTTTAAAATGTTATTGTTCAAATAATATGCAAGATTATCCTAAATCATTGTTCTCACTCAAAGATTTTTATTTATTATCTGTAGAATATCAGATATAATTATATACCTTTATGAAATTATTCTTACACACTCAAACTTTCAGAACTCAATAGATCGAATCCAACAGGAATCAAACACACACTGTTTATTTTCAATTTCACAGTAATTATCAAAGATGTTTCTGTTATATTCAGCAATTAACAGCTTATCAACATTTTGTACTTCTTCCATATAAAGAAATCATTTGTTTTATAGCAAATGTTGTTCACTGATATATAAACAATGTTGTTCTCATTTCTTAAATGTTTAGCTTAATGGAGGTATGCCTGTGAAATTATGTAGGAAAAGGGAGTTGTGTTTAAAGGGGTGTTCCAGCCAAAATGTATGTTTATTAAAAGTCAGCAGCTACAAAAAGTGTAGCTGCTGGCTTTTAATAAACATACACTTACCTGCTCCAGCGTTCCAGCAACGCGCCGGCCGGGGCTCCGCTCCTCTCCCCCCTCCCCGGCCGGCGTCTTCATTATAACTGTGGGCACCCGGCCGTGACAGCTTTCGGCTTCACGGCCGGGCACCCACTGCTCATGCACGAGCAGCACTGCACATGTGTGCGCAGCGCGGCTCGGGGCTGCGCTATTCGGTTGGACAGGCTATCGCCTAGGACCTGTCACATGTCCTAGGCGATAGCCTACAGGGAGGGGCTGCTGTAGGCGATTAAGCTTAATCGCCTAACCAGCCCCTCGGCGGAAGGAGGAAGTGGGACAGGAAGTCCCACTCCTCCTGAAGCTCCCCCCCAAAAAAATTGCATGCCAAATGTGGCATATAAGGGCGTGAGGAGTGGGATAAGCGGAAGTTCCATTTTTGGGTGGAACTCCGCTTTAATATGCATTTATGTACAGTCTGTATTTGCTCATTACATATTCAGGTTCTGTATTTTTTGCCTTGATGATCCAATATTTCAGTGCAAGTCTAACAGATAGATAGTCTTTCTGATTGGACAGAAAACATTTTTTGCAGCCATAGAACGCATAATATGATAAGGTGCTGACATGTGTTATATTTATTATTTAAAGTGCAGGTTTTAATGTCAGGTCCATGTTAACATTTGGATCTGTTTTTTAATACACCTGTCTTCTAAAGTTTTCTATCGTGTCACTTCACAGATACAGTCAAAACGTATGGATACAAGTGGAACAATTCTTCTATTCAATTAGGAAAGGTGATCCATTAGATCCTGACTTGAATAAAGCACACAGTAGTGTTATACACACACCTAGCAAAAACACTTGTGATGTAGCCAACTACAGACCTATTTCTTGTTGATAATGAGTTATTTAGCGCAGCGCTTTTTAACTTTCTATAACCATGCACAATGTTTGTCAAATAGCGCAGTATACTATTGTAACTTCTCATTGATAATGACCTGACGCTTCTCCCAAATTATTGGATAATTGGTAGCAATATTTAAAAATTATTATATATGAAGATATCAGATCAGGATTTATTCCTGGAAGACAAGCCCCTGACCAGATTAGAAGAGTTGTTGACATAATTTCTCTTTTACCATCGGGCTGTGATAAGAGTAAACTTAAAATAGGCATGATGCTTTCTATAGATCTCAAGAAAGCATCTGAATCTGTGCCATGGTGTTATCTTTTTACCATTTTGGATAGGCAGGCATTTGGGCAAACGTCACCTGAATTCTGAATACACTGTAATCCCAACCCAAGGTGATTAAACACATAAAAGACAACGCTATCGCTGTACTTTAGGGCATGAAAAAGGGATGTCCTCTGTCCCTTTTAATATCATGTCTGAACTTCTGGCAATTGTCATTGAGGACAATATGAATCAACAGAGCCCAATGTGGAGATTAGAAACATAAAAGTCCTATATTAACAGTAAAATATAGGGGGCCAGGTCCACAGAGCCAGTACGCCGGTGTATCTACTGACGTAATTTCGTGCAATGCACGGCGGGAAATTTCTGAACGGAGCATGCGCAGTTCGATCGCCGCGGGGACGCGCTTCATTTAAATGATTTACGCTCCCTACCCACCGATTTGAATTCCGCCGCCAGAAATACACTACGCCGCCGTAACTTATGGCGCAAAATCTTCCAGGATTCGACTTAGAGCCAGGAAAGATACAGTAGCGTAGTGTATCTCTGATACACTGCGCCGGGGCAATTGTATGTGGATCTGGCCCAGGGTTTGTATAGAGGTGGGATTTTTGAGGCACAATGTGCTATATTCCCCTTACATTTCCTTATGTTCTTAAACTTCTCAAGCATTCTTCATGCGTGCCTGGATTTTAAATTAATGCTACCAAATGTATTGCTTTTGCGCCGGGGCAATTGTATGTGGATCTGGCCCAGGGTTTGTATAGAGGTGGGATTTTTGAGGCACAACGTGCTATATTCCCCTTACATTTCCTTATGTTCTTAAACTTCTCAAGCATTCTTCATGCGTGTCTGGATTTTAAATTAATGCTACCAAATGTATTGCTTTTAGTGGGAACCTCCTACCAAAATCTTTTCAGAACTCTAAAGCAAACTGATTCCCTACCTGGGTGTTCAACTTATCCAAATCATGCCCCATCTATCCCCCCCAATCTATAAACTAACTAAGGAGAAATACTGGTGGTCTTCCTACAACCTAATATGGTTGAGCAAAAATATATCTGTCAAAATTATATTATTACTAATTTACTATTTTAGACCACTCCTTCCTTGATAGTAATGGTTTACAAAATAGTAATGGTGTACAAAATTAGGCTGCCTATCACTTTCTTTCCCAAATTTATTTTGAAAATCTATGCACTCCAAAAAAAATATTTTATCAACGAGTATCTCATCAACTTCACAGACAGACTCAATATAAAACAATATGTGCCCAATAAATGTTTTAGGTATGGGGTGATTTTTTTAAAGCTGTGTGAGAGAGCTACAAGTTACCAGGTATCAGCAAAATGATAGTGCAAGAACTTATGTCACCCTTGTTTCTTCAGTGATACAACCTCTATGTGGATAATTGTGGATAATTATTATTCCAGTGTGCCAGTTTTCAAAGATATTTTCAAAAGAATCCAGCTTTTGGTAGCAAATTGCAAAGGCTTCCCTAAAAGAATTGTTAACACAAAGTTGAAAATGATGGTTGTCATCAACCTTGCACATCAAGGAACTTTTGGTACTTAAATAGAAATGTATATATAGGATGATTATGTCTTTGTCTATCCAACAAATTCAAGGAGGCATAGGTCTAGTCCAAAAACATATTTGAATGAATTTGTAAAATCTGCATATAGAAGGTCTAAAATATCAGCCCTTCCTGGCTACCTAAAAAGTGCAAAAAAAGTGACCCTCTTTATATTACAATTAGTCACATACAATTTGTGTGTAATTGAAAATCTGGCTCCTTCCTAAAATGTCAAGGAATCATAACAACCTTAATTTATTAGGAAAGCCCTACTTCTGAAATGCTTAATTATGATGCAATCAGCAGGCTGTATGAAAGAAACCTCTCTAATCTTCTGCCAAAAAATGAAGCGTATGCAGCAAAAATGCCATGGCACATATAACTAATATACCCACTTTCTCTCACAACCTAACCTCTGCACAAATTACTGCTTTTGTCACTAATATACCTCATTACAGAATTAGTATTAGATATTAGACTGCAGAGTGCTGTGCAATTGTTCCTCACGTTTCTCACATGACTGCCTATATGCCATTTGCCTGTTTTCTATGTAATAACCCTTTGCCTATTTTTTTTTAAATGCTTCTGCCTGCCACCTGGACCAACTCTTTGCCTTCATACTGATGTTTCTGACTGTCACCCGACCAGACCCTGGCTGGTTCATCAACCTTGTTTCTGTATGTCAACTAGACCAATCTTTTGCCTGATTGCTGACCACATCTCTGATTTCCACCTGAACTGACCCTTTCCTATTTATCCACTATATCTGACATCTGAACCAATCATTTGCCTGTTTGCCAAACATGGCTCTGCCTACCACCCGTACTGACTTATCTCCACGTTTTCCTGACTACTTTGCTGCTGAGACACCATGTTCTGCAGATAACTGTACTCCTAGTACCACTGGTAATCTTTGTTTACCCTTTTCTCCTGTAATTCCCGGCCAGTGAACATACATTATGTATAAGTCCTGGGAGTAACCAAGTACCAGTAGGCTTTTTTGCCAGAGGCCGCGTACACACGATCGAATCTATCTGCTGGAAATGGTCTGACAGACCGTTTCAGCAGAAAAATTTGATCGTGTGTACGGTCGGACAGACAGATTTTTCCAGCAGACAGATTTTAAAGCATGCTTTAAAATCTGTCTGCTGGGAATCCGTCCGTCCGATATGTCTGCTGGTTAGTACGCTAACCAGCAGACATATCTGCCCGCACATGCGTCGAATGGATTCGACGCATGCGCGGAAGTGTTTTACTTCCTGGTGCGGTGACGTGGCGGCGTCAACGTCATCGCCACGTCACCTCGCTGTCTGCCGGCGGGGATTTCAGTTTGATCGTGTGTACAGCGATCAAACCAAAATAGCCCAGCAGACAAATCTGATCAAATCGGTCTGTCAGACCGATTTGAACAGATTTATTTAATGGTGTGTACGGGGCCTTAAGGAAACAGAGGCTGCTATAGCTGAAGCTACACATGTGAACTACACAATATTGTTTTATTTTGGAAAAAATTACAGTGTAAATGTGACTGACACGGAAGGGGTTAACACAAGGGGGCGATAAAAGGGGTTAAATATGTTCCCTAGGGAGTGAACTAACTGTAGGGGGAGGGGACTCACAAGGGGAGGAGACCAATATGTGTTACTCTGTACTGGGAACACACATTGGTCTCCTCTCCTCTCACAGGACATCGCGGTATGTACACCAGGTCCCGAGCAATGTGGCGGTGCGTGTGTGCCCCCTAGACTGCCAGGAAGCCCAGGACATCATATGACGTCCACCCGGAGGGAGAGAAGATTCCTGCTGATGTCATTTTACTATGGCTCGGTAAGGAACTGGTTAAAGAGTGTTCAGGGACGGGGAAAAAAAAACACAAAATATCTAAAAGTGTCTTTTAAAAATTATTGTGTGCATGAAGCCTAAAACATATAAGCACCATTTTTATCATTTAAACTCTTGCATTCTGAATAAACCAAAATTTAAAAAAAAATGTGTAGGGGTCCCCCAAATTCCATATCAAGCCCTTCAGATCTGGTATGGATATTAAGGGGAAACCGGCACCATTTTTTTTAAATTGCATGGGGTTTATCCAAAAATCCATACCAGACCCTTATCTGTGCATGCAACCTGGCAGGCCGCAGGAAAAGAGAGGGGACGAGAGAGCGCCCCCCTTCTGAACCATACCAGGTCACATGCCCTCAACATGGGGAGGATGTCCCCATGTTGATGGGGACAAGGGCCTCATCCCGACAAACCTTATGATGTACCCCATATTCATTCACCTAGGGTGGGGGATGGTATCTGGGGGCCCCCTTATTAAAGGGGGCTCCCAGATTCCGATAATCCCCCCGCCCGCAGACCCCGACAACCAATGGCCAGGGTTGTCGGGAAGAGGCCCTGTCCTTATCAACATGGGGACAGGGTACTTTGGGGTGGGAGGGGCCGAAGGGCGCCCCCCTGCCCCAGAGCACCCAACCCCCCCATGTTGAGGGCCTGCTACGGCTCAGGAGGGGGGATGCTCTCACTCATCTCAACTTCTTTCCTGACCCGCCAGGCGGCGTGCTTGGATACGGGTCTGGTATGGATTGTGGGGGGACCCCCATGCTGTTTTTCGGCTTAGGGGGTTCTACTTGCAATCCATACCAAACCTAAGGGCCTGGTATGCCCCTGGGGGAGAACCCATGCTGTTTTTTTATTCAAAATTTGACGTGGAGTTCCCCCTCATGATTCATACCAAACGCAGTGGCTAGAATTGGCGGGAATCCAAATTGGATCCCCATCGCTTCTATGACGGCTTTTTCCCCATCGCGGCGAGCTGGCTCGGTGCTGGATCCCGCGACGGGGCTCATAGGTGGTCAATCTTGCCGAGAAAGGGAGCGATATTGACACAATATCGTGGTCACCTACAGTAACAGAATATATTTTATCTTGAATTTATGAAGAATTGTTTATTTGTTAAAATTTATAACAGAAACTAAAAAAAAAAAATTTTTGATGATTAAATACCACAAAAATATTGTTTTATCTGTCTCACCAAATACAAAAAAATTGTTTGGGTACAGTGGTTTATGATTGAGTAATTGTTATTTTAATACTCTGCATAATCATATAATAATATAAACCAATGAAAAATTTCCATCATAAACACAGTAAAGACTCGTACACATGACCGGTTTTCCCAGCAGGAAAACTTCCAGGAGAGCATTTGGCCATGTGTATGTTCCCTAGCAGTTTCCCGTTCCAGTCAGAAAAACAGTCGGGAATCCCAACGAGAAAATAGAGAACCTGGCTCTCTATTTTCTCGTCGGGATTCCCGGCAGAGTGTTTCCTGCCGAAAAAAAACGGTCATCTCTATGCTTACCTGTCCGATGGTGAACCTGCGCATGCTTGATAAGCCTTCGACGCATGCACGGCACCATACAAGGTATAGTGTGGGGTCTAGCAAGATGGTGGCAACGGCATTGAATATGACGAGCACTGGCTCGTCATAGTTGATGACGTCACGCGTTCTTGCCATTCAAAAG
Organism: Rana kukunoris; assembly: GCA_029574335.1. Taxonomy (NCBI): domain Eukaryota; kingdom Metazoa; phylum Chordata; class Amphibia; order Anura; family Ranidae; genus Rana; species Rana kukunoris. Next base: position 240,925,998 of record CM056053.1, read on the forward strand.
AACGACAGTTCTTTTAAATGGCTGTCTGTATGCATGGCTTGGCAAGCCAAGCTTGCCAGGAATCCCGTCAGGAAAACCAAAGTTTTTTTTCCTGATGGGATTCCTGGCCGTGTGTACAGGGCTTGACACTGGGATTTAAGCACAGGGTTGATCTTCATTTGCACACATATTTGATTACCATTTATTGCAGATCAATATTTTGCACATCAACGAGCTGCACAATAGCACCTTATTTTACACAGGATTTTCTGTGCACACTTCTATGCTGTTGTGTGTATTAGATGAATATTTTGATTGGTTAACAGTATTATCTGATTATGCACATTGCACATCATTTTCATGGTAAACACAGTAGTTTCCCGCAAAAGTTGCTGACAGTGTGCAGCAAGTCTTTACAAGAGTTCTTGGTTTTGCCTCTGAAATAATCTCTCATTTTTATTGCATGATAAAAACCTTTCTGGGCTCTTCTTCTTACATAGTGGTATATTAAAACAGTTTGTACAGAATTTCTGGAATGTACACTTAATTAATACTTTTTAATACCCCTAAATTGAGTTATGGCCCCGTAAAAATATGTACATACTGTGCTGTGTATCTATACACTATTTCTGACTGTTGTTTCCAAAATAATACATTCAAATTTTTATTTCATGATAAAATATTTTTTTTGCCAATGGCCAGTTAATGAGAATTTGGGGGTTTTAGCTATCTTTGGGCTTTAACTAAAGCTTTTAAATCTGTTGCAGCTGCTCCTTCTACTGATTCAGTAATGCCCATGACTGCTAAAAAAAAACAGACGTTGCAGCCAGCACTGCCTAAAAAAAGTTTTTATGGAGGGATGCTGCTGCTGTTGTATTTAAGCCAAGTAATATTATAAAAGTAAAAAAAAAATACTCATCCATGTTATGTAATGCCAAACAATAGTGTCACTGATCCTGTCTGTGAGAATTTAACTGTTCCACATACAGCTTATCAACAGCAAGTTGCTGAAGATAATATTATTTTTTACATGTCATTCTCAAAGTTGCAAAAAAGAAGACTCTCCCATGCACATGGTACATGTGCCTTGCGCAGGTGCCTGGCTACCCATGCTCTTTGTTTGGCAATCCCTTTCCTGAGCTAATTTTAAAGATTCAAGTTTGTTATTTTCTGACTTTACAATGAGTTTGACGAGCATCCCTATTCAGTGAATGCAAAAATGCTTTACCATAACTACAAGTAGTTTAATGTAAAGAATTTTTATAAATTTAAATATCATACAGCAAAACTCCACTGTATAAATGTACAGTAACCAAAAAATTCTTAACACATTTGAGGCAGAGAAGCAGGCACAGCAAAACTGGTGAGTTTTCATCTTTTGGTCTAGTCTGTGTCATGATGAGGCATGTACAGTATGTAACTATGGCAGACATTTACACTTAAAGCTGCTTGGAACATTTTGTGAAATGAAAAATGTTCTATTAACAGTATATTGTACTGACATTGCTTTTATGTTCTGTATAATAGTGCGCATCATCATTTGACATTGAAACACCAGTGAGACTGCTTTATGTTGGAAGTTCAGGAACAGTTTGAGTGATGGGACTGTTTCATACATCTTTGGCTGGATAGCGGACAAGTACAAGTACTTTATAATAATGAATGGCCGAATGATCAGTCACTGAGCTAATTTTGGCAATGTTACAGAGTATAATTACATTCTGTCTAAATCCTTTTTCTGGATTGAGGACAAAGGCAAGTATTTTTTAATACTGAATGGTGATATTACTAGTCACCAACAATAGGTTGGTGATAATACAGAGAATGGCCCAGATTCACAGAGCGATTACGCCTGCGCAACTGCTGTTGCGCGTGCGTAAGTCTAAATGTGCGCGTGCGTATAGTTGGACGCGATTCACAAAACAATATACGCCAGAAATCTACGTTTTTTGGTCCGGCGTAATTGAATTAGACCTTCGCTTGCCTTCGCGCAAAACTGCGCTAGACACACCATTGATTTGCTAGTCAAATATGCTAATGAGGGAGTTACGGGGATTCACAAAAAAACGCAGTTGCTGCGCAGGCTACGCGATGTGCGCAACTGCAAAATGTTCTGTCTAAAGTTAGAGGACCTAAAAGCTGGTCTAAATTTTGAAAAAAAGTCTAATTGTCAGATAAAGCAACACTGTTAGTGAGGAGTTCAGCAGTCACACGTGTTGCCCAACAATCTGTATGCCAACATGCCAGGGGCATCGTCGCGCATAGCTATACTACTGACTTTAGATGAACAAAGAAGGATGAGGGCACGGAGGATGGCACTAAGGAGGGCACGGGAGATGGTTTTTTTTTTTTTTTTTTTGGCTTATATCAAATTTACAATTTAATCTAATCTAATACAATATTCTTATCTGATACAAGCCCCTCACTCTTCACTTGATATATCACACACGCATAGACATCTTTGGCATGAGAGATTCTGAGGTGTCTCGCATCTTCAGATTCACCCCTCATGCCATCGTGGAATTACCACAACCTTGCAGGAGGACATCAGCAGCCCAACACATGGCACTACCCATGACACCCATGACAGCTACATATACAATCAGAGCCCCATCCCCACAGATTGCGAACAGAACATGTATGGGGACAGCTGGCTGGTTGGTGAGTGACATGGGAGTCAGGCATGACTATCCCCTCCCGTGATGCACACCTCACAAGTGGCACATGCATGACTAACATCCACCTGTCTTTTCCCTTCAAGGTGACTCTGCATATGAACTGGAACCCCATCTCATGACCCCATCTCATGCCAGCTCACATTATGCATCTTTGCACGTTAAACACACACATTAATCATGGCACAATGAGAATGCATGCATGCACACCACTATGGTCCCTAGCACACACACCCCACATCCTCATCAAATTGGATTGGCACCAGTCCACCATGCAAGACTGGTGAGCAGTAACGCCACGTCAAGGCTCCAATTATGTCACTGTACATTCATACACCATTCACACGGACCTGGGAATCACTTCTCCCTGGTCCTGGGGAACCCTTCTCCACCAAAATTGAGGGTGACACCCCTTTTCCAGCAGGAATGTCACCCCCACATTCAAACATCATTCACAACCCAAAATATGCCAAAAAAGTCAAACAAACAAAAATGCATAGAAACAAAAAATGCATAGGAAAAAAAAAATGCTTAGAAAAAACAAAAAAAAGCAGAGAACAAAAATAAAAAAGCTTTCAAAACAAACAAAAGGGGGAAAAAAAAATTATTGCCCTCTGCCTGAGCCACGCCTGGGGCGCCCCCGGCCACGGCCCCGGACCCTCAGGGGAGACGCATGGGGGAGGGGAAAAGCCGGGGAAGGAGGAGCAGCCCCTGAGATCTGCCCACCTGGCGGCCTGCCCTCCAAGGCCACGGCTATTCTGTCCAGGGCAGCACCAAGTGTTGCCGTGTTGCCCTGGATAGCCTGGGTAAGGGCCCTCACATCCTGCCCAACGCCTGCTGCTGTAGTTTGCAGGTCATTTAGGCAGGTTGTGGAGGCCCGGGAGTGGGAGTCCAGGTTACCCAGGCTATCATTAATGGAGGACAGGCTCTGATCCACCCGCCCCATAGTCTGGCAGAGCTGTCTCAGAAGGCGGGTCTGGGTGGCCAGGTTCCTTCTCAGACAGGCGGGCATGAGATTGGGCGCCCCCCTGGTGCTTGGGGATGACCTCCTGGCTCCAGCTGATGGTTGTGGCCGGGGAGAAGGGGAGGCCCTTGTGAGGGGAGCCATGTTGGGGGAGGAGGGGGGGGGGCTGACCCTTAGGGAGGGCAGGCTTCTTGCAGCCAGAGGGGAAGAGTCCGCAGAAACCAAAGGGCCAGTGCCTTCCATGGACTCCTCCTCCTCATGATTCTGCTCCTCCTCATGATCGTCCTCCGCATGATCCTCCCCCTCCTCTTGTTCCTCCTCTGCGGACTCTGGCCTTGTTGGGGGGGCCTCATTAGGCTGCTGTCCTGGGGTTGGAGCGGTCAGTCCAGATGGCCCTGCACCCTCCTGCACAGCTGTGGATGACACAAAACATTCACAGGTTGGAGGATCCACACACTTGCCACATATTCCCTTTCACCCCCTCCCCCACACATGCTACACACCTGAGAGAAATAAAAACCTTACCTGGCACCGCGGGGACCGGACTTGTGTCAAAGCCTGGCAGGCCCTCCACTTCATGCCGGTGAAAGGTCAGGGCCACCACACGCTCCGTCTCTGAAAATCTAACCCGGCATGGTGGGCCCCCTCCTGTGCCCCTGGCATGGGCATTTATTGCGGCCAGTTTTTTTTTCACCTCACGCCGGAGGTCATTTATTTTCTTTTCTATCCCAGAGCGGGTCCGTGTCTCCCCCTCCCCCGATGAATTCACCTGCTCCGTGATCCTATCCAAGATCTCCCTCCTCCTGGCCGGGGTGGTGGTGGCACTCTGCGGGCCGTGGAGAAAACGCCCATAGTCGGTAATGGCCCGGGCAAGAATTCTTTTTTCCCCCACAGTAAAATTGAGCTTTCTTTTTCTCTCAGTCATACTTCCAAACAAACTCACTAGCAGTCACCAAAAATCTGTCACAAATACAAGCACAACCAATCAGACAAGAACACACACAAAGAGAAAAAGAACAGCCAAAAATCACACTAGCACTCAGCAAGAAACACACACAAAAAAATCAGATGAAAAAAAAAAGCAAGAAAACAAACGCTCAGAAATCTATCAATCAAACAAACAGTCTCAAACACTTATCAAAATACACTTTCACAAAACTACCAACAAGCACAAGATCACACAGAACACTAATCTGACAACTACAAAACACACTCTAACGAACAACAGAGCAAAAGCACTTGATTCAATGGGAAGGGACACAAAGGGATGTACTTTTGCAATGGAAGGGCGTTTGTGTGTGTCTATTTATGCTGTCTGCGTAGTTCACAACATTGCCCTAGTCCATTTCCAATTTCAATGATTGCGCCGCTCCCGAGTTGTGAGCATGCGCACAACGGAGCTGACATGGTTTCCTTCACGCGCGCATGCGCGAGTCGGCCGGCCCTTCATTTGCATGGGGTCATGGCTCATTTCAATGTAACACGCCCACGTCCCTCCCAATTTGTATTACTCCTCCTTACGCCTACGGAAAAAACCTTACGTTTGCGCAAGCTCTTGCGTAAAAGCTACGTGAATCGCCGGATTACGCGGCTAGATTGCGCAAGTCTAACGGAAAAGTGGTGCGCTACGCCGGAATGATAATGCGCCGATCTACGTGAATCTGCCCCAATGATTACATCCTTTGTTGATTACATTTAATGGTTGTTGTGAATATGTAATTAGAATTACATTTAATGGTGGAGCTGGTTCTACTGCACTACTTTTACCATATGGAATTGTAGTACACCCAGTGTATATTGCATTAGAAACATTGCTTGGATGTGGCTACCATGTGGGCTTGTAGATATCATTGTGAGCTACAAAAAAAATTGGTTGTGCTATCCAACAATTAAAGTGCAAATGCATAAATAAATAGGTCAAAATTGCAAAATATACAGTATAAATATATACATATAAGTGCTCAAAATGTAAATCAATAAATATTACATATAAGTGCTCAAACCAAATCAATCCAAATAAGTCCCATATCGTCAAAAAAAGTGCTCAGTGCAAAGCCCATAAAAGAATCCATGTGACGATAAATTCTAGTGACCCAGCAACGTAAATGACACTCTTCACCCAGGTGTGCACCGCCACTAACAAGCTGCTTACAAGACTATAAGACCTCAAAGAAGGAGGCCTGGCTGCACTTTTGGAGAGAACCCACAAGGATGGATTGATGATGACCCCAAAAGTCATATGAAACTCATCCCCCTGGCTATAATAATGCACATGGTAAAAATAAATATTGGGCAAGAGGAAGAAAGTATCTCAGTGTAGTAGTTATTGAAATCCAGCATTTATGAAGGTTGAAACTTCTTACAAGCATAAGCAGATACATTGCATAGAAACAAGTGATTCCTGATCTACACCTACACTGCTCTATTTTCTCCATACACACAAAAATTAATATGCTACTCTTTAACAAAAAAAAATCACATATAACCCATGGCAGGTAGATAAAATGTGCATTAAATTTGCATTTGTAAATTGTTTATTAAATGCAATGCAATTTGAATATTCTTTTGTATTTATAAATGGAAATGAAACAAAATCTAAATAATAAAAAACAGGGAATGACAGAAGTAAAATTGCACATAAAATTGGAGAGTGTAAACTCAGTGGTGTACTGAGTGCACAAGTATGGGCATAAGATGCTGCCAAAAACACAGTGCATCCAAGACACCTTTAGGAAGGCTGATCTCTTATCCCATGATGCTTAAATAGTTCTGGTGGAGACATAACTTACAGAGAAAAACCTAATAGTAATTATGTATTTACTGTGATCCAGGTCTGATTTGGAAGTGAGGGTAACTCTCCAACAGCAAATCAGACCACAAATGTTTGTTCTTTTTCTTTTAGTAGAGTGGGAGATGGCTAGAACCCTTATTAGAATATTATTTATTTCTGTGTCCCTCTAGAAGATTTGTCCTCACCCCTCTGGTAACATTTTCAATAGGGCAAGAGGTGAAGCCTCAACAGGAGGTTTAATCATTCAGGTCACAGGAGCTGAAGAACGGGGAGAGTTGAGTGTAAACACACCTTCCTCGTTCTTCTGTGTGACAGTGTCACTGATCGTCTGTTCCCTGTCATAGGGAATGACGATCAGTGATGTCACACCTACAGCCAGGCCCCCCTACAATAAGAATCACTACCTTAGGGCACATTTAACCCCTTAGCCCCCCCCCCCCTAGTGGTTAACCCCTTCACTGCCATTGTAATTTTTACAGTAATCAGTGCATTTTTATAGCACTTTTCGCTGTAAAAATTACAATGGTCTCAGAAATGTGTCAAAAGTGTCACACAAATTATTAATAAAAATGCCATAAAACTATCCCCTATTTTGTAAACGCTATAACTTTTGTGCAAACCAATCAATAAACGTGTATTGCAATTTTTTGTACCAAAATAAGTAGAAGAATACGTATCGGCCTAAACTGAGGGGAAAAAAATATATATATTTTTTGGGGATATTTATTATAACAAAAAGTAAAAAATATTGACTTTTTTTCAAAATTGTCGCTCTATTTTTGTTTATAGCGCAAAAAAGAAAAAAAAAAGGCAGAGGTGATCAAATACCACCAAAAGAATGCTCTATTTGTGGGAATAAAAGGACGCCAATTTTGTTTGGGAGCCATGTCGCACGACCGCGCATTTGTCAGTTAAAGCGACGCAGTGCGGAATCGCAAAAAGGGGCAAGGTCCTTAACCTGCATGATGGTCCGAGTCCTAAGTGGTTAACAAATAAAAAAGAAATATATATATATATATATATATATATATATATATATATATATATATATATATATATATATATATATATATATACATTTTTAGGATATAATTAGAAATAGATAAATATTGGGGACATTAACATCACTGTTTAAAATATTCACTGAATATTCACTAAAATACTCAATCGTCTTAGAGCTCATACTCTAATGGGTGTATTTAACAAAGACTCAATAGGTAAGTTGCCCAATATTCATCCACAATTTTCCCAAAATTCATTGCTGAACATTCATCAATTAGGGGAAACTTGTCCATGATTTTTACAAGATATACCTAGTGATAATTACATTCCCTTACATTTGAAACATCTGTTCTTCACTAAGAAGGTTCACAATATGTAAGAATATTGCCCTATACAGTGCTAGTAGATGGTTGCCCGTTTCCTGGTGAACTGCTGTTACTTGTAAAATCACTGCCTATATTAGGTATTGGTCCAAATATGGGCAGTTACTTTACCGAAAACGCCTTCCCCAGAGCTACTTGTGCACCTAGAACCATGACAGTGGTGGGAACTCCCTCAGTGTTTAAATGGAGTTTGGGGGCCCAATCTCCTTCTTCTGAACTCCTGACAAGACACATGGTAGGGCGCTTTAGGCCATCACTGGAACCATGAAGGTAAATGTTGGTAAGAACAGATTTATCAACTTATTTTTAAAATATACTGTATGTAGTGTTTGTATTTACCTATAACTCTTTACCCACATAAGCTGGTTTGGGTTTGAATGGTTGCTTTTTATTGGGTGTACTATTTTTTACATTTGTTTTACTTAAAAATTATTTTTTTTTAAATTAAAAAAAGTGTAACTTCACCCATCTAGTTCTGAAACTGTGAATGAATGAATACAAGAAATGTTTTAGTAATCTGGCAAGCTCCTGTAAAGGGTATGGTTTTTTGAGGGTGCATAGTTTATTGTTTTGCTGACTTAAAGGAACACTAAAGGCAATTATTTTTTTTTTAATTAAAAAACATGTTATACTTACCTCCACTGTGCAGCTCGTTTTGCACAGAGTGTCTCCGAAATCCTGTCTTCTGGGGTCCCTCAGCGGCTGTGTCGGCTCCTCCTTGCAAAAGCTTTCCACCATACAAGCTCGCTCGCATGAAGGTGGAAAGCTTTTGCGGGCACGCTCCTGTGATACAGCGGTGGGCATAGCCGACTGTATCACTCTGCACCGCCACCTGGCGAGCCGCGTCATCGGATGTGATTAACAGCAGCGCCAGCCAATAGCTATCAATCCGTCCAGCCTAGCCAATCAACGGCCGGGCTGGGAACCGAAGAGGATCACAAGGACGCGAGCGGGACTTTCGAGGGGTGTGGTAAGTAAAGTGGGGGTTCAGGGGGTGGTACCATCGGATGTTTTTTCACCTTAATATATGCCTTTTCTTTTTCTGTGTATTGAATTGTTGTTTGCTTTTTTTCGTCTCCTGATTTGGGAAAACTTCATATTTTTTTAGCTAAAATGTTATTTATTTTTTAAACTCTTGATTTCACTCAACCATAATTACTGCTAATTACTGACATTTCTGCCGCGTACACACGATCACTTTTTGTGATGAAAAAAACGACGTTTTCAAAAACGTCATTTAAAATGATCGTTTGTGGGCAAAACGTCGTTTTATGTCTTCAAAAAAACGACCAAAAAAAAATTCGAGCATGCTTGAATTTTTTGTGTCGTTTTTCAAAATGTAATTTTTTGTGTCATAAAAAGTGATCGTGTGTGGGCAAAACAACGCTTAAAACAACATTTTTAAACCCGCGCATGCTCAGAAGCAAGTTATGAGATGGAGCTTCAATGGAACAGAGTGCCGTCGAACGTGGTGTACATCACCACGCTTTGCTAGAGCATTTTGGAAAAACGATGGTGTGTATGCAACGTCGTTTTGGAAAATGAAGTTTGAAAAACGTCGTTTTGTTTCGTGACATAAAACTTTGTTTTTTTTTCATCACAAAAAGTGATCGTGTGTACGCGGCATTCCTCTCAGGCACACTGGAAGTTGTAGTAGACCATTTCTTTTCTCCATAAAAGCAAGCATGTCAACTTACTAGATATGAACATAATGACGACAAGGTAAATGTACACTGATATATAAGCTGTACACTCACTACTTTACATTGCAGCAAAGTGTAATTTCTTCAGTGTTGTCACGTGAAAAGATAAAATATTTACAAAAATGTGAGGGGTGTACTATATATATACTTTTTTTTTATATGCTACTGTACATTAAGTAATTTGCATGTATGTGACTGGTATAGTGCCTCGTGATCATTATGTTCATATCTGGTAAATTGACATGCTTGCTTTTATGGTGAAAAGAGAATGGTCTACTACAGCTTTCAGCTTTCTTGCATGTGAATTATTTCAAAATCTTGAAAATCGACTTTATTATATCTTTTCCATGTGCCCTACTGTTTTACTAGTCCCATTATCAGAAGAGTTTAACATTTTATTATAGTTATATGTTGACTGCTGTGAGCATTCTCTTGGTTTTGGTATTGTACTAGCTAAACTGGCTTGACATTATTTCCTTTGTTCATCTACAATAAAATGTATAGTTGTCAGTGAAAGTAAAATACTTCTGTATTTTTGGATCTCCCCACACAGCAAACTGAACCTTGCACATAGGCTGGAATAATGCTATCTGTACTATAAGAGCATATGTTGCCAGCTCAGTGGTACATAACCTTGATAAAACCTGATTTTAGTATTGTGTTATGTTATCAGAAAATTCCATTGTGACTTCTAATATCTTATTTTTTTTTTCAGTATGTAACAGTATGATATATGTCAAGCAGAAACCTATTTTGCAGAATGTTCCAAGATACACACATAAAATAACTGCACATTTTTAACTCTTGCACGTGCAGACATATTTTCCAAACCTTTGTGTGCTTTGTGAGAAGAAACATGGTTACTTAATGGTATTTAAAACTGTGTGTTCATGTACATAGTGTACTACCTATAAAGTACACATATAGATTTAATAAATCAACTTTGCTTTCAAAGTGATATTTAACATTTCGGACTCATTCTGCATTCTGACACAGGTGAAAAACAATGCTAGTGACACAACAGCAATCACTGATAGCTTAAGTTGGATATACAACAGCTTAAACTGTTATAATTGTGAATATCTTTTGTGTGTTCAACATTTCCTAAAGTAATTGTAAAGTTTTAAACTTGTTTTATTAAAATAATGAAGATGTCATACTTACCTGCCCGGTGCAGTGGTTTTGCACAGACTATACCTGATCCTCCTCCTCTGGGGTGCCCTGCCCGCATTCCTGGCTTCACCCAGCAGAGTGATTCTGTTCTTCCAGGTAGTAATCACAGAACAAGCTGATCAGTGGGTGCCCGCCAATGGATGACCGCCGGTACCCGCTGATCAGTAAGGAGAAAGACAGGACAGAGTTCTGTCTATGTAAACAAGACAGAGCTCTGTCCAGTCAGCAGGGAAGTGCTGGTTTTTGCTTCCCTGCAAATCCATTAGTGAAAGGACCTTACAATACACACATAAACACTGGTTAGGCACACATCCCTTTATCCATTTGATTAGCCTAGATGTTTAACCCCTTCCCAGTCAGTATCATTTGTACAGTGACAGCGCATATTTTCAGCTTTTTACCAACAATATGTAGCAGAATAAATATTAGCCTGAATGTATGTATTTTTTTTTTCATCACGCACATCCGGTTAGCTACCTGGCATCCAGTGGAACGCACGCCAAGTGCTATATGTCAGAGAAATACTAGCCACGGGTGTACGGAGCCTGCATTTTATCTGTTTTATCTCTTTGTTCCTGATTTTTTAATTTGTAATACATTTTTTGCTTGCGCTTTTTTTTTATTCTGCCACACTTGGCTGTGATGCAGTTTTTCTAATCGATCTTTGCTGCACCCCCTGGGATCAGGTGGTTAGTGCAAATAAATCAAATCTTTTTACATACTACGCTATGGGAGCTTGTGTTTTTTTTTTTCCCAGAGGAACCAGGACCTTTAAAGTGATACATCCCATCCACTGGACCTACATCTACGGCAAACAACACAACGGGAGGACGAGACTGGATATAGTGCCCCAGTGTTATACTACATGCACTTTACCCCTGCAGGGGTGAGTGGCTCTGGTGAGTGGGGAACCTGGTGGGGGAGCACCGAAACACAGCGGAAGAACTAAACGGTTGTTTTGATGAATCAGTCACTAAGGATTTTTGCACATATCTTGAACCTTTACTGATATGGACTTTTAGAGTGGACTTTAATACTTGGTGCACTATTCACGATTTGGTGCCATTCAAGTCGCATTCATTGCCCTTACAGCAGTTTATGCTAATTAATTTATTTTGCATTGTTTACGTTTGTCATAGAGTATCTTTTGTTCACAGGATATTGTAACTTTTTATGGTAATTTAATATGTGATTCATCTCCATTTACACACATTTGAGGCTGACATAGGCACTCAACTAGGGGGCCTCAGAGCTCTTAGTGGTTCACATTTGGGCACCACACATTGGTTAACATATATCATTACCAATTTTCGGACTCACAGTCCTATTATATTTTACTTGAATGAATGAAAAACGTATATAGCGCGGCACATGCAAACTAAATCGCCTCTGGGCGCTTGTTGTTCCTGTCTCCTTTGGTATCAAAAGAGATGAGTCTTGATCTTTCTCCTGAATGCTAAGTGGTTCTCCTCCAACCGAATGCTGGTTGGTAAAGCGTTCCATAGTCTGGGACCTTGGACCACGAATCTTCTATCTCCTTTGGACTTGTAGTTGGCTTTCTGTATCTGGAGTAGATTTTGATTGGTGGATCGCAGAACGCTATTGGGATTATGAGCTTTTATTTTTTCGCATTAATAATGGGGAGCATTCAATGAATACATCTATGCGTTAGACAGAGTGCTTTAAAAGTGATTCTGTCTTTTACTGGTAACCAATGAAGGGATCTCAGTGAAGGTGAGATTGATTCCCAAGGTTTTTTCCCAGTCAAGTCTGGCGGCCGTATTTTGAACGACTTGTAGACAAGCGATTTGGTACTTGGGGAGTCCGAGGTAAAGGGCATTTGCATAGTCCAATCTTGAGTTTGCTCCCACCACAACCGCTATGTCTTCTTTGGGAATAAAAGGAATAAGTCTGAGTAGTAGGCGCAGCAGATGGTGAGATCCGCTGACTACTGACCCTATTTGTGCGCCCATTGTCAAGTAGGAGTCGAAAATGTCCCCGAGACTTTTGACTTTGGCGCTAGGGGTGATGATTTTGCCCAGAATGGGCGGGGGGGTCCAAGTTGTTGCAGGTTGATTCATACGCTTGGCGTAAAACAGGAGAAGTTCTGTTTTCGCTCTGTTGAGCTTAAGAACTCTTTGTCATCCAGTCCTCTATCAAAGAGAGGCATGTCTCTAGATTGAGGTGGTGATCCCTTTTATTGCAAATGCGGAAATACAGTTGCGTGTCGTCTGCATATGAGTGATAGAGCAGTTTTTGGCTGCTGATGATTTCAAAAAGAGGACGAAGATAGATGTTGAATAACACCAGCGACAGAGGGAATCATTGAGGGACTCTGCATGATAATGTGCGTTTTTCAGAAGTGAAAGGTCCTAACTTCACTATTTGCGATCGGTTTTCCAAAAAAGAGGAGAACCAAGATAAATCGCCTTCTGCGACTTTGACTACTTCAGCCAGCCGAGTCAATAAAAGCTTGTGGTCTACTGTGTCGAAGGCTGCGCTGAGGTCCAACAGAACCAGAAGACAAGATTCTCCTTCGTCTGTGGCCTCGAGAGCGTCATCCCTTATCTTGAGCAATGCTGTTTGCGTCCCGTGTCCGGGCCGGAATCCCGATTGAAATGGATCAAGTAGGTTGTGGGTATCTAGATGCTGTTGCAGCTGTTGTACCACTACTTTCTCCATTACCTTGGAGAGAACGTTTAGGCCTGTTATGGGACGGCGGTGGAGTGGGTCCTTGGGGTCCAGGGTGGGTTTCTTCAAGATGGGTCGAATTATGCCCTCCTTCAACTGGAAGATTGGTTAATAAGCTGTGTGATAGGTGGTGCCAGGATGTTGGCGCATTCCTTCAGCAGTTTGGTGGGGATGATATCATTCAGCGCAATGCTGTTACGCAAAGTACCGATGATATTTTTAGTGGCTTGGATAGAGATGGGTTCCAGCGTGAACTTCCCTGGTTGTGGTGAATTATTACAGGTGTTGTGTAAATAATTACGGGGGGGGGGCTAGGGGGGAATTGTTTTGCTGAATGCTTTGCCGGATTCCCTCGATTTTATTAATGAAGTAATCCGATAATTTCATTGCAAAATACTTGAGTGACCAGCTTGAAGAGTTTGCGGGGGCGGTTGAGGGCGCTGTTGACAGCCTGAGAAAAATAGTTTTTCTTGGCTTTGAAGATTTCTTTGTGGTATTTTCTTGTTATTGCCTTGTAGATGGAGAGGTTCTCATCTGAAGAGCTTATTTTCCAGGTGGCTTTCGCCCTCCTGCGCTCTTGCTTCAGTAACGCCATCTGGTTGTTGAACCAGCTGCAGTTATTTTTTCGGATGTGGGTTTTAAGTTTCGGCGCTATTAAGTCAGCTGACTGTAATAGGGCTGTGTTTATGGCATTCAGTGTTTCTTCAGTCTTTTGATGCGGCTGAATTGTTTTTATTTTTTTCCTTAATGTGGCTTTGAAGAGTTCCGAGTGGAGCTTCTTCTGACATCTAGTCCAGTGTGTTGTCACTGGATTTGATGTTTTTGTTAAGGGGGGAATTCAAAAATAATGAATTTAATTGCATGGTGATCTGTCCATGGCAACGGTTCACTTTCCAAGATTTTTATTTCCAGATCTTGTTTGAAAATAAGATCGAGCGTGTGACCTGAAGCATGTTTGGGCCCACATACTAGTTGCTGAAGCCCTAATCCTTCCAAGTGGTCAATGCAAGAGTCAGCAACTGGGTCTTGCGGTGAGTTGGCCCAGAGGTTGTAGTCCCCGAGCAGCAAAAGGTGCGATTTTGGGCCAGGTGGCCTATAGCAGAGTAGAATCCGGACGGTCTCCTGGGAGTTTGCTTGCAGTTGCAGAGTAAGGGTTTCCATGAATGGAAGAGGGTTTTGAAGGACTGGTTTTGTGATCGCAAGATGAGTCTTATGGATCACCGCCAGTCCTCCTCCTCTTTGCCCTATTCTGTTTTCCATTATAATACAATAGTTTTCTGGCACCAATTCTTCTAGAATGGTGTTACAGTCGGCTGTAAACCAGCTCTCTGTAATAAAGAGGCAGTCTAAATCGTAATGTAGGATCAAATCATGGATTTCTAGTCAGTGTTTTACTGCCGAACTTGTGTTGATCAAAGCACATGATATGTGCTTAGACTGGGGTAAACGGCTGAGATTTTTTATAGTCAATTCTCAAAAGTTGCTCAGTTCGAAGGGCTGGTAGTATTGTGGCAAATCGCCTCAGATCCCAAATGGTCTCTGCCGAGTATTGCAGATTAACCATGGTCGCCAAACACCGGGGGGGGGGGGGGAGGATTTTCAAGGATTAACTGAATCCTCTATCCTGGCTTGGTCCAGAGGAAGGCAAGAAAACCCTAACCGTGCTAGGCCAATATGCTGCGGCAGGGAAAAAAATTCCTTCCTGACCCCTTGAGAGGTGATCGGGTGAACCCTGGATCAAGTTGTAATGGTGTTGAGAAAGGGGAGATTGGGGCTGGGTGTAACAAGATGGCCACCGTTCAAGCAGCAGGATCCAGGCTGGGGGCTCCCAGATTGAGTGGATAGGTGCTGCCGTGGGGGCCTGGGTTGATGGACAGGGGGTAGAAGGTACTTTCCTGGGGTATGGGAGGGTTTGTGGGCCATTTGGGCAGTTGGTGACAGTTGCCGGGGGTGAGGAGCGGCGCGCCGCTAGGCCGCGGGTGAAGCCGCGGCCTTTCCTAGATCGCGGCTGCCGTGATTGCTCACAGGCCGGTGCGGAGGTGTGGGAAAGCGCCCGAAAAAGGCTGAAATTGCGGCGGATAGGTGGTGGAGGGGCCGCTTGAGTGGGGGTGGTAGTGTAGGGGTATAGGAGGGGAGGTATGGAGAAGGGGAGAGCTGAAGGTTTGGGTAAGCTGCAGCTGCTTGTCCTAAAAAGGACAGCCGCCTGCAGTCGCAGTGGATGGCTTATCTGCTGGTTCCCCTTGGGGAAGGGGTGAAGGAGGGAGCCAGGGGGTAAGGTGAAGCCGGGGGGAAGCTGGGGGAAGCCAGGTGGAGAGTCTCTGGGGGGATAGAAAGAGCCTGCCTAAAAGTCTGCCTGATCCTTGGCTGTCTGACTGGTCCCTGGCGAGAGCAGACTTGTGCGAAGGTTGGAAGCGCGCTACTCTCCCACTGACACTGACTGACTTGTTAGTTACTTGGTATAGTGTTCACATTATTCTCGGTAGGACCACATAAACATCATATTGCACCTCATAGGATAATACATATACCTTTTCCCTTACCATTTTGTTAAGGAGTGTCCGGACAGCACCACTACCCCCATCACACACCAATATACCTCTTAGTACCCCTTTCAGGGGTATCTAAGCAGGGGGCGCTGCAGTCCTTCTTCACCCAGCATCTATCCTAAGCGCAGTTACCATCCATTATCTAGTAATGCTTATAGTGTCTATACTTCCTTTATACCAGCTAAAATAAAATAAATGATTTTATTGTACTTACTTTTCTTAAAAGAAGAGAAGTTCAGGAATCGAAAATAACAAATACTTTTACTCACCTGGATGGCTGCAGAATTTATGCAACTATCCCCCACTGCCTCTACACTGAGAACTGAGGGATCAAAGACCACTGCTCAGTTGTTACTCTGCAATAAGTGGTGGCTGCCAGTCACTGGCTCTCTGCTCTGCCCCTCCAGTGCTCACTGGAATGCTGTGCTGGCGAGGCAGTGGAAGCAGCTTTCTCAGTCTCCCAGCAGCTTACTGTTGAAATAAATCTAGCACCAAGACCAGCTGAGTGACTACATCTGACAGTGAACTTTAGCTGAAAATGGGAGAAGCTTTGACCCTACTTCTCCTTTAACCACTTAGCAACCAGCCGCCGTCAAATAACGGCGGCAAGGTGGTTGCCTAACTCTGGGATCACGTTATATAACGTGATTCCAGAATCGTGCTCCCGCGCGCTCCCTGGGGCGCGCACACGGGAATGTCCATGATAGATAGCTGATAGCGGCGGTTTACTACGTGATCGCTCCGTCCAATGACGGAGCGATCACATGTAAACAAACTGGCGTCATTTGATGACGCCGGTTCCTCCCTCCTCTCTCTGTACCGATCGGTACAGTGTGAGAGGGGAAGCGCGGATGGCAGCAGCGCTGTGGGATGGATCTGTGACTATTGCAGTCACAGATCCATCCATCCCTGCGCAGCCATCCCTGCAATAACCCCTTCCTTCCCTGTGCATTACTCTGCATACCCCCTGCACAATACTCTTCCTTCCCTGCGCAATACTCTGCAATACCCCCTGAGCAATAGTCTGCATACCCTCTCCGAGCAATAGTCTGAATACCCCCTGGAGCAATAGTCTGCATACACCCCGAGCAATAGTCTGCATACCCCCCTGAGCAATAGTCTGCATACCCCCTGAGCAATACTCTGCAATACTCCTCAATACCTCCGCGCAATACTCTGCAATACCCCCACGCAATACTCCGCAATACCCCCGCGCAATACTCCACAACACCCCCGCGCAATACTCCGCAATACCGC
This sequence comes from Rana kukunoris, assembly GCA_029574335.1. Taxonomy (NCBI): domain Eukaryota; kingdom Metazoa; phylum Chordata; class Amphibia; order Anura; family Ranidae; genus Rana; species Rana kukunoris. Next base: position 240,943,162 of record CM056053.1, read on the forward strand.
CGCGCAATACTCCACAGTACCCCCGTGCAATACTCCGCAGTACCCCCGTGCAATACTCCGCAGTACCCCCGCGCAATACTCCGCAGTACCCCCGCGCAATACTCTGCAGTACCCCTGCGCAATACTCTGCAGTACCCCTGCACAATACTCTGCAGTACCCCCGCACAATACTCTGCAGTACCCCCTGCGCAATACTCTGAACAATACTCTGCAGTACCCCCGCACAATACTCTGCAGTACCCCTGCGCAATACTCTGCAGTACCCCCATGCGATACTCTGCAGTACCCCCGTGCAATACTCTGCAGTACCCCCGCGCAATACTCTGAACAATACTCTGAACAATACTCTGCAGTACCCCCTGCGCAATACTCTGAACAATACACTGCAGTACCCCCTGCGCAATACTCTGAACAATACTCTGCAGTACCCCCGCACAATACTCTGAACAATACTCTGCAGTACCCCCTGCGCAATACTCTGAACAATACTCTGCAGTACCCCCTGCGCAATACTCTAAACAATACTCTGCAATACCCCCACACAATACTCTGCAATACTCCCTGCACAATACTCCCTGCGCAATACTCTGCGATAATTTTTTTTCAGGCTTCCCAGCCTAGAGGCAAGATGTGGGGTCTTATTGACCCCGTATCTCACTGTAAAGAGGACCTGTCATGCTATATTCCTATTACAAGGGATGTTTACATTCCTTGTAATAGGAATAAAAGTAATCAAAACATTTATTTTTGGGGAAAAACTTGTCAAACTAAACTAAATAAAGTCAAATGAACAATAAAAAAAATTAAAAAAATTAAAAGCGCCCCTGTTCCCGCGTGCTCGTATACAGAAGCGAACGTGCACGTAAGTCCCGCCCACATATGAAAACGGTGTTCAAACCACACATGTGAGGTATCACTGCGAACGTTAGAGGGAGAGCAATCATTTTGGCCCTAGACCTCTTCTCCAACTAAAAACATGTAACCAGTAAAAATATTTAAAGCGTCACCTATGGCGATTTTTAAGTAGCGAAGTTTGGCGCCATTCCACAAGCCTGTGCAATATTGAAGGGTGACATGTTGGGTATCTATTTACTCGGCGTAACTTCATCTTTCATATTATGCAAAAACATTGGGCTAACTTTACTTTTTTTTTTTAAAGCACAAAACTGTTTTATTTCCAAAAAAATACGCTAGAAAAATTGCTGTGCAAATACAATGCACGATAAAAAGTTGCAACAACCGCCATTGTATTCTCTAGGGTCTTTTCTAAAAAAGCATATATAATGTTTTGGGGTTCTATGTAATTTTCTAGCAAATAAATTATGATTTTTCCATGTAGGAGAGGAATGTCAGAATTGGTCTGATGGTGCTCCCTGCATGTTGGGCCTCTGTATGTGGCCACGCTGTGTAAAAGTCTCACACATGTGGTATCGCCATACTCAGGAGGAATAGCAGAATGTGTTTTGGGGTGTAATTTGTGGTATGCATATGCTGTGTGTGAGAAATAACCTGCTAATATGAAAAGTTTGTGGAAAAAAAAAAAAATGAAAAAAATCTTGATTTTGCAAAGAACTGTGGGAAAAAATGGCAACTTCAAAAAACTCACAATGCCTCTTTCTAAATACCTTGGAATGTCTTCTTTCCAAAAAGGGGTCATTTGGGGGGTATTTGTACTTTTCTGGCATGTTAGGGTCTCAAGAATTGAGAGATACTGTCAGTACATCAGATGTGATCAAATTGATCAATTTTCAGTAATTGGTACCATTATAACTTTCACCCAGACTAAATAATATCATTTTTTTTTTGTTTTGTTACCAAAGATATGTAGCAGTATACATTTTAGGCCAAATTTATGAAGAAAAATTACTTTTTTGCAAAATGTTGTAATAAAAATGAAGAAAAATTCTTTTTTTTTACAAAATTTTGGTTCTTTTTTCATTTATAGCGAAAAAAATAAAAACCGCAGAGGTGATCAAATACCACCAAATGAAAGCTCTATTTGTGGGGAAAAGGAGACAAAAATTTCATTTGGTTACAGTGTTGTATGACTGAGTTATTGTCATTCAAAATGTGAGAGCACCAAAAGCTGAAAATTGGTCTGGTTATTAAGGGTGTTTAACCACTTGCCGACCGCGCTATAGCGAAAATACTGCTACAGCGCGGTCGAGTAGTTTTGACACGACGTCCCTGGGACGTCGTCCTTCACTTCCGCGATTGCACGTCCCCTGGAACGCGCTCGCGAAAGTGTCTGTGATCGCCGGGTCTAGAAGACCCGACGCATCACGGATCACGGTAAATTGCCGCTGATAGCGGCCGTTTACCACGTGATCGCGCCGTCAAATGACGGTGCGATCACTTGTAAACAACCCGGCGTCATTTGATGACGCCGGTTCCTCCCTCTCCTCCCTCTGCTCTCTGTACCGTTCGGTACAGTGTGTGAGGAGAGGGGGGGAGCGGGGTGTCAGCAGCTGAGCTGTGGCTGGATCTGTGACAAATGCAGTCACAGATCCAGCCACCCCTCAATCCATCCCAGCTCTGCAATCCCCCAGTACCCTGCAATCCCCCAGTACCCTGCATTACCCCAGTACCCTGCATTACCCCAGTACCCCACAATACCCCAGTACCCCAATACCCCAGTACCCCAGTACTCTGCAATGCCCCAGTACCCCAATACGCTGCAATACCCCAGTACCCCAATACCCCAATACTCTGCAATACCCCAGTACCCCAATACGCTGCAATACCCCAGTACCCCAAAACCCAAATACTCTGCAATACCCCAGTACCCCAATACTCTGCAGTACCCCAGTACCCCAATACTCTGCAGTACCCCAGTACCCCAATACTCTGCGGTACTCCAGTACCCCAATACTCTCCAGTACTCCAGTACCCCAATACTCTGCAGTACTCCAGTACCCCAATACCGCAATACCCTGTGCGATACCCTGCAATACCCAAATACTCTGCAATACCCAAATACTCTGCAATACCCAAATACTATCGCCTATGGGGATTTTTAGGTAGCGAAGTTTGGCACCATTCCATGAGCGTGCGCAATTTTGAAGTGTGACATTTTGGGTATCTATTTACTCGGCGTAACGTCATCTTTCACATTATGAAAAAAAATTGGGCTAACTTTACTGTTTTTTTTTTTTTTGCACAAAACAGTTTTTTTTAAAAAACACGCGTTCAAAAAATGTCTACGAAAATACCGTGCGAGATAAAAAGTTGTAACGGCCGCTATTGTATTCTCTAGGGTCTTTGCTAAAAAAGCATATATAATGTTTGGGGGTTCTATGTAATTTTCTAGCAAATAAATGATGATTTTTCCATGTAGGAGAGAAATGTCAGAATTGGCCTGGGTGCTCCAGAACCCCTGATGGTGTTCCCTGCATGTTGGGCCTCTGTATGTGGCCACGCTGTGTAAAAGTCTCACACATGGGGTATCGCCATACTCAGGAGGAATAGCAGAATGTGTTTTGGGGTGTAATTTGTGGTATGCATATGCTGTGTGTGAGAAATAACCCGCTAATATGACAGAAACAAGATTTTTTTTTTTTTTTTTACAGAATTTTCAGTCGTTTTTCTTTTATAGCGCAAAAAAATAAAAAACCCAGAGGTGATCAAATACCACCAAAAGAAAGCTCTATTTGTGTGAAAAAAAGGACACAAATTTCAAATGGGTACAATGTTGTATGACTGAGTAATTGTCATTCAAATTGTGAGAGCACCGAAAGCTGAAAATTGGTCTGGTTAGGAAGGGTGTTTAAGTGCCCAGTGGTCAAGTGGTTAAGTGCCCAGTGGTCAAGTGGTTAAGCTGAGCATACATTAGATCAAAATGCAACCTGTTCAGTAGAGACTGACTGAATTTCAACCAATCAATAAACAGACCTGTTGGAAAAAACACTTGATCTGTGTATTCTAACAGTAGAGAGACCCCCCCCCCAATGTAATAGAGTAGCAGGTAGAATTCCCCCATTCACCTGTGGATGGGAGAGTTGGTATGGTACCATTTTTGGGGGGCTGAACGGGCTCCCTTCCTGCAGAATTGATACAACATACAAATTAAGCTCTATTGTAATCCTCACTGTCTGATCTTCCAGACACTGCAGCCTAATGCCCTGTACACACGATCGGATATCTAATGGAATCTAATCCGATGTATTTTTTCATTGGATATCTGATGAAGCTAACTTTCATCAGTCTTGCCTACACACCATCAGTCAAAAATCTGACCGTGCCCAACGCGGTGACGTAAAACACTATGACGTGCTGAGAAAAATGAAGTTCAATGCTCCCGAGCATGCGTTGACTTTATTCTGAGCATGCGTGGATTTTTCTCCTAAGAAGTTCCACACAGACGATCGTTTTTTTCTATCAGTTTTTTATCCAAAGGAAAAACACATTCTATTGTTTTCACCGATGGAAAACAAACCAATGGGCCCCTGTACACACGAACAGTTTGTCTGATGAAAATGGTCCATCGGTCCATTTTTATTAGACAAACCTTTCGTGTGTACAGGGCTTAAGTGGCCCAGCCTTTAAAGAAAAAGTTGGTTCAACAAGGACCTGCTGAATTTTAATTTATGTATGGGCAAGATGGTAGTATATAAATTGATCTACCGTTTGACCTCTGTACAACCAGCCTGTCGGATATTCCCTGCTTGATCAGTGCCACCAGCTATAGCCTGCAGTGCTTAACAGTGTGTTCTGATAGTGGGGATTTTTTATTTTATTTAACCTGCTGGTTGAACAAAAAAAAGACTCATCTATGGGCTGCTTCACAGTGTTGTTTGGCTTAAAACTATTAAAGTAAAAAAAAAAATTGGCCAAAACCTGAAGCTACGTACAGCACTAAAGAACAAGAATATTTTAAGTTGTGAAGATCACCATGTTCTATCATAAAAACCTGGTGTCAAGAAGGCAGTCCTGAAAATAAATAAACTGAATAGATCTTTTAATTAGAACAATACACAAACTTTCTGGCTTAATGTACGAAACAACAGATTATGGATAAAATGACTAATGTGTTAATGAAGTGAAAGAAGGAAGTCGTATGTTCAGCACAGCAACAAATACACTAGAGATTTACAGTGAGCATCTTTTAGCCATTTCTTTAGCTAACTAATTTGTTAGAAAATCGAAATAGATTTAATACAATGATTGCTATTTTATTCTTCTTGTTTTGCAACCAAGCTGCTAGGAAAACCGTGCATTTTCTAAGTTACTCTTTCTAAGTTATCCGGTTAAGACCCAGACCATTATGCAGGTTAAGGACCTGCATAATGGTCTGGGTGACCAGGTTAAGGACCTTGCCCCATGGTTCCCAAACAAATTTGGCGTCCTTTTTTCCCCACAAATAGAGCTTTCTTTTGGTGGTATTTAATCATCTCTGCATTTTTTTTTTTTTTTTGCTCTATAAACAAAAATAGAGTGTCAATTTTGAAAAAAATGCAATATTTTTTACATTTTGCTATAATAAATATCAGAAAAGATATAAAAAAACATTTTTTTCCTCAGTTTAGGTCGATACGTATTCTTCTACCTATTTTTGGTAAAAAAAATTGCAATAAGCGTTTATCGATTGGTTTGCGCAAAATGTAGAGCGTTTACAAAAGTTTTATGGCATTTTTATTAATATTTTTTTTTTACTACTAATGGCGGCGATCAGCGATTTTTTCGTGACTGCGACATTATGGCAGGGACACATGAGACACTTTTAACACATTTTTGGGACCATTGTCATTTTCGCAGCGAAAAGTGCTATAAAAATGCACTGGTTACTGTGAAAATGACAATGGCAGTGAAGGGGTTAACCACTAGAGGGTACTGTAGGAGTTAAGTGTGACCTCATGTATGCTTCTTACTGTAGGAGGGTGGGGCTGGACGTGTGACATCAGTGATCGTCGTTCCCTATATCAGGTAACAGACGATCACTGACACTGCCACAGAGAAGAACGGGGAAGGTTTGTTTACACTCACCTCTCCCCGTTCTTCAGCTCCTGTGACCCGATTGCAGGACACCTGCAGCGATCGGGTCCGCGGGTCCCATGGGTGCGATCACAGAGCTTTGGACTGAGTTGCATGGATGACATCGCCGCTCCAGCCAATAACAGCGCTGGAGCGGCGATACCCGGAAGACACGCCAGGCCAGATGACATCTCGCTCGGTGTGGACCAGGTAAGTTCCTCCCACCTCGTTCCGAGGTAAGTATTTCATAATGAGCTAATATGCAATGCATATTAGCTCATTATGGCTTTTGCCTTGCAGGTGTAAAAAAAAAAAAAAAATGTATATGCGGGTATACAACCGCTTTAAGTGGTTATACATACACGAGTATAATATATAACTGCAGATATATAGTACATTTTCTTCTTGTTGCTGTTCCGTTCAACAATAAGGTCAGAAAAGACGATTGTTTTATTTAACTCCTAATATTATTCATATTCCTAAGTCTGCTGTTACCTGCTAGGACTCTTTATTATATAATTAAGGGCTCTTTCACACGTCCGTTCTGTTCGTCCGTTTTTTGGACGTCCGGTAACGGACCTCAATGCTTCCCTATGGGAGCGGATCCATTAGCGGATGATGCATCCGCTAACGTCCACCAGATCCGCATCTGTTTTTTCGGATGGAAGAATGTCCTATTTTTCTTCTGTCCGGCCAAACGGATCAGATGCAAACGGACAGACGGTCCGTTTCCATCCGATTCCCCATAGGGGATAGCGGAGGAGAGACAGGGCGGTCCCTGCACAGTGTGCGGGGACCGCCCTGTCCGCCCGACAGCTCAGCGGAGACCCCCCCCACTGAGCCGATGGACACATAGAGCGGACCGAAAAACGGACCGCACGTGTGAAAGGACCCTTACTCACTAGCATTGTTATGCTAAAATTTTCATAAACATATATTTGCTGACAGGTGACTACAGTTCACTAGAGTCTATATGTTAACAAAGGTGAGGATTAGAGGATTTTTCTGTGTCACTCAAATTCTGTATTTTAGAGATATAGATACAAATTAAACAAGGCATTTTGATAACAACCCATGCTTCACATATGCTTCTAAAATATTATAACTAAAAATACAAGTACATTTTTTAAATATAAAGTGAACCTTTCCTTTAAACTGCAAGATAAAGGGCTCCTTTGCTCATCCTACTTATCTTTTCTTTGCACCCATGACACTCCTTTCAGTACAAGGAACAAAGGCCCAGATTCAGATAGAATTAGACTATCGTAGAGTATCAGAAATACACTACGCTGCCATTTTTTACCTGGCTCTACGTGGAATCCAGGTAGATTTTGTCCAGTAAACGACGGCGGCGTAGTGTATTTCTCCCGTCGCAATCCATCTAGACGAGTAGGGGGCGTGAAGCATTTAAAATAGGCGTGTTCCCGCGGCGATCGAACTGCGCATGCTCCGTTCGCAAATTTCCCGCCGTGCATTGCGCGAAAACACGTCGTTACGTCATTCGTTGTTTAAGTAGCGTCGTTTATGGACAATCCTAGTCCCGAACGATTTACGTAAAAAAATTAAAAAAAATACAAAATTTGACGCGTGAACGACGGCCATACTTAACATGGGCTACGTACCGTTAGACCAGCAAAAAGCTGGTCTAACAGTACGTAAAAAAAAATAGACGAAAGCGATTGCGAAGACCACTCGTATCTTCGTGGATCGCCGTAAAAACACATTTGCATATCCCGACGCATCAAAACGACGCGAACTCCTCCCAGCGGCCGCAAAAATAATGCAGCGTAGATCCGAAGGCTTACGAAGACGTAAGCCTCTCGGATCGAAGCCCGAAGCCGCCATATCATGGTTTGAGGATTCAAACTAGTGATACGGCGCGCTAAATTTGAAATTACTCCTGTCTAACACCAGTTAGACAGGCGTAATTGCTTTCTGAATCTGGGCCAAAGTTTGTATCTACAATTCCCATGTCTATCTGTGAGCATGGGACTCTCTCCCATGTGACAGAACTAGGGACTTCCTAATTAGAACAGCACTGATATATAGGAGCTTGGATAGAGCCCATTGTCCTGTGTGAGCTTTGGCAAATCAGTTCTCAGTTAATACAAGTCATTGTCATTGTCAGGGTAGCAGGAAAAGTTGACTATATGCCATTAAGGGGGTGGTTAAGGTATGTGAACCTTTTATTTTCTCTGTTTGGGACAATAAATGATTTATATTAAAAACAGAATTAGCTGATGCTTCAAAATAATTTTACTGGAATTTATTTGTTCTCTGTGCACATAAGTGCAATTTTTAAATGTCATAATTTATTTGTAGAAAATCAGTCAACGTGATTAAAAAAACAAATAGCTTGAGAATTGCATTTGCAGGTACTTATGGTCCTACAGATGCAGTTATTGCATAGCACCACTGAATGACTGCAGTATTGCATGGTAGAAGGTTTTGCTGTTAACTACTTTACTTTATTTATTTTGCATTTATAACATTTAGGTAATACTAATTATTTTTTATCACTGCTTTTGTTTAATAAAATTGTAAATAAAACAAAGACAAATCTTGCAGAAAGCAGGGCAAATTACATGGCATTGAGGCTAGCTTAAGAAGTCTAACAGCAATGTTTATCCCAGTGAAGGTCAAAAGAAAAATCCATAAAGCTATTTTCTAATTAAACTTCACATTTTACGACTATTTTTCAGTGAAAATCTTTCTACTAATCACCTCAATTATGTACTGTATTAATCATATCAACTAACAGAGTTTCTTGGATTATCCAGCTGTTTGTGAGAGAAATCAAATATTAAGTACAAGGAAGATGATTTTTAATAATTGTCCCTAATATACAGTACCTGTTAACAAGGAGATCAGTTTATCAATGACTCACCTCCTAGGTTTTAAAGCACCAGACAGTGTTTGACTTTGCAAAATGTATTGATTTAAAAAAGAAACAAAATATGACAGGTTGAGGTGACACTGCAGAAAATCTGAGATTTCTAACCCATGCTTGTCTAGGATAATGGGTGGGGAGGACAAATAAAAACAAAGTAGAAAAAAATAAGAATATGCATTTCCTGGCTTTCTACAATTTGCCATCCAGTCATCAGCAGAAGGTTGTCAGAGAAAATTCTAGGTATTAGATGTTTTATTTTTCACATGAGCAACTTAACTTGATCTTTGACTTCATAACAGTGTTTTCTGTAAAATATGGATGTCAGGGGTAATACTGTTCACAGTGAGAGTGCTGACAATCCTGTTCATTTTTTTTAAAGGATAGCAGTTGGCATTCCTGAAAAGCTGGCAATAACTTGAGTTTAAGAAAGCACAAACCCCTATTTTGATTCTGTATGCATAATGTAATTGACACCCACTGTTTCTTGATTACATACATACTGTACAACATTTGCTGTGTGTAATTTCATTGCATGGGAAAATCAAACTGCAATATATCAACAACACCATGCTGTGTTTGCAAAATTAAAATCAGGTAAGGAAAGTGGAAAACTAAGGCTGAACCCATAGGGTTTTCTTATGCATCGTACACACGATCGGAATTTCCGATGGAAAAAGTCAGATGGACTTTTTCCATCGGAAATTCCGACCGTGTGTATGTCCAGCAGATTTTTTTCATCGGTTATTCCAAGGAATTCCATTGGAGTTTACATAGAGAACATGTTCTATTTTCCTCCGATGGAATTCCTTCGGAATTCCAAGGTGAATTTGGTCAGACAAAGGTCCGTTCATGTGTACAGAGCTTTACTGTTCTTGCTATCTTAAAGTATTGATCTTGATGTAAATTATCTGGTTCTCAGGCAGGCACCCTTTACATCACAATGGATCTCCACAGTCTCCCTGGATTGTAGTGTAATGCAACAAAAATTGAAGTGCCACACCACTGCTAAGAGGTCAAGATAAAACTTTATACCAATAAAAGTCAGGAGGACAATCTAAGAAGTAGCCATTATCCCGGATTCACAAAGCACTTACGCTGACATATCTCCAGATACGCCGTGTAAGTACAAATATGCGCCGTCGTGTCTGTGCGCCGAATCCACAAACTTAGATACGCCTAAAAACAGACTTCATCCCACCGACGTAACTTGTCTACGCCGGTGTAGACAAGGCGCATATTTACGCTGGACGCATGTGGCGCTCCCATTGATTTTCTATTCAAATATGCAAATGAGGGAGATACGCCGATTCATGAATGTACTTGCGCCGGGCGCATGATTTACGCGGTTTGCGTACGTTTTACGTTTGGTGTAAAGTTATTCCCCATAGATGAGGCGCAACCCATGCAAAGGTATGGACCAGGGAACACAAGCCTACATATTTTACGTTGGACGTCTGTGAATATGGGCCGACGTAGGTCTGGCCGGGCGTAGGTTACGTTCACGGCGTACACAGTGATCCGGCATATCTTGGGCAGTTGTTCTGACATGGTTGTACACATGCGCACATGGATTTGTCTATGTCCCGACATATGCGCAGTTCATTTTAAGTACTTGTCTGGCATCTGGCCCATCATTTGAATGGGGTCACGCTTCATTAACATGGATCCCGTCTACTTCCACCTACTTCCACTTACGCTGGCTTACGCCAACGAAAAATACGCTACGCCGACGGAGAGTTGGGAGCATTTGCTTTGTGAATTCCATGCTTGCCTCTCCGCGATGTGCCGGCGTAACGTAAAAGAGATAAATATGTGCCGATGTATGTGAATCCGGGCCATTGTGTTTTGGGGGTCAAAGAGCGTCCCCTTCATCAGGCCTTGGAACTTCTTTCAATACTACTGATTATTTGGTTATAACCACTTTAGCCTCAGGTCTTTTCTGACACTTTTTGTTTACATGGAACAATCAGAATTTGTTGCTAGAAAATGTCTTAGTCCGCGTACACACGACCAAATCTGTCTGCTGGAAACGGTCTGCCAGACCGTCCCAGCAGACAGATTCGATCGTGTGTACGGGCGAGCAGACGGATTTGGCCAGCCGACAGATTTGAAAGCATGCTTTCAAATCTGTCGGCTGGGAACCCTTCTGCCCGACATGTCTGCTGGTTAGTACGCTAACCAGCAGACATGTCTTCTCGCACACGCGTCGAATGGATTCGACGCATGCACGGAGGTGATTTACTTCCTGGTGCGGTGACGTGGCGACGTCAACTTCACCACCACGTCACCGTGCCGTCTGCCGGTGGGGATTTTGGTTTGATCGTGTGTACACAATCAAACCAATACGTCCCCAGCAGACAGATTTGTTCAAATCGGTCTGCCCGACCGATTTGAACAAATCTGTCTGCTCGTGTGTATGGGGCCTTAGACCCCCCAAACATTATACATTTTTAAAGCAGAGGCCATAGAGAATAAATTGGTGAGTGTTGCAATTTTATATGTCACAATGTATTTTCACAGCAGTTTTGTAGAAAAAAAATTGTTTGAAAAAAAAAAATTGGAATTTTATTTTGATAAATATTTGTATTGTTTTCAAGAAAGAAAAAAAAATACAAATCATTTACATAAAACATTGTATATTAAAATACATATAAATAGACTGGGAATAAATACTAATTGAACAAGGGTAAATAATTGATGTACAAGAGTTTTTAAGAATAAATCATAAACGTAGAAGGGATTTATCAAAATGTTGTGGTAAATAAGATGTAAACCATGGGGACCATGTTTTCTAAAATTTGTCTATATCATCACAAACCATAGCAGTAAGTTTATCATTGGACATAAACCAATTAATTTTGTTCTTGACCAAAGTGGAATTTGGAGTAGAAGACCACCATGCTTTTGCCAATCTTTGTTTAGCAGCGGTGAATAAAAATGTCAAAAGACAGAATTGGGTATTGGTAACGTTTTTTGGTTTGAGATTAATAAGGGTACTATAGGGTTTTTAATAAGGGTACTATAGGGTTTTTGGAACGTTTTTTTTCTAAATAAGGTAAAAATCATTATATATATATTAGGCTAAAATTGTTTCAATTTAGGACATTTCCACCATATATGTAAAACTTTTGCAATAGCCAAACAACTTCTAAAACATTTATTTGAGATAGTTGGTTTAAACTTAGCTAAACGTTTGTGTCAGGGAATTAGTAGACCAGACTGTGTGGACTGCACAGAGAGAACCAAAAACACATGTAAGGTGAATAATAATGATGTTTATTAAGATAGGTGATAAATAAGTAAATACAAACAGTGTACTACTAACCAAACAGAAACCCACAAACAACAAATAGTATATACAGCAAAGGGGCAGTACCATAATCTCAGAAGTAAGCCAGGCCAGGGTTATACAAAGCAGATTAGCAGATGGACAATGGATTTTCCAGAAACATAGGGCCAGATTCACGTACATTGGCGCATATTTTGACCAGCGTAGTGCACCTCCTTTACATTAGACCGGCGCAATGTAGAGGCACAATCACCGTATCCTCGTAGTATTTGCGCAGAAATTAGCGCCGGTGTAAAGTAAATTCCAAGGCGTAAGGCGGAGTAATTCAAATTGGGAAGGATGTGGGCGTGTTTCATTGAAATGAGCCTTGACCCCTTGCAAATGAAGAGCCGGCCGGCTTGCGCATGTGCACATGAAGCAGACCATGGTCAGTACCTCTGTGCGCATGCTCACAACTCGGGAACGGCGCAATCAGTGAAATTGGAAGTGGACCCGGGCAACTTAGTGAACTACGCAGACAGCATAAATAGACAGACAGAAATGCCCTTCCTTTGCAAAAGTACATCAATTTGTATCCCTTCCTATACAGCAAGGTGCTTTTGTTCTGTTGTTTGTTGCGTTGTGACTTGTCTTTGTGATATTTGTTGACTGTTTGATCTAGTGTTTTGTAGAATATATTTGATAGTGTCTTTTGATGACTGGTTGTGAGACTTTTTGGTTGATAGATTTTGTTTGTTTGTTTTGTTGCTTGATTTTTCCTGCTTGTTTTTGTGAGTGATTTTTGGTGATTGTTTGGGAGAGAGTTGTTGTATGAGTATGACTGAGAGGAAGCGGAAGAGCAATTTTTCTTTGGGGGAGAAACAAATTATTGCCCGGGCCCTTACCCAATATGGCCGTTTCCTTCACGGCCCAGAGAGTGCCAACACCACCCCGGCCAGGAAGAAGGAGATTTTGCAGAACATTACCGACCAGGTAAATGCATTGGGGGGGGGGAGACCCGGACACGCGAGGGGATCGTAAAGAAAATCAATGACCTCTGGCGTGTGGTCCGTGGGAAGCTGGCCAAAATGGCAGTCCATGCCAGGGGCACTGGAGGGGGCCCACCATGCCCTGTTAGGCTGACAGTGGAGGAGGCTGACAGTGGAGGAGCGTGCGGTGGCCTACACCTTTAATAGACAACAAGTGGAGGGCCTGCCTGGCTATGACTCCAGTCAGGAAGCCGTGATGCCAGGTAAGGTTTTTTTTCCTATCTGGTGTGTAGCATGTGTGGGGGAGGGGGGAAAAAAGAAATATGTGGCAAGTGTGTGGACCCTCCAACCTGTGAATGTTTTGTGTCATCCACAGATGTGAAGGAGGGTGCTGGGCCATCTGGCCTGACCGCACCATCCCCGGGACAACAGCCTGATGAGGACCCCCAGACAAGGCCGGAGTCCTCGGAGGAGTTGGAGGAGGAGGAGTTGGAGGAGTTTGAGGAGGATGTCATGTTAGCCAGTGGATTGTTGTTTTTGGAGGAGTCTTCCTCTCTGGCTGGCAGCAGCCAGCCCTCCATAAGGGCTAGCCCCTCCCACTCCTCCCCCAACAGGGCTTCCCTCCCAAGGGCTTTCCCTTCTCCCCGGCCACAAGCATCAGCTGGAGGCAGAAAGTCCTTCCAGAAGACCAGGGGGTGGCCGAGGTTCTGCCCGCCAATCTCAGAAGGGACCAGGTCCTTCAGACCCACCATCTGGGACAGGTCAGCCAGACTTTGGTGCGGATGGAGGAGAGCCTGTCCTCCATAAAGGATACGCTTGGGGACCTGGACTGCCACTCCCGGGCTCTTACAAACTGCCTAAACGAACTGCAGACTACTACAGCAGACGTTGGGCAGGATGTGAGGGCCCTCATCCAGGCTTTCCAGGCCAATACGGCATCACTAAGTGCTGGACTGACGAGAATTGCCGTGGCCTTGGAGGGCAGGCCGCCAGGTGGGCAGAGACCAGGGGCTGCTCCTCCTTCCCCGGATTACCCCCCCCTCCCCATGAGTCTCCCCTGAGGAGCCGGGCCCGTGGCCGTGGGGGCCTCAGGCGTGGGTCACGCCAGCGGCATTAATTTGGTTTCCCCCTTTTTTTCTGGACTTTTTTTTTTCAGGACTTTTTTTTTTTTTTTGCTGGAATTTTTTTTTTTTTTCTGGTCAATTTTTTTTTATTTTGTTTGTGTTGTGAATGATTTTGGAATGTGGGGGTGACATTCCTGCCGGAAAAGGGGTGTCACCCTCATTTGTGGTGGAGAAGGGTTCCCCAGGACCAGGGAGAAGTGATCCCCAGGTCCGTGTGAATGGTGTATGAATGTACAGTGACATAATTGGAGCCGTGGCGTGGCGTTGCTGCTCACAAGTCCTGCATGGTGGGCTTGTGCTAATCCAATTTGATGAGGATGTGATGTGTCTGTGCTAGAGACCACAGTGGTGTGCATGCATGCATTCTCATTGTGCCATGATTAGTGTGTGTGTTTAACGTGCAAAGATGCCTAATGTGAGCTGTATCCTGGCTGCTTTTCCCTCAGAAGACGGGGTAGCCTCGGTTAGGGGGAGATTGTCTGGTTCAGGGGTCAGGTCATCACGTATGTCAATCTGCAGGCCCTTTCTCACTGCGAAGTTGTGCAGCATGCAACATGCACCGATGATCTGGCACAAGTTGGGGGAATACAACAGGGTCCCCCCAGTCTTATCCAGGCATCGGAAACGTGACTTCAGGAGGCCAAAGGTGCGCTCCACCACTGCACGTGTTTGGGCGTGGGCTTCATTGTATCTTTCCTCTCCTGGGGTTTGGGGGTTCCGGATAGGAGTCATGAGATGGGGTCCCAGTGCATATGCAGAGTCACCTGTAAGGGAAAAGACAGGAGGATGTTAGTCATGCATTTGCCCCTTGTGATGTGTGTATCATGGGGGGGACAGTCATGCCTGCCACACATGTCACTCACCAACCAGCCAGGTGTCCCCACACACGTTCTGTTCGAATTCCATTGGGATGGGGCTCTGATTGTATATGTAGTTGTCATGGCTGGATCTGGGGTGTTCGGCAAGGACGTGCCATATGAGGCCTTGGGCATCGACTATCACCTGTAGGTTGATGGAATGCCAATGCTTCCGATTGCGGTATATGTGCTCTGTCTCATGGGGGGGGGGGGCTGGAGTGCCACATGTGTGCAATCAATGGCCCCCACGGTGCGTGGGAATCTGGCAATTCTGTAGAAATCTGTCATTGCCTTCAGCCGCAAGTCCTCAGTGGTGGGTTTGATGATTTGGTTGGCCAATGCGTCTGAGGATTGCAGGGATAACCTGGTGCACACATCTGCTCATGGAGGATTGTGACATCCCAGCCACCACTCCACTTGTTCTTTGAAAAGAGCCACTGGCAAGGAAATGGAGTGTTGCCATGACCTTGACCAGTGGCTGCACTGCATGTGAGCGGTGTGTTCGGCTGGTGATGTCATCCTGCAGGGTTATGGTTAATTCCAGGATGGCATGAGGGGTGAATCTGAAGATGCGATACATCAGGCTTAAACTATGCAATGATTGCTAAGTTTTTGGGGAATATGTCCCGGTACTTTATTTTCGCCTCTGGCATCGGCCGTAAATCAGAAAAGTCATAAAAGTAAACACATAAGTTATCGACCTTAAACTAGCGTAGTTCCTCGTCATATACTGCAATTGGTATTGTTTCAAAAGAGTTCAAATGTGATTCCGCGCTATGGATATATTAAATTAGCAGGACTTGTATTCCTAGGGAGTTGAAAAAAGAGAGAACTGCAGCCTCTACATGTAAACGTGTATGAAGAAAAGAAGTAGTAGATGTGGTGCTGTTCTATAATTCAATTAATGAATACATTTGGCATAGAAAAATATTAATATAAAATGTTGATACTATTAAAGTGCATGCGTGCCTGTGTGCAATAGTGGAAAGTGCCCAATGTTGCAATAAATAATTTGTGCAAATAAACAAACAAACACATTGCAAATAGTGCAATCAAATATAGATCACTGATGTGATCATATAAAAATCCATGTGGCAAATAATCACAGAATCTGAATATTTCCACTCCTGCTGAGTGATATAATATGTGCAAGTAAACAAAGTGCAAACAAATGTGCAATCAAATATAAAAGTCCATATGGCAAATAATCACAGAAAATATTCCTACTCCTGCTAAATAATTTGTGCAATTAAACAAATAAACAAAGTGCAAAGTGCTCAGAGCACAGATAGCAAAACACCAGACTTCTAACTGCTAGCATTTCATGTTTTCTTTAACTCTAAATTCTTTGGGTTTGGAATAAACCATTTTAAAAGAGGTTAATAATCCATCATGGTCAAACCAATAAATAGGAATAATATCACATGACTGAATCAAGGGTAAATAATGTAATGATATAAAAATATGGCAAAGTCTAGAGCAAGTTTTATGTGGATTGAAGCAAAAGCTAAAATCTTTTATTTATTTTTTTGTTTATGTACTTCTCTCCAAGCATTTAATAATGAATATTGAGAAAGAAGGTGTGTCAGTTTATTGGAGGATAAATTAGAATAAGTAGATTTAGTGGCTTATATTGAAGATGATTTATTCAGTTGTGGAGTAAGGACTTTATTAGAGTCACCTGCAAAAATTGTTGGTCCTTTAGCATGTTTCTGAATTTTTGACAATAGATGTGAGAAAAAGGGCACGTGTTTAGTATCAGGGGCATAGTGAGTAACTAAGGTTATATGAATATTGTCTAAAAATGCTCATATTAATAAATATCCGCCAGAGGCTCTATGAGTCCTATTAGTTTCCAATCTCTCAAGAAGAATTGAGGGACATAAATCATGAAATACCTAATTTAAGGTGACATTGAGATTAGTAATTGATTCTGGAATGCCCCTAATACAAAGGTTAGATTTGCATGCTCTGTTTTCAGCATCTTCTAGATTATAAAGACATATAGTATACCAATGTCATGCTGGAAATTTTCAATAGTATTGCTGTGTTTTATAAGCAGAGAGGTATTATCTTTCATAGATATTTCCATTTTTTGGTGCAGTCATTAAGATTGATGAATTGTTTGGAGGTTTTATCCAATGCCACTTGTATTATATTATTGATTTCATGTAGTAAATCTGATTTTTTATTTTTATTTTAATGCAAAAAAAATCAATACATAACCTATTTTTTTGTAACATAAAAGATAATGCTACCCTAAGTACTGTAAATAGATACCAAACATGTCAAACTTTAAAACTGCGCACACCTGTGCAACGGCGACAAACAATGTAAGCTTTACTCTATATAGATGACACTTTAATAGCCTTTACAGGTTTCTACTTTAGATTTACATAAGAGGTCTGGTACTAAAATAAAATGTTCACAATCTAGTGTTCACAGTGATACCTCACGTGTGGGGCGATTGCTGTTTGTGTGCGTCTGGCTTTGCAGGCAAGCACGGGAGGACAAGGGCACTATAATTTTTTTTTTCTTTTTTACACGGTCACTTTAATTTTGTTTTTGATCACTTGTATTGCTGTCACAAGCGTTTACTTCTGGGAAACCAGAAGTGATGTAAGCTCATCACTTTTGGATTTCCATATCATAGAGGAGATCAAAGCCATTCCAGTCTTTGTTCACCTCTATGATCAGCTGGTGGAAGTGCCGTCTGGTTGATCGAGTGTCCTGGTGGGGTGAGACAGCCCAACAAAGCTTCATAATGCAGCAGAAGGGGGATGTCCCCCTCCCACTGCTTTTAAAAGCAATTCTAGTGGCTATTTAGCCACTAGGGTTGCTTTTACAAGACAGCCAACCGACAGCTTAAACAAACACGACCAGTGTCATGCCTGCATCCTTCCAGTATAACCACTTGAAGGCTAGCAATGTATGGGTATGACAATGGTCGGCAACTATGACCCCGAAAAGGGGATATCGTATTCAAATTTCGTATTGGATTAATATGGAGAAGTCCTGTTATTTTTCGCCCTGACGAAGAGGGCACTCTTGGGCCCCCAAAACAAGCTACTTCTTGGGTTGCCCCCTGATTTTTATTGGAATAAAGTTGTATCTGGATCTCTTAGCAGTGGTGTGGTTCTTCAATCTCACTTGTTTAGGATCAGGGGCATCGTCTCCTGGCCATTTCAGCTAGAGGAAATCATTTCAGCAGCTAAGCGAGTGATCTTATATGTATTTATCTAACATTAAGGTCTATTTTTATAAAAACAAAGGGCCAGATTCACAGAGCCATCACGCCAGTCTAACTGGTGTTAGACTGGAGTCATTTCAAATTACGCGCGTTTTCTAGCTAGTCGGAAACCTCAAACCATGAATAGACGGCTGCGGGCTTCAATCCGACTGGATTACGTGTTCCTACGCCTTCGGATCTACGCTGCAATAAAATTGCGGCCACTGGGTGGACTTCCCGTCATTTTCCGCGTCGGGGTATGCTAATGAGCTTTTGCCGGCGATCCCAGAAATTACGATCTTGATTCGCAATCTCTTACGGCACCTTTAGTCATCTTTTTTTTGCGTAACACTATACCAGCTTTTTGCTGGTCTAATATTAGACAGCCCATGTTAAGTATGGCCGTCGTTCCTGCGTCGAATTTCTACGTTTTCCGACGTCTTTTATTATTTTTTACGTAAGTCGTCCGGGAATAGGAATGTTCGTAAACGACGCTACTCAAACAACGAATGACATAACGATGTGATTTCGCGCAATGCACGGCGGGACATTTCTGAACGGAGCATGCGCAGTTCGATCGCCGCAGGGAAGGTCTTAATTTAAATGCTTCACGCCCCCCAATCGCGTATTTCGATTACGAGGCGAGAAATAGACTACGCCGCCGTAGCGTACGGGCAAAAATCTACCAGGATTCGGTGTAGAGCCTGGTGAAATACGGCAGCATAGAGTATTTTGATTACGCAGCGCAATATTAAGTGTATCTGAATCTGGCCCAAAGAGTCCAGTGAAACTGCATATTCATTTGTATTGTGTGAATAGGGGCAATGCTTCCTTTTCTCATGTTTTCTCCACAGCCAATGACGGCTTTCACAATAGTCACAACAAAGGTTTCAGCAGACAAAAAGTTAAAAACACAGATACATGTATTACCCTGCTTGATGTTAAAGAACTAAAAAAAATGAAGATTTTCTATATTAAAAACATCATCTTGGGTGATTTTAGCTATGTCTTTTCAGTCATTATACTGTTGGAGGACCCATGACCTGTGACAGAAGCAGAACTTTCTGACAGTGAGTAGGACATTTCCTTCCAGATAACCCTGATATTTCATTGTGATTGCACAAAATCATGCAGCGGCTAAAAATAACATAACCTTCTTCATGTTTCACAGTAGGTTCAATATTATTTTCTTTGAAATATTTGTAAGAAATATTTTGAGAAAAATAACTAGTAAACATCCTGAAACAAGAGTAAACAAGCCATAACCACACAGTCACTCACAATGATACAGTTGTAGAATGTAAGCATATACTTGTGTATTATAACTTTCTGAAACTTAATAGGGAACACAGCCATTTTGTATCTTCATTTCCTGTCCCTTTATGCATTATATTACCCCTTGCAATGGTAATTCAGATAGGAATAAAAGGAAATAAAACAGGGACAGTAACGATAAATCAAGACAAAGGTGATGAAGGAAAAAAAACAATGTTGGAGCTCAAATAAGTAACATATGCATCTGTTGCCTTATGGGTTTATATGAAATCTCCATTAACCGATGTAAATAATATTGAAATTAGAAATATATTTCAGTTAGAAGAAAATATTTTCCCTGATTACATCCAATATGGGCAGTAAACAAAAGCCTTATTTGACTCATCCAATCAGGCTGTGCCCAATATACATTTACTAGGTACAGTTAACAATTAGGGAGAACTATATTGGCCACTGTACAGAAAGGAGTGGTGATATGTAATGCTTTGTGAGCAAGCTAAAGCTCTTTTTCTTTTGTGTGGGAACAGACAGCTTTCACCATGGGCTGACCTGAAGTTAACAGGTAATCTAACTCTATACTTGTATCTTATATTGTATTGTAAATATGGGTGTTGTGGGTAATTTGTAAATACCATGTACACCAGGAAACCTACGCTGTACATTGTGTTGTAAATACTGTCTGGGGTCTAATTTGTATATATTATGTAACCCTATCAATAAATGTGCATTGCGAATGGAACTACCTCTTTGGTGTAAGATCTCTCAGATCTAGAAAAGGAGAAACAATCACTAAGAGTCGTAATTGATGGTTGGACTTTGAGGCAAGACTGAAGTATATAAAAGAAAATGTATTACATAGTAGTGAAAATAATGATATATAAAAACCATATAAATTGATAAAGAAAAAGAATATGGACAAAATACTTTGAAGTTTCCTACGGGTTTTGCCGTTGGGCTTCCTCAGGATGAACTAAAGAGGATTTTTGACAGTGTACAGATATTATTTCATAGTCTAGAGCACCATAGTGGATGTATCCATCCAAAGTGTCTGAAGCATTCCACAAGGGTATATAGAAGTACCAAAAAATTTTTTTGTGGGGGTTCCAATTGTGTCACAACAATGTGTTGACCATCAATAGTAAGAATCAATTGCACCTGCAATGGAATTCCATGGTATCGAGGGGAACAAAGGGAAATATGTAGGGCATTGCCAATTATTCAGAAAAAAATAATGATAAGCCCAATCTAAAATTCCATATAGTGAATTGAAGCTGGGGCAGTTCACACTCTATCATATATAGGCGATTGCAGAGCGAGAATCCAAATATAGTTTGGGTATTCAGCAGATGTGGGACAATATAGTCCAAAGAGCCAGCAGCTCTTAAAGCCCAAAGTAGATATGTGTGCCCCAGGGTAATAGCCTGTGCTATACCTCTCGGATCTAGATATGTATTTGTCCACACTTCTATGATGATTGAGGTGAATGCACATATACACATAACTAGTCAACACATCATAGACTCTATAATACATATATATTTTTTTTCCTAAGAGTCATTATAGGGGCTGAAATAAATGGTTGTATTGAACAAATATATATATATATATATATATATATATATATATATATATATATATATATATATAAAAAATCGGTATAATGTAATGACCACCAAATTCATTTTATACCCAAGAAACAATGCCTCCACCCTGGTTACTAAGAATTGCTGTGATATTATTGTTGATTATTGAGATTGCAATATGTGCATGTAATTGGCAGCATTAATGTATACAAGAAGCCATTATTGCTGGTGCAATCAAGCTTATTTAGGAAGATGAATGAAGACTGATCTAATGGTTAACAGTGACGTGATTTTTTTTATTTACATTTTTTATTTATATATCATAAAACATGTAAGAGAAGAGAGCTTGTTACACTCAATTCCCTTAGTTTCAATCTGTTATCAGCACAATTTTGTTCCATTTTGCTAAATGTATGTGCCAGTTACAGATGCATAAATAGTAGAAGATAATCAGAGTGTAGTGGATCTAGAACCTTTCTTGTATTTTACTGCTATCTAGATATATTTAAGGACCAAGATGTAAAGGATTTAGGATAGGCATTGAATTATTGGTAAATTGTTTGGGTTAATATGATAACACAATTCATGTTTGCCCATGTTCAAATACAAACGTCTCTTTCTGCTTTATTATATGCATGAAAATGAAGGTTAGCAGATGTATAGTGACAAGCTCAATATTGAAAAAGGCTTATTGTCAGATATCACACCCAAAAGCAATCCATTTTCATTTACACACAATTTTAGTTCAATCCTAATTTAAAATATCTCATAATAATAAAAAAAAGCCATATACGCAGGATGATTCATGGTACATGTAAAATTGGTGGAAGTATAAGATTATATATGCCATATACAATATGATACATGGTATAGGTCAAATGGCTAATATTTAAGAGTATATTTGCCATATACAAAAGATGATATAGTAAAAATAAAAAAAGTATATTTCTCAAATAATAAATGTATTGATGTGGGAACATGCCTACAGTTTTATAAATGTAAACAGGAAAGGGGAGACAATATTGCCAACGTTATTATCTGATTGACGCTATCAAGAGCTTTCAGCAATGTGGTAGCTTCAGTTTGATGAAACATTTTTGGCCCAGTCATATAATGGGAATGAAAAGATATGGATAGGAAAACAAGAAAGAAAAGGCAAGAGGTATGGGAACTGTGGAAAGAGGAAGAGGGGTCATGGGTGTTCCCAGACAGTAGCAAAAGCTACTTTAATCAGCCAATAAATCATGAAACTCTTGAGAAAGTTGGAAGACCATCCAAGTGACCAAAGTACATGTATGTGCATCTAATTTATCATATTGTGTGGCTAATATATGTTCAAGATGGAATACAATTCAGCCAAATGAGATATCTGTGGTGTTTGTCTATAGCTGTCATTGCAGTAGCAAGGACATCAAGTGAAACATATTTTTAAATACTGTATTTATTGGCGTATAACACTCACTTTTTTACCCTGAAAATTGAGGGTAAACTGTGCCTGCTTTTTATACGGAGAGGGCTGTGAACGTTTTTCTCCTGAAACTTCCCTCTTAAAGTTATGGGCGTGTTATACACCTGTGCGTGTTATACGCCGATAAATACATTACATTTTATAGATAGGCAGACAAGACCCTGGTTGGGTATTAGCCACAAGTGAGTCAGCTTGTGCAAGCTGGTAAGCATGCACTCTGTGTGGTGGTGGATTCACTATTGTCTGTCTAAGTGATTGTGGTATTTACAAGAGGAGGACTTCAAACACCTTGGGGTTGATTTACTAAAGGCAAATCCACATTGCACTACAAGTGCACAGCCAGTCTTTCCTGAATAACTTACTCGTAAGTTCAGCTGTGACAGACCTAGCCAGGACAGAGGCTTTTGGAGAGGACTGAATGCTAGCCTCTTGCCTTCTGATTATGGGCCATGGATTTTAAGGGAACAATACTGCAAAGTGTATGCCTGGGGACCTTGACGTAATGTTACTTTGGATTCAAGTCCATGTCCCCCCAGAACACACAGACTCTGGGAACCCTGTATATGCCATATTATAGTGATGGCTTCATAATTTTGGGGCTCATCGAAGATGCTGATGTCATCTACTCCAGCCACCTGTCTGTTGTCTGCTATAATGTGTTTATTGTAAATAAAGCTAGTATGGGATCTAAGTCTTTCACCCATTCTTGTTTGTGTAAATTAACTCTGCTTTTGTATGAAGGTTTTCTGTGTTGATTTATGATAATGTGTATTCTAGTTAGGGAGCTACGAGAAGGCTAGGAACTCAAAGGTCATGCCTAGGCTGTCTAAAGGATTAGTAATTGGCTCAAGCTAATTAGGTTTCTGGTTACAGCTTGTACTGTCATCCTTTTGTATATAATGTGTGAGATCTCAAATAAAAGGCAATTCCTGATGTACTCCAAGTCTGGTGTAGTCTGTCCGAGATGATAAGCTTGGGTAGCCCATGTAAGTGAAAGATCTCCTGAGCAAAAATGTAAGCCAGATCTTTGGTTCGGTCAACCACCATAAAGATAACTGTGTTGCCAGGGGGCGTGGCTTGCGCGCGAGGAGAATGGAAGCCTAGTGCCGGAGCTCCCGCTAGCCGGACCTACAGCGACGAATCTACAGCCGCCACACTGCACTATCGACCGCGCAATCCGCCGACTGAAACGCAGGAGGACTCCAGGGTAACTATGTCCCGCAAACGAAAGGAGGAACGTTACCTCCAGAAGCTCACGGCTTTTTCGTTCCAGCCCGCTCGGCGGGGCCTAGTCAAAGATGGCGCCGAGGAAGAGACAGGGCGGACGCCTGCGGCCTTCACGGACCTCCATGGCAGTGACCAGGAAGACACACCAGGGGGAATGTCATCCCCAACCCACGCTGGATCCCCTCCGCTATCCCCTGGCATTGGAAGCCCTGCAAAAGCGCGGATGCGCTTGGATCCATCACGGCAACAAGGAACTGTGAGTACCATGCTCCATAACCCTGACGCCATTTCCTCACTGCAGTCCTCCATTGCGGCCTTCCCCACAACAGGACAGCCAGTTTTAGACTCTACCATGAAGGACATGTTAATGCTACTGCAATCCTCACTGATGTCCAACCTGTCCTCACTGATGCACAAATTCTCTACTGGCATGCAGCACATGGGTAATAGAGTGTCATACATGGAGGAAAAAATGGAGGAATGCACAGTAACTGTAAATGATCTTGTGGATGAATGTATGGCTCAGAAGGAAGATAATGAATGGGTCAAGGCCAAATTAGCGGACCTCGAGGACAGGTCCAGACGCAATAATATAAAACTTAGGGGTGTCCCAGAATCTGTCCTCCCTGCAGACCTCCGCACATACGCGGGCACCCTATTTTCCACTCTTTTGCCTGAATTATCCCCTATTGAGCTAACGGTGGATCGCATCCACAGGATCCCCAAGCCGCGCCACCTAGCGGACACAGTCCCGAGGGATGTGCTCCTCCGCATCCACTTCTACCAAGCGAAAGAACAGCTTCTATCTAAAGCTAGAGCACTCCGCACACTACCCGCTCCCTATGCGGACATCCAAATGTATGCTGATCTCTCCCAACACACACTACAGATGAGGAGACAGTTAAGTTCCGTGACCAAGGCCCTTACTAACCACAAGATAATCTACAAATGGCGCCACCCTGCCACCATCCTGGTAACACACAATGGAATCCCACACGCTATCTCCACTGCTGAAGGGGGTGCAAAGCTACTTCTCTCCTGGGGCATCATTCCGGAGCTACCTAAAGCCTATCCTAATCCAATGGAGAAATCCTCTCCCTCTCACAGGAGCCCCCGCCATATGGAACGCCCTGCTACCAAGACCCATTGAACCAACCACAGTTGACAGCAGGCACATGCTTTATCATGCGATAGTCCGCACCGGCTGGCAGCTGGTATGCTGCACTTGTTCTTGTTCTTGTTGATTGTTACTGCTCTCCGCTCTTCGTTTCTTTGAGCCAAAACTTTACCCCTCAGTTGCTCAGCAATAAGGCTTTGTCCACCCTGCTGATTTATACTTGTTTCTTTTAATTATTAATTTTGGTTTTGACTGTTTTATAGTCCTCACCTGGATTCCAGCCTCGGAACACTCTTTCACAGGATCCTCATCCATCCCAGCTTGAGCAGAAGTTTAGGTGACGATTAACCGGCATCTGGTAACCGTAAGTCTTCATTCTTGCACGGTAATCCTCTATCTGGACACTATGTCGTTCTCCATTCTGTCGCTGAACGCGAATGGACTGAACCATCCGGTCAAGCGCTCTTCCATGTGGAAGACTGCACTATCGCTCAACTGCGACATATTGTGCGTTCAGGAGACCCACCTAATACATCAATCACACCCCCGCTGCCAACACCGTCAATTTCCACATGTCTTTACATCTTCATATACGAAGAAGCAAAGGGGAGTGTTGATTGCTATCCGGGACACAATCTCTTTCCAACTACAGGACAGTATACTTGACCCTGAGGGTCGATTTATTATTTTAATCTGTTTAATTAATAATGCTCAATACACCTTGGTATCACTGTATGCACCCAATGAGCGTCAAATAACGTTTCTTAAACATGTTATGAAAAAGATCAGGAAATCTCAAAAAGGTCAACTCCTATTGTGCGGAGACTTTAACCTGGTCCCAGACCAGGTTATGGACTCCACTGCAGGCCCCAAGAGACACGCATCACCCTTAAAAAGTTTTATGTCATTGAACGAATTGTTTGATGTGTGGAGATGTTGTCACGCGAGTGAAAAAGATTATACCTTCCTCTCCCCGCGTCACAACACCTACTCACGGATAGACCTGTTCTTATCTGATAGATCGTTACTCCAGAGGGTCACTGCCTCCATGATCCACCCCACCACTTGGTCGGACCATGCCCCTGTCAGCATAACTGTTGACTCTCAGGCCTCCCCGACGAATTCTTATCTCTGGAGGGTAAACAACTCCCTACTACGAAACAGACACGCTGCTGGTCTTATACAGCAACGGTTGGAGGAATACTTCTCCCTAAATTCCCACTCAGTAGCTGACCCGGTGGTGGTGTGGGCTGCCCACAAGGCGGTGATTCGCGGAGTTTTTATACAACTAGGGGCTAGAGCGAAACGTACTAGAACACGAAAAATAGACCAACTGACAGCTGATATAGAGCTCGCTGAATCCCAAAACAAGGCTTTGCCCTCTTCCTTTCTGCAGGCCAAAATATTTTCTCTCCGCCACGAGCTACGATCTTTTCTCTTAGACTCCTTTGAAAAAGCTTGCACGAAAGTTAGGGCCACATCTTACGCAACGGGGAACAAGGCAGGCAGGTTGTTAGCCTTAAAAATACGAGGCCACAGAACTAAATCGAAAATTTCATATATCTCCCACCCCCACACCAAAGAGAAATTGATGAAACCCCACGACATCTCGAACGCTTTTGGCACCTACTATGCTGACCTGTATAATTTGCAGAATGACAAACATACGGCTCAACCATCCCTGAAAGAAATAGCAACCTTCCTAGAAAGACTTAATCTGCCCTCATTGTCTGAATCCCAACTAACGTCGCTCAATGAACCATTTACGGCCACAGAACTAGAAAACACAATTAATAATCTACCCAACGCCAAATCTCCAGGACCTGATGGTTTCACAGGGGAATACTATAAAATGTTCCAACATGCCCTTACCCCCACTCTCTGTGAAGTCTTTAATCTAGCAGCGACATCCTCATCCTTCCCCCCAGACATGTTGTCTGCGACGGTAGTAACCCTCCCTAAACCGGGTAAAGAACCGACCTCGCCCCAAAACTTCCGTCCAATCTCCCTCCTCAACGTGGACACCAAACTGTACGCTAAAATGATAGCTAATAGAATGAATGCAATCCTCCCCACACTCATCCACACAGACCAATCGGGCTTCACGAAAGGAAGGCAGGCATCAGATGCCACAAGGCGGATGATAAACGTCATCCACCAAGCAGGAGCATCTGGAACCCCCTCTGTACTCTTGTCCCTAGACGCTGAAAAAGCGTTCGACAGAGTGCACTGGGGGTTCCTGTCTTCGGTTCTCACCAAATTTGGATTCACAGGCCACATACACAATGCAATTATGGCACTATACTCTAACCCCTCGGCCAGAGTGTACTCTGCTGACTCGTTGTCATCCCCGTTCACCATTACTAATGGGACAAGACAGGGTTGCCCCCTCTCCCCCCTGATCTTCAACCTGATAATGGAAACACTAGCCCAATCCATCCGTACAAACCCACACATATCCGGCATAATGGTAGGAGGTCATGAACAAAAAATCAGCCTATTTGCTGATGACGTCATACTCATGTTATCTGACCCATCCTCGTCACTCCCCGCGGTCCAAGAGGCTCTAACTTGCTTTAGTAAAGTATCTTACTATAAAATTAACGAAGCTAAATGTCATATATTAAACCTAGGAATCAACCCCACCACTAGTCTCCTTCTGCAACAACTTTACCCGTACGCATGGGCGGATCATAGCATCACCTACCTTGGCATTCAATTGACAAAATCTACTAGGCACTTATTCCGCTCCAATTACATCCCCTTTCGTAGTAAACTACAAACTGATCTGCACAAGTTGGCATCCCAAGAATTGTCCTGGACGGGCCGCCTAGCGGCCTTCAAAATGTTCCACTTACCCCAGATCTTGTATCTCTATAGGACTCTTCCAATCAACATACCAATGCAATTCTTCAAATCCCTACAGTCTATCTTATCCTCCTACATATGGCAGGGGAAAAGGGCCAGAAGCGCACACTCCACCCTTATTAAGAACCGTAAGGCAGGAGGTACAGGCTATGTGGACTTTCACCACTACTATCTGTCCACTGTCCTTACCCAAACCAGAGAGTGGTTCCTGCCTGAACCACACACCCCGTGGGGAAGAATGGAGTCCGCTCTACTTCCTAACTCTTCACTAGCCTCCTGGTTGCTCTCCACCACTTCCAAAACTAAACTCCCCTCCTCCTTCCCCCCCACAATGTCTGCCACGGTCCGTGCATGGAACAAATTTGTTCACAGCTGCCAGGGGTACCCCGACAATATCCCCTTACGAATCCCGATTGAGACTCTACAATTTAACATAGACATGATATCCTACAAACATTGGCGAGGAAAAGGCTTAATGTTCATTGATGACTTATACACTAATGGAAGCTATAAATCTTTCCCTGTTCTGCAACAGGAATTCAACTTACCCAACTCAGACATGTATCTTTACATCAGAACCCGACATTTCCTATCGGCTTCTCCCTACTGGGATCGTCGTATACCTCCGTCCATCTGGTCCTTTCTTACACACCCCCCTCCCTCCCAAAAGGGCACTTCACTTTTCTACAATGTTCTCCAACAGAAGTCCATATTCTCAAAATCGACAGCCATACTCAAATGGGAATTAGACCTAGATAGTTCATACACCACCCAACAATGGGCTAAAGCCTGCACGGCCACTTATAAAGTTACTAGTTGTTCTACCCTCTGGGAACTATCCACCAAAATTACACAAAGATGGTACTTAACCCCTGACAGATTGTCCAAATTTGGTACAAATCACGGTGATCGGTGCTGGAGGAACTGTGGGCACCGAGGGACGCTACTCCATACTTTATGGAGCTGCCCTAGCTTATCTCAGTACTGGACTGCGGTCTTCCGCGTGATTTCCGAGGCCTCTCACACTACAATTACTCCCCAGCCTGGTCTAGCGCTCCTGTCGCTCGACCTGGACCAGGTCCCATTCCACGCTAGACATACTGTCCTGCACATTCTGCTGTCTGCAAGACTCACCATTACAAGAAACTGGAAAAATCCTGTCCCCCCCAGTATAGGGGCTGCCATACAAACCACACAATTACATTGTATATATGAGAAAGTGCTGGCATTCAGGGATAAGCATAAAGAAGACACAGCAAACCGTTGGAACCTATGGACCTCCTGGTACGGCAGGAATTGCATGAGCTCAATTGCCTTGCCATAAGGTTATTGGTCCAATTCTTTAGAAATTTGAGGGAGAGTTCACCTCAGGGCTCGAGACACAGTCGTGAACCCAGTTGGGGGTGTCTGGAGTCAGAGGTGGCCCTCCCAGGGACCAAGCATATCAAAGGCGCCCTTCCCCTGGCTCTATTGTCACACGGTGGCAGATTTCGAGATTAGACTCCTGACATAGTTAAGTGTCTAGTTATACATTGTTGAAATGTCATGAAGCTGTTTGATCACCATGTTTGTACATGCTCCGGTACCGTCTTGAGTCATTACCTGTCATGATATTATGCTTCATAGAGTGTTCCGACTACGCTGACTTTTAAATGCATAAATCCATGCTGTAATACTCCATTTTGCATTGTTCTGTAAAACAAAACCTTAATAAAAATCTATTGATGAAAAAAAAAAAAAAAAAAAAGATAACTGTGTTGCCCTGAGAGTTGAGTAATTCCACAATGAAATCCATAGACAGGTGTGTCCAAGGCCTCTCTCCATTGGATATGGGTTATAAGAGGCCCACTGAAATGTGTGGTATCTTACTCTGAGCACAGTGGAACAAGCAGCTATGGATCAGCGTGTAGACTAGGCCACCAGAATTGGTGGGAAATAGCCCAAATGAGTTGATTCTTCCCTGGTGGCCAGCAGCCTTTGGAGAATGGTAAGCCTGGAGCACAGCAGTGTGGGGACTCTCACAAGGTTTCTCAGGAGGAGAATGGATCTGAGTGGCAAGAAATCTGTCACCCAAAGGTGAAGTGAGACTGGTACAAACCATAGCCAGAATATTAACCTCCCTGGCGGTCTTCCCGTGTGTGGCACGGGGTGAGATTTTTAAGCTAAGATCGGTAACCCCGTGCCACACACGGACTTGCCTCGCTGGATGCAGAAAAAAAGTTTACTTACCTTTTCTCTGCGATCCAGCGATGAATCTCCGCAGTACACGGCGGCCGGATGTCCGCCTGATGCTGTGTGTACCGCCCGTACACGACGTAGGGGGGGGAACGGCGCCAAATTCAAAAATGTAAACAAACACTATACATACAGTACACTGTAATCTTATAGATTTCAGTACTGTATGTAAAAAATACACACCCCCCATGTCCCTAGTGGTCTGCCCTGTACACTACATGTCCTTTTATATAATAAAAACTGTTCTTTCTCCCTGCAAACTGTAGATTGCCCATAGCAACCAAAAGTGTCCCTTTATGGCAAAAATTGTTTTAGAGCAGCTAAAAAACAGCGATAATAAATCAGAATCACTTGCAGAATTTAGCGATAGCGATTTATGGGGAAATTCGTCATAAAAAAAAAAATAATGACAGCAAAAATTCTGCAACTGAGCAAATTTCAGTGATTTTGATTTGATTACATTATTGAATAATTTTTACTATAATTATATTATTATTTGTTATAATTTTTTATAATTATTTATTATATTATAATTTTTAATAATAATAAAAAAAAAAATCATACCCGGGATGCCTATTAGACTCTTGTTTGGATAGATTTCAGTGAGTTATTCCTAAGAATTACAAGCCTACAGTATAAAACGCCAAATTCCCTTGCAAATAATGGTACCGCTTTAAGCACCTAAAATCTGAAAGAATCATACCGCCAGGGAGGTTAATGGAAGTAATCACAGGAACAGGCACTGACTCCATCTTGGAATCAGAGGAAACCCTGTAACGTTATAGCTAGGTTTATCCAAATTTGGCATTCTAACATACAAACACCATAGGTTAACCATCATGAGGTTGTGTGTAGTGGATATGAACTAATATGTCACTAAATTTACTCTGTCCATCCCTGAGCTACAACATTGTAAGAAGGATTTAGAGAAGGGTAAATGCAAATGCATGGCAGAGGCTGAGAGAGATCTTCCCACCCCAGGCTCACACCAATTCTCCTGTTCACATAACTGAGTGGGAAGACAACAGCTTTAAAAGAGATTACCAAACACAGGGTGGGCAGGTTAAAGACAGACTGATGTCTGTATCCTTTCCCTGACAGACTGTGTTCCCACTAAGAGCCACATCACAGGCAATAACTATAACAAAAATACAGGAAAAGAATAACCCTCATATATAAAAAGTTATTAAAGGTTAAAAAAAAAAGTCAATGGTTTGCACAGAGCAGCCCTGATCCTCTTCTTCTTGATTAAACCCACTGGTGCTTCTGGCTCCTCTCTCTTGACCAGTGCCTCTAGTTGCAAGCTGCTGGCTATGGGGCACTGGTGCATGTTTGCTTCTGAGCCCTATTCTATATGTACATAAGACACATAGAGCCGCGGCTCTGCCCCACCTTTACTGTCTCCTCATTGGCTCTATCCTCATTGATGAGAGATACTCGGGACAAACAAGATTCTCATGCACATTGCTGGCTTGAGATGGGGCTCAAGTGAGTATTAAGTGGCTCTGGGGGAGAAGCACACAGAAGGTTTTTTACCTTCATGCATGGAATGCATGAAGGTAAAAACCCTTAATCCTTTAGAACCACTTTAAGTTGAATAAGGACTATGAGAGGTCTCATGTTAGGCAATCACCTAACAAAAGGTAGGCTAACATATCTCCCAGGGATGTTTGACATCCTCAACTTGGTAAAGTAGAACATTGAAATAATTCAGTCGGAACTATAAGGTAATAGACCCAATAGCAACAGCGTGTGCAGTTATGTCTTGTGTAAAGACATATGATATAAGAGTACAGAAATAGAAATCTATGGCTAAAGATTTATTGGTGTCACTCTCCTGCACATAGTGGAATAACATTTTAGCTTTTAGTAGTTAGGAAGGAAAATCTGGTTTGTTACCTCATCAGGGCATTTGCTGCTATCAAACGGTATTTATGTAGCATAGCAAGTGTTACCCCATTGGAATGTTCAGGTCATAGACAAATGATAAAAATAATTAACCAAAAAAAATATTAAGGTAAGTCTCCTGTTTATTCCATCTAATTGGGGTGGGATTTCTATGCATGGGGACTAGATCAGTTAAAGTCCTTGTAAGTAGGTATTGTAGTGGCTTAACCACTTTAGCCCCGGGCCTGTTTTTCAGATTCAGTGTTTACGAGACTAAAACATTTTTTTTTGCTATAAAATTACTTAAAACCCCCAAACATTATATATTTTGTTTTTTCTAACACTCTAGAGAATAAAATGGCAGTCATTGCAATACTTTTTGTTACACCGTATTTGCGCAGCGGTCTTACAAGCGCACTTTTTTTGGAAAAAAATCACTTTTTTAAATAAAAAAATAAGACAACAATAAATTTGGCCCAATTTTTTTACATATTGTGAAAGATAATGTTACGCCGAGTAAAATGATACCCAACATGTCACGCTTAAAAATTGCCCCCGCTCGTGGCATGGCGTCAAACTTTTACCCTTAAAAATCTCGATAGGCGATGTTTAAAAAATTCTACAGGTTGCATTTTTTGAGATACAGAGGAGGTCTAGGGCTAGAATTATTGCTCTCGCTCTAACGATCGCGGCGATACCTCACTTGTGTGGTTTGAACACCGTTTTCATATGCGGGCGCTACTCGCGTATGCGTTCGCTTCTGCGCGCGAGCTCGTCGGGACGGGGCGATTTAAAAAAAATTTTTTTTTGTTTTCGTATTTATTTGTATTAATTTTACCAATTTTTAACACTAAAATAAAAAAAAATAAAAAAATTATCACTTTTATTCCTATTACAAGAAATTTAAACATCCCTTGTAATAGAAAAAAGCATGACAGGTCCTCTTAAATATGAGATCTGGGGTCAAAAAGACCTCAGATCTCATATTTAGGCTAAAATGCAAAAAAAAAAAAAAATGTTAAATGTCATTTTTCAAATGACATTTAAAAAAAAATGTCTCTTTAAGACGCTGTTTGGAACTGACGTTTGACGTCACTTCCGCCCAGCAGAGCTACGGGGATGGACGAGGGAAATTTTTTCCCTCACTCGCATCCCCGCTGACCAGACGAGCGCACCCGATCGCCTCCGCCGCTACCGACGGCTCCGGTAAGCGGCGGAGAGCGCGGGAGCGCAGCGGGAGGGGGGTGACGCTCGTCCGCTACCGATAACGGCGATCTCGCGGCGATTCCGCCGCGGAGACCGCCATTATCGTTTACCCGACCGCCCACAGAAGAGATGGATATCTCAGTTGTGGCAGCAGCTGCTGCCGTTACCGAGATATCCATCCTCAAAGTGCCGACGTATACCTGCGGTGGGCGGTCGGGAAGTGGTTAATAAGCATATTATCTTTCTGGGGCAGCTGTATTAGTCTTTTAAGCAAGTTTTGAAGAGGTTTAAACTGCTGTTTAGTTTATCCAGGTGAAGAAGAAGTGTGAGACCAGTGCAAGGACTAATTTCGGGAGAGACTATAACCAGGATGTTTGATGAATTGACCACATTCTGGATTTAGTGGTGGAATGAGTATTATTTTCCAGTAGCAGGGGTAGGAGAGGTTGGCTTATCTCTGAGGTGTGTTTTGATAAATCAGGTGGATCCTTGCTCTGTCAAAGTCCACTGTGCCATGTATCTGGGGAAGAGACAACACCAGAATGCAGTATGGGAGGAAGGCAAAGGCAGAGGAAGCATCATGTCTTTGGCCGATGTTTTGCTAAAAAAAAAACTTGGGTCCTGCCATTCATGTGGATGTTACTTGACATGTACCACCTAACTAAACATTGTTGCTGACCAAGTAAATTCCTTCATGCAAATGGTATTACCAAGATGCAGTGCCTTTTTTCAGCATGATACTTTGCCCTTCCACAAAGAAAAAATGGTTTAAGTATGGTTTGAGGAACATAACAGCAAGTTAGAGGTGTTGAATTGGCCTCCAAATTCTCCAGATCTCAATCAAGACTAGCATCAGTGGGATGTGCTGGAAAAACATGTCCCATTCATGGAGGTCCCACTTCACACATACAGACTTGAAGCAACTACTTTACTACATTAGTGGAGACACTATGAAGAGCAATCTGTGGGTATTACCCTTCAGGGTATAGGTAGCACCACACACCCAATTTTCTTCTCCAGTTTTAAAGCAACTACTGATGGCTTGGTGCAAGATACCACAGCATACCGTCGGAGGTCATAGCTAAGCACTGAACTATTGTGCGAAATGCATCAGCTTTTTATCCCACTGCTTGCTGTGCTGTGCTTTGTAGTGCTTTTTATCCTTTATACAACAATAAAGGCAACTATTTTTGGAGTGCGGCTGTCCATGATTTTCTTTCATTTATTTTTGCCTTGTGTATTGCCAGCACCCACGGTCTTTGAGGAGGACACTAATTGCTTATTGCACTCATCTGGAGCGGTGATCCTTTTTCTTTCCTTCTGTAACCCAGGGCTGGATCTAACCTGTCTGGTATGGGAGTGCAGTAAAAAATTACAGAGGCAGAGGATGAAAAGTCAGAAGTTTGTAGGGTAGTGTACAGAGGCCATGTGTTTGTAGGGCAGTGTACAGGGGTCAGCAGGGTGGAGGAGATAGGTCAGCAGGGTGGACAGTGGCCAGAAGAGCAGTGTATGGGGTCCACAGTGTGGAGAACAGGGGTCAACAGGGCAGTGCACAGGGTCTACAGAGTGGAAGACAGTAGTCAACAAGGCAGTGAACAGGGGTCTGCAGGGTGGAGGGTTTATCAGGGAGGAGGATGGGGTCAATGATGGTAGGGCAGAGGAAAGGGGTTACTGGCAGGGTACAGCCTCCCCATCAGCACATAGCTGAGATTGCAATCCCTTAGCCACAGCCTCAGCACAGTGTACAGCTGGCTACTTTAGCTGCGCTGCCATTCTGTAGCTGGGAATTTCACATGTCAGAAAGTTAATGACACCCCAAATGCAGGTTGCAAATGCAGTGTGTTTGCCTGCACCTGCTCGCTTGGTACTTTTGTATCATGTGATATGGTTGCAGTGTGTTCTAATAAGTAGTACATAAATCCTCTTATCCCCCCCATTCCAGCATAAACCCTGCCCCCAACCTCCCTTCTAGCACAAATCCTCTTACACCCCCATATGCATGAATCCTATCCTCCCCACCCAGTACCCCCTCCATGTCTGTACAGACACCACCATAAATCCTCCAATCCCCCAAATCTTCTATCCACAGACACTGTCATTCCCTCTGTAACTCCTCTTTACTTCTGTGATCCTTCATCCTGAACATTCTTCTTTACCTCCATCCTTGACACTCTCCTATTTGAATCACTCTGCTTCTACTCCCCTCCATTTTCTGCACTGGTAATTATAGAGAAAAGTCCAGGGGAAGTTTCTCTGGCTTGGTTTGACCAGTGTGACAGGCTGAGGTGAGAGTCAGAGATCACAGCTGGGCAGTACCTAATTGCCAGTGCTAGCGATGATACTAGTGCCCTGCCCCCTCCCCCTCCACATTTTACCAGTTGTGTTCCAGCCCTGGGAGAAGTTTATTAGCCGGGCACAGCAGCTGGAGTAGCGGCAAGAAGGAAGGGGGGTGCGTTTGGCTGTCACAACTGAAATCTGGGGGGGGGGGGGGCATAGCCTAGACCTGGCCATGCTTTAACCCCTGTTTATTTTGTCTTTTTTTATGTTTTTTGGAACACACCTGGTTACATGCTTAGATAAATATATTGGTCATCATATATATATGTGTGTGTATTTATATATATATATATATATATATATATATATATATATATATACATACATATATATTATATACAGGGGCGTTGCTAGGTCTCCAAAAATCTGGGGCTAGAGCCCATAGTAGCAAAGTAAAGAAATTCATACACTTGGGCGGGCATACATCAGGTTCCCCAAGGTGTCCCCTAATCCTGGTCCCCAGGTGTCCTTTGCTGGGTGCTGTGTTCTGCCCACATCTTAATCCTTTGGTCTCCCTACTGGGTGCTGTGTTCTGCCCACCTCCTAGTCCTCTGGTCTCCCTGCAGAGTGCTGTGTTCTGCACACTTCCTAGTCCTCTGCTCTACCTGCAGAGTGTTGTGTTCTGCCCACAGCACCCAGCAGGGAGACGAGAGAATTAGGATGTGGGCAGAACACAGCACCCAGCAAGGACACCTAAGGACTTGGATGAAGGGACACCTGGAGGCACCTGATGTAATAAGGGGGGCTTGGGAGACCCTATCAATTAACACTCATATATATATATATATATATATATATATATATATACAGTATATATATATATATATATATACACACACACACACACAATACAGAGTGCACCTTTTCTGCCTGCCATCTGACACCTCCATTACTTCAGTGTTTATACAAGTCTTGTAAAAGATTTTTGCAGTGGGGGCTGACTGTTCACCTTGCATGAAAAGAGACAGCTTTTAGAAGTCAGGCATGGAGGGCTCAGGGTCAAGGGGCAGCTCAGCACTTCCAGAGGGAACATTAATGAGAGGAGAGGATGAGAGTCATACAGAAGACAGTCAAACATGCAAGAAGATCCAACTAGAAGAATCTGAAGGTGGTGAGAGTCAAAGTACAGGGAGCATCAGACACACAAGGTGTTTCTACAGACAATGCTTTGGGAAGAATTATGATCACTCACGGATCCTCAATAATCATATATTGACCACGCATCACTACCCTTCAATCCGACGCTTACACACTGAGCTGTGTTGGCTCTCTGCAACCCCTTCAGGTTGGAGGGACATGAACACACACTCTTCTCATCAGCTATCTTACCACACTCAAGCTGACAGATGGCAAACTTATACTGGGCACCAGATTTGGGGCTCCAGCCTCAATAATAGCCACCCCCGTAGTGATGCCCCTGTGTATATATGTATATATATATATATATATATATATATATATATATATACATATATATATATATATATATATATATATATATATATATATATATATATATATATACATATCTCCTTTGTTTCATTGTCCATGAAGCAAACTCTCCTTTCTTTACAAAGCACACATTTCTAAATGTATCAAAATTGCTGCACAAATGACATATTGCATGATCAATATAATTTTATAGCTTTAATTAAATGGGAAAATGAATTTCAAGTTTGTTTTTATTGAGCAGCATTCTGTATATGGTTTATGTATCTCTTCAAAATACAGTGGGAAAAAACCACCATCAACTATTATATCATAAAAAAATAATCAATTTTCTATATTGCAGGCATAATGTTTATAGAATGTACCATAGATAGAGATGCAATTTAGGTAAAGTAGCAATCATCTTAATCAAATTTGCATAGTGCGCCTTCAGTGTAGTTTTTTTTAGGTAATTTCAGCTCTTTTACTAAATAAACAGTTTGGCTATTTAGTGTTTATGAGAAGCATTTGCTGTCTGACACATTGATGGACTATTAAATTGGAGCCATTTCATTACCTCTCCACTGGGATGTCCTGTTAATTATCAATCTGGTTCACAAGTTAATAACATTATATGGTACACCTTTGTTCTATACATGTTTCAGCAGATGGCAAGTTAAGCATAGTAAATTAACACCAACTTACTTTTTTAACTTTAAGTTGACAAACTCAAAGGGAAGCATCATAGGTTTCAAATCTTTTATTGTAACATAGATATTTCTGATGAGCATAAACACAAGAGGATTAAACCTCTTATATGTGTGTACAATATATATCTATATATATATATCATGTATGTTGATACATTATAATATTATCCTGTATTTTCATTAGACTGCTCAATAATTCAAATCTGAGGACATGAATTTATAGAAAAGAAGAATCTTAAAAGCTTAAAATGGTTGTAAAGTTTTTTTATTTATTTTTTTAGATAACAAACATGTCATACTTACCCTCACTGTGCACTGTGACAACAGAGGGTGTGCATAGGCTGCATTAAGGTGAAAGAAAAGTTTTTACAACCCCTTTTAGACTTGTAAAACAAAGGTAGTGCCTTTAAAAAAATACCAGAATAATGTATTTTTTAAAAGAGCAATTTTACAGGTAGAGTACCGTATTTATAACACGCACAGGTGTATAACACACACCCTAACTTTAAGAGGGAAGTTTTAGGAAAAAAACCGGGTCCCAGCCAGGAAGCAACATCCCGGAGATGTTCAGATCGCGGCCGCCAGGTCCGTACGTGGAGACCCGCTCCGTGCAGGCCTCATCCCCGGCCTCAATTAACAGCATGGCCGATTCACTATCCGAGAGTGAGGGGGCGGCGGCGCTCAATCCGAGCTTGCTGGACCTCCAGAGGGACCTACAGAGGGTGGCTATTGACATCAAACACACCCTAACATCTGCTATCTCGGACCTCAAGTCTGACATCCACTCTATGAATCACCACATTACAGAGGTAAAGGAATCCTCCCACATGCAGGCAAGTGCAAAAATCCTATGACCTGCAGCTTCCACACTTGTTTGAACTCCATAGACAAGTGGAAGATTTAGACAATAGGGGTCGCAGGCATAACATTAGGGTACGGGGGGTCCCGGAGGGAGTGGATCAAGCCACTATGCCACAGACTGTTTGCGCCATTTTTAATGACCTGCTTGGTCGGCCGGCAGACTCCCCTGTGGAGATGGAAAGGATCCATCGAGCATTGAGACCCCCCCCCGCGATTCCGAACCCCCCAGAGACATTGTGTGCCTCATTGTAAACTTTCCCCTCAAGGAGGAGATTCTCAGAAAGGCGAGGGCTAGAGGACGCATCTTGTACAATGGGGCAGACATAAAACTCTTTCAGGATCTTTCACAAATTACCTTGCAAAACAGACGCACATTGCGCCCTCTGCTGGATTCCCTGCAGGCGCGCAACATACAATATAGATGGAAGTTCCCTTTTTGCCTTTCAGCCTCTGCTAGGGGTCACACAGCACTACTCCGGTCCCCGGAGGACCTGCTTTCCTTCTGTGAGCAGCTGGATATCCCACCTGTTGATCTGCCAGAGTGGTACCCCTTCTATTTTCCTACGGAACCCTGGAAACCAGTGTTTCACTCTGCCTCTCCGAAGACACAAAGACACCGCTCCAGACGCCGTAGGTTGGATCCCATTGCACCCGGCGACCGCCAGTCTCGTCGAGACCTCCCCCCACAAATCCCGGAGATGGCTGCCACCCCTCGTAGAGGCCAGCAGGATGCTTAACTCTGTAACCTTCCTCCTATGGCTCAATTGGTCCATTACTTGCTGATGTGGTTGACTGTTTAACTTTCTCTTTTTGTTTTTTCTTTGTTTTTTTTCCCCTTTCCTGTTCTGGGTGCTGCCTCATAATCCTCCTTCCCAATCTCTACCCAAGTGATGGAATCTAAGAGCCCACTGTCACCTCACTATGGTATGATGTTACCATCTACAATCGGGACCCGACTGCCTCGTGCATGTGAACTCTTCTACACAAGTATTGCGGTACAGTCTCTGTTTACTTTCCCTTTTTTTTTTTTTTCTTGGGGTCTATCCGCTAGACGAGACATGTGGGCGTGTTAACTAAGCCTTTTTCATTGCTTCCTGACTGCTCCATGGGCCCGTATTTTGGAATCCCTTCTCTCAACCTGAGAGGAGAATGGCAGTGGGAACTCATTTTACTTGCAGGGAGTTGGTCCATTTTCTGTGCTTCTTCAGACCCACTGGCTACTTGCTCAACAAAGGAACCTGCTTGCTGCTTGCTGCATGTGGGCTTTGGGAACGTGCTTTCTGCAGAAACTGTCGGGAACCAATGGGATGGGGTGGAAGGAGGGGATTGCATTTCTCATATTCAACAATGCAAATATTCGGTTTACCCATTGTTTTGGTTTACTCTAGTATGTTTATCGCAATTTTTATGTTCAGCTAATACAGGATCTAAGTATGCCTGCCTAGAATGGAGAACTTATGGTTTTTCAGTTATGATACCCACCCTCTGACAATAACCTGGGCTCTCTTGTAGGTTCAATGTTTCAGTGCTGATATACTATACCTGAATTTGCTTGTTTTGCTATGGGGTTCTGCTCTCTCTGCACTTACATGGTTAAGGTATCATTCATGAAGGGTAAATTACTTGATTCCCCCTCTTTGATACGCCTTGGGGCCTCTCATGTTAATATATCCTATCTCCTCCAGACTAGTGATTTTTTTCTTTTTTTGACATCCCATGATTATCTTATTGCTCCCTTTTATTGTCTATTTCGTCCTCCGTAGTGCTAATTTGTTCGGTTTAGTCCAAGTTTTCTGTCCCCCCACAGCTTCCCTGACGGATTGAAGCTGACACTCCGGCTCCCCCCTTTAGGTGGCTGTATATTCTTGTAGCCGCCTCCGGTACATCTTCCCACTAGGGGCAAACCTATCTTGTTCAGATATACGCTCATTCTAGCCCCCCCTCCCCCCCTCTCCCTCTTTCTGTTTTTGTTTCCCCTTTATGACTTGGCCGATTTAGGCCTTTCCTTGCCCCATCACTCCCTCTACACTCCCTCTTGTACCAATTGTCGTATCCACATACCTACCCCTGAATACCTCCCCCCTCTCTGTTTATT
The DNA here is from genome assembly GCA_029574335.1 of Rana kukunoris. NCBI lineage: Eukaryota > Metazoa > Chordata > Amphibia > Anura > Ranidae > Rana > Rana kukunoris. Next base: position 240,983,789 of record CM056053.1, read on the forward strand.
CTCCTCTCTCTCCTCCACCCTGATTTCTTCCCTGGCCCTTCCCTTCCTTTTCCTTGCTTTCCTTCCTTTTTCCTTTGGGGACCACTCCTCCGCGCGCCCGAACAGTCCTTGAAGTACTATATCAAACCAAGCGACTCATTGGAGTTGGTGCATCTTGACCCTACCATTTGAGCCCACGAACCAACCAGATGGACAAAACAGGTCATCTATCCCTTAAATGCCTTTCGCTAAACGTCAAGGGCTTGAACGTTCCAGAAAAGAGATCCCAGGTTCTAGCTGCCCTATCTAAACATAAAGCACATTTCCTACTACTTCAGGAAACTCATTTTAGGTCAGATTCCATCCCTAAATTGGCAAACCACATTTACAAACACGCGTACCACTCTACGAACCCAGACTCCAAGACCAAGGGGGTTTCTATTCTTATTTCTAAGAATGCTAATTTCCAACTGACTGACACCTTGTCCGATCCTGCAGGCAGATACATCTTCCTTAAAGGTACTTATGCATCCAGACCAATCACTCTGGCCAATGTCTATTGCCCGAATGAACACCAGGTCACATTTTTTAGGAAGGTAGATGACCTCCTCTCAGCCTTTCAGGAAGGGTTACTGCTCCTGGGCGGAGACTTTAACACCCCAATGAATCCTACCCTAGATACCTCAACAGGAACGTCCACACTCCCTTACCGAGCAATCCGTCAGATCAAATTGCGACTCCAACATTTGACACTACACGATACGTGGCGCACTCTTTTTCCGAACGTCAAAGATTACACCTTTTTTTCCCCCCCGCACCAAAAATATTCAAGAATCGATTATTTCTTTCTCTCTCAAAACGACCTATCGTTCTTGTCCCAAGCCACTATAGAACCAATGTTCCTATCCGACCATCACCCCATTACCGTAACACTCTCCTTCCCTGAGGTAAATAAATTTACTAAAACATGGCGTTTAAACCCAACTCTTCTGAATGATCCAGCAACGGTAGACCAGATTAGGTCCAATATCCACCTCTATTTCCAGGAAAATTCCAGCCCGGAAATCACACCGGTCACACTCTGGGAGGCGCATAAATGCGTCTTAAGAGGAAAACCCATTGCCCTAACGTCGGCCGCAAAAAAACAAAGTCAGGAACTTATCAAGACACTCATTGAGACTGTGAATAGACTAGAAGCTTCCCACAAATGATCGACCTCACAGGCGGTGATGCAATATTTATTGCATGCGAGGTCCACGCTCCTGGATGAACTACGGAAACGCACAAGAAGACGCTATGTCTTGCAGCAAAAAGTGTTCTATGAACACGGCAACAAGAGCGGCAGGCTACTGGCGCGCACAGTACAAACAGCTAAACTTTCCACTAGAATTCATCAAATTCGAGACAAACACGGCACACTCCTCTCTAAAAATGAGGAAATAGCCGAACACTTTGAGAACTTTTACTCAAAGCTCTGTAATCTACCCGACAACAATTTGAAGGGCACTGATGCATCCAGACGCGTCGCTCAAATACGGGAATTTCTAGCCGAATACTGTCCTAAGCCCATTTCTTCTCAACAAGCAGAGGCGATGGAAACTCCCATTTCCAAAGAAGAATTACACCGGGCTATAAAACAAATGAAAGTGGGGAAAAGCCCGGGACCGGACGGTCTCCCACTAATATACTACAAAACCTTCCTAGACACGCTGACTGTCATGAACAACTTCGGCCACCAGATGGCGCTAGCGGCGCGTTGGCGCGATCGGGACGCGCGCATTCGCGGCAAGGTCGCGAGCGCGATCGCGACATTGCGACGGGAGCGGGCGCGCGCGTTCGCGGCAACGGTGCGCGCGCATCGCACGAACGTCATTCTGGCGCCAAAGGAGGATATTTAAACTTGCTGTCAGCGTTTGCCTCTTGCTGTCCGGTCTACAGCAGTTCCTGAGACTATCTGTATCTACTTACCTGAATCTGTTCCAGACAACCCGGCCTGTTCCTGACTCCGCTTGCCTTCCGCCTGCCCTGACCTATTGCCTGCCTGACAATCCGCTTGCCTTACCCTCTTTGCCGCTGCTGCCAACTCTGTTGTTGCTCCGGTCTGACTCCTGATCTGCATTGCCTACTATACCTGCACCTGACCCGCTAGCCGGCCTCAGACTCTCCTGCTGGGGGCTTACCTCCATTGGACTACGGTACACCTCCCGCTCTGGTGATTCCTGTGCCTCCAGTCATCTTCACCTGCCATCAGCGGATACAGTCCCTACTTGCCACTCTACGCAGCACCAAGAGTCTTCTGAAGCCTTCCGGCCCAGCACCTGCGCTGCAACCGGCGCTCGTGCGACTCTGCACTCCCGCACTCCCTGTTCACTCTACCAGGGGGTCCCGGGATCAGAGGAGCAAGGGCAGCCACTCCTTGCACGTCGGGCTCGTCCACCAGGTACGTGACAGTACCGGACAGCCATGACCGAGCCCGCGCAGGGAGTGGATCCTATGCAAGAACTGTGTCGCCACCTGGACGGACTGACCCAAGCAGTCCGTACCCTGCAAGAGGGCTACACGCGTTTGGAAAATCGCGTCCAGGCATTGTCTGCTCCCGCTTCCACCTCTGCTGCTTCCGGCACATCCACGTCTCCCTCTGTCATCATGCTACCACCCGAACCAAAGGTTCCTACGCCAGAAAGGTTCTCCGGAGAACGTAGCAAATATCGGGCATTCCGCAATGCTTGCGAACTTTACTTCGCCCTACAACCACGGACTTTCTCTCTAGAAGCTACTAAAGTCGGTTTTGTCATCGCACTACTTTCGGGTGAACCGCAGGCCTGGGCCCATCGCCTGATGGAACAAAAGGACATTGCACTTGATGACCTGACCACCTTCTTTCAGGCTATGTCCTTACTATATGAAGATCCTCACCAGACCGCCTCCGCGGAAGCTGCCCTGCATGCTCTACAGCAGGGTCGCCGGCCAGCTGAGGACTACGTGTCTGAATTCCGCAGATGGAGTTCGGATACAAGGTGGAATGATGCGGCTCTCTGTTACCAGTTCCGCCTAGGACTTTCCGAATCACTCAAGGACGAACTGGCCCGGGTGGGAGTCCCAGAAACTTTGGAAGCATTAATTAACCTGACCATTCAGATTGACCGGCGTCTGAGGGAGCGCAGAACTGAAAGGGCCACGGCCCCATCTCGTCCTGTCTGGATGTTGCCACGGGTACCGACCGTTTCCAATCCAGCTCTATCAACTCCATCTGCCCCAGATACTTCGGAGCCGATGCAATTAGGCCTCCTCCGTCCTTCCCTCACCCCTGAGGAACGCCAACGCCGTAGAGCCAACAACTTGTGTCTGTATTGCGGGGAAGCTGGCCACTACGTGAGGACCTGTCCCGCAAAGCTCCGTAAGTGTCTGTCCACGTCATCTGTTCATCTACCTGTTCCCCCAGGCAATTCCACTCACCTAGCTGTCCCCGTTTTCTTCCAGCTTCCAGACAAGACTATCCAAGTCAGCGCCATTATTGATTCGGGAGCCTGCAGCTGCTTCTTGGATCAAGCCTTCGCCTCCAGACATCAGATCCCTCTTCGCCCTAGGGCTACTGGACTCTCTGTATACTTAGCTGATGGCTCCACATTAAGATCCGGACCGGTCACCCGGGAAACCCAGCCTTTAGCCACCACCATCGCTGGCAACCACCATGAGCTACTGCGCCTGGATGTGATTGACTCCCCCCTGTTCCCTGTCATACTGGGCTTGCCGTGGCTACAGGCCCACAACCCACGGGTCAACTGGACCACGGGAGAGATCAGCTTCCAATCTCCTTATTGCCAACAGCACTGCCTGCAAGTAGTATCTCCGCCTCCGTCCTTACTCTGCATGGACTCTGATCTCGAAACCCGCCAATCTGTCCCTGAAGTTTATCATGACTACCTAGATGTCTTCAGTAAGAAGGGAGCAGAGACCCTTCCGCCCCATAGGTCCTACGACTGCCCCATTGAACTTCTCCCGGGGGCCGAAGTCCCTTTCGGTAGGATCTTTCCCCTAACGGGTCTTGAACTTGAGACTTTGAAGACCTACATTGAGGACAGTCTAAGAAAGAAATTCATCCGCCCATCCACATCACCAGCGGGAGCAGGGATATTCTTTGTTGAAAAGAAAGACCACTCTCTTCGTCCCTGTGTGGATTATCGGGAACTCAACAAAGTCACCATCAAGAACCGGTATCCGCTACCCCTGGTGCCTGAACTGTTCCAACGTCTGGGGGCCGCGGTCATCTTTACTAAATTAGACCTCCGCGGGGCCTACAACTTGGTCCGCATACGTGAAGGGGACGAGTGGAAGACCGCCTTCCGTACCCGTTTCGGACACTTTGAATATTTAGTTATGCCCTTCGGACTTTGCAACGCCCCAGCGACGTTCCAACACTTTGTGAACGACATCTTCAGAGACTTCCTCGACCTTTTTGTAATCGTTTATCTGGACGACATCTTAATTTTTTCCCCGTCCCTGGAGAAACATCGGGGACATGTCAAAAGCGTGCTTGAGCGACTCCGAACTCACGGACTTTATGCTAAGCCTGAAAAATGCGAGTTCGAGCGCTCGAGCATACAATTCCTGGGGCTCATAATCTCAGTAAAGGGGGTGGAAATGGATCCCAAGAAGGTCTCCGCAATCCGTGATTGGCCAGCGCCGATAGATAAGAAGGGCGTCCAGCGTTTCATCGGCTTTGCGAATTTCTACAGAAAGTTCATCAAGGCCTTCTCCAGCATAATTTCTCCAATAACCGACCTAACTAAACAAACTACCCGGTTTCGCTGGACACCAGAAGCCCAGGCGGCCTTTGAAGCTCTGAAAGACCTGTTCACCTCTGCATCCATCCTCAGGCATCCCGATGCAAACCTGCCCTACATCTTAGAAGTGGATGCTTCCGAAACGGCGGTCGGGGCAGTGCTATCTCAAAGACAGGGCCCCAAGGCTCTCTTACACCCTGTCGCCTTCTTTTCCCGTAAACTGTCAACAGCCGAGAGAAATTATGATGTAGGGGACCGAGAATTGTTGGCAATAAAGGCCGCTTTGGAGGAATGGCGGTACCTCCTGGAAGGCGCGGCGCACCCAATCTTGATTTACACAGACCACAAGAACCTGGAATATTTGAAGGCGGCCAAAAGACTTAAACCGCGCCAGGCCAGGTGGGCACTTTTTTTTACAAGGTTTTCCTTTCACATCACTTACAGACCAGGGTCCAAGAATACTAAGCCTGACGCTCTATCCCGCATGTATGGTAGTTCTGAGTCTTCCAACCCCCCGGATACCATCCTGCCTTCAGGAAATTTCCTACTACTACAAAGGGACCTATTGCCCCAAATCAGGCAAGCCTCTGCTGTGATTCCCCCTTCTCCAAGTCTGGAACTACAATCTAGGGACGGTTTACTTTGGCATCAGGACAAGATCTTCGTACCTGAAAACCTACGGGTCAGCGTCCTGAGTTCTTGCCATGACCACAAGCTGGCGGGCCATTTCGGGGTACACAAAACTTCTGAACTCTTGCAACGCTCCTTTTGGTGGCCCCAGCTCCTGAAAGATTGCAGGGACTACGTGGAATCTTGCACCACGTGCATTCGAAACAAGGGGAGCAAACTCAGAGCCTGGGGACTCCTGAAACCACTGTCGGTACCAGAAAGACCATGGAGAATGATCTCCATGGATTTCATCGTTGAGCTGCCTCCGTCAGAGGGTTTCACAACTGTCTTTGTGGTAGTAGACAGACTCTCTAAAATGGCACACTTTATACCTCTGAAGGGTACACCCTCCGCCCCGGAGACGGCCAAAGCCTTTATCAAGGAAGTGGTTAGGCTTCACGGTGTTCCTGTGGATATTGTGTCTGATCGAGGGGTTCAATTCACCTCAAGGTTTTGGAAGGCACTTTGCAGCAGTCTCAAAATTGGTCTATCATTCTCATCAGCATACCATCCGCAATCAAACGGGCAGACAGAGAGAACGAATCAGACACTCGAACAGTATCTCCGCTGCTTCTCCTCCTTCTCGCAGGAAGATTGGGTGTCCCTGCTACCCCTGGCGGAATTCGCATACAATAATTCCGTCCACTCTGCCACCAAACAATCGCCCTTCTATGCGAATTACGGCTTCCATCCTTTGTTCTTGTCCAATTCCGTCCCGGAGTGTTCGGTACCCGCCGTCCAGGAAACTCTGACCTTCTTCGACACAAATAATAAGATTCTGCAGGAGACAATGTCTAAGACACAAGAGCGTAATAAAGAAATTTTTGACAGAAAGAGAAGAGGGGAACTCAACCTGGAACCTGGAACTAAGGTTTATTTGTCTACCCTGAATTTAAAGCTTGCATGCCCCTCGAAGAAACTAGGCCCTAGGTTTGTGGGCCCTTTTCCTGTCAAGAGGAAGATAAATGAGGTTGCCTACGAACTTGAGTTGCCAGAAACCTTCCGCATCCACCCGGTCTTCCACGTGGCCCTGCTTAAACCAGTCGTTGCTGATCCCTTCCCTGAGAGGAACACAGGTCCGCCGGAGCCGGTCCTAATAGACGGCGAGGAGGAATTTGAGGTTGAATCCATCCTGGATTGCAGGAAGAGACGCAACCAAGTTCAATTCCTCGTCAAGTGGAAAGGGTACGGACCCGAGGAGAATTCATGGGAACCGGAGGACAATATACACGCTGAAAGACTAATCCAGTCATTTAAAGACTCCCACCCGCTGGAAATATCCCGGTTGGGCATCCGGAGGCTGCCCATTGGAGGGGGGCAATGTCATGAACAACTTCGGCCACCAGATGGCGCTAGCGGCGCGTTGGCGCGATCGGGACGCGCGCATTCGCGGCAAGGTCGCGAGCGCGATCGCGACATTGCGACGGGAGCGGGCGCGCGCGCGTTCGCGGCAACGGTGCGCGCGCATCGCACGAACGTCATTCTGGCGCCAAAGGAGGATATTTAAACTTGCTGTCAGCGTTTGCCTCTTGCTGTCCGGTCTACAGCAGTTCCTGAGACTATCTGTATCTACTTACCTGAATCTGTTCCAGACAACCCGGCCTGTTCCTGACTCCGCTTGCCTTCCGCCTGCCCTGACCTATTGCCTGCCTGACAATCCGCTTGCCTTACCCTCTTTGCCGCTGCTGCCAACTCTGTTGTTGCTCCGGTCTGACTCCTGATCTGCATTGCCTACTATACCTGCACCTGACCCGCTAGCCGGCCTCAGACTCTCCTGCTGGGGGCTTACCTCCATTGGACTACGGTACACCTCCCGCTCTGGTGATTCCTGTGCCTCCAGTCATCTTCACCTGCCATCAGCGGATACAGTCCCTACTTGCCACTCTACGCAGCACCAAGAGTCTTCTGAAGCCTTCCGGCCCAGCACCTGCGCTGCAACCGGCGCTCGTGCGACTCTGCACTCCCGCACTCCCTGTTCACTCTACCAGGGGGTCCCGGGATCAGAGGAGCAAGGGCAGCCACTCCTTGCACGTCGGGCTCGTCCACCAGGTACGTGACACTGACCCCCGAAATGCTTAAGATGTTTAACTCCCTTTCGGACCCTCATACACACCCAGGTAGACTTTTAGAGGCCCATATAACAGTCCTGCCCAAAGAAGGAAAAGACCCACTGCTAGCTTCTAATTATAGGCCCATTTCCCTACTAAACGTAGATATCAAACTATTTGCCAAAATTCTGGCTAATAGATTACTTCCCCTTATCCCTGACCTAGTATCATTGGACCAGGTGGGCTTTGTTCCGGGCAGAGAAGCTAGGGACAATTCCATCCGCGCTTTGAACATACAACACTGGCTACAGGCTTCGGACTCTGAGGCCTTTTTTCTGTCCCTTGACGCTGAGAAGGCGTTTAACAGGGTGGCCTGGGATTATATGCGGGAGGTACTAAATGGAATTGGTCTCATGCCCCGTATGGCTACGTATATTAATGCCCTCTACTCTAACCCCTCAACAAGGGTGAAGACCAACGGCCTCCTGTCGGACACCTTCTCTATCAGCAATGGGACACGCCAGGGCTGCCCCCTGTCTCCTTTGATCTTTGTTTTGACATTAGAACCCCTTGTCACAATCCGGACGTCAAGGGGGTAACCATTGCAGGCAGAGAATTTAAGGTAGCCGCTTTCACGGAAGATATTCTGCTTTCCCTACAAAGCCCTAGGATTTCATTGCCCAACCTATTAAAAGACATAAATCATTTTGGGGATCTCTCGAATCTAAAAATTAATTACTCGAAATCTCACACCCTGAATATTACCCTACCCTCACGAGAAGTAACACATTGCCAGAAGTCCTTTCCGTTTCAATGGAAGGAGACTTCTATCACCTACCTTGGCGTTCAGATAACTAGGAAGATGTCGGACCTTTATAATTTGAACTTTGTAAATGCTCTCACGAAAGTTCAGAAGGACCTGAAAGATTGGGCCGACCTGAACATATCCTGGTTCGGCCGGGCAGCTCTTATCAAAATGATAGTTCTCCCCCGTTTACTATATTTGATGCAGTCGGTTCCAATTTTCCTCCCCCCTTCTTTCTTTGCGACTTATAGGAAAGCTTGCACAATCTTTTTATGAAAAAACAGCCCTCCACGCATAAAATATACACGCCTTACCCTCCCCAAGGATATAGGTGGATTAGGTCTACCGGACCTGCATAAATACTACCTAGCCTGCCATCTGACTAGAGTTGTCGATTGGAAGATCCACTACCTGGGGAAAGTTTGGGTTACCTTGGAAAAACACTTTGTTCATACACCCACGCATGTTCTCCCTTGGCTTCCCACACATCAATGGCCCCAGTCACTTAAAGGACACCCATTGATATCCCCTTCCCTAGCAGCTTTCAACAAAGCGGTAGCTCATCATAAAATATCCTCACACCTAGGCCCGTTGACATCTCTGAGAGGGAATCCGGACTTCACTCCAGGATGCCCCTCTTTCCTCCAGAAGGAATGGCCGCATGCAGAGGTCCTTGCAAAACACTTTTTCCGGGATGGAACTGCCCGGCCTTATGAAGACTTAATGGCTGACTCGCATACACAGACATTCCCCTTCTGGTCTTACAGACAGTTGAGACACTATCTTACATTCAAAGTGCCTAGTACGACATGGTCCAGACGACTTACTTCATTCGAAACCCTCTGCTCGGACCCCTCACCAAAGAGACATCTCATATCCCTCATTTATGAGCTCCTCCAGGAGGATTCTCTCTCCCCAACGACTAAACACATGCGTGATTCCTGGGTGAATGACTTGAAAGTGCCTCTTAATGACGAAGATTGGAGAAACGTTTATACACTTGCACATAAGGGCTCAATGAATGTCGCGATTCAGGAAAATGGGTATAAAATTATAACCAAATGGTACAGGACTCCCTCACGCCTGCACAAATTTTCACCTGCAATACCCAACGTTTGCTGGAGATGCAATGCAGATGTAGGCTCGATGATCCACATCTGGTGGGAGTGTAGGTCCGTTCAGCCTTTCTGGGCGGAGGTACACTCCATTATCAAAAATGTTACTACTTACGAGCTAGATTACAACCCGGCACAATACCTTCTACACCACACAACTCTGCCCCATCACGACTATCGTAAATCATTAGCCATGCACATGGTTAACGCGGCCAGACTCTGCATTCCAGCACACTGGCGCTCGGCAGATACACCCACCATTAGGGAATGGTTGTCTAGAATAGCTAGGATAGCGGAATTGGAGGAGCTGATTCTCATCTCTCAGGAACGTTTACAGACTTTCACGCAAACCTGGGCTTGTTGGACTCACTTTAAAACTACTGATTGTTTTAAATCTTACTTCCCCTCTTAATGCTTGATGTTCTGGTAATTCTCTGGGTTCCCTATGGTGCTGTTCACTTTTACCCTAAATGACTGTTCCCTCGAGGCAGGAGGAGTGGCCCCCCCTCCATTTATTTTTCTTCCCCCCCCCCTTTTTTTTTCCTACCATGTTCTTTCTCCCATCCTTATCTCCCTTTCTCCTTCCCCCTCCCTCCAGCCCCCCAACTTATTCCGAGGTACTTTTCACACTCTGACATTGATCTCTCCCCCTATTAGTCACCCCAGCTTAACCTTCTGTCCGCCAAGGGCTTGCTCATAATTCTCCCCTTTTGGACTCGATCTTACGATCAGTCTTGGCGGGGAGGATCTACTTTACGCACCGTATAGCGGGATACCCTCCTTGACTTACAGGGCGACTATTCCTTGGGGGGAAAGATAAGATACAATAAGAAGGAAAAAACAATGTTAAGTCGGTTTTCTTTCTATGTTAGATAACGTATACATGTACCTTTTGCTTGTGTTTTTGTTACTATGCCTATTGTGACGTTTTATCTGACGCACTTATTGTATAGGGTTGGTAATTACAACCCTGTGTATCTTTGGTACGAACATGTTTACCCTTACAAACGTCTGTAATGTAACCTTAAGTTTGCCTTAATAAAATCTTTTGTGAAACAAAAAAAAAAAAGTGAGTGTTATACGCCAATAAATACAGTAACTAAAAACAGCATAATGATAAACACAACACATTTGTTTTTGCCCCTATTTATCATGAGCTAAACTCAAATATCTACAACATTTTCTATGTACACAAAAGGCCTATTTCTCTCAAATATTCACAGATCTCACAAAGTCTAAATCTGTGTTAGTGAGTACTTTTCTCTTTTGCCGAGATAATCAATCCACCTCACAGGTGTGGCTTATCAAGATGCTGATTAGACAGCATGATTATTGCACAGGTGTGCCTAAGGCCTCGTACACACGAGGCAATTCATTTGTTCAAATCGGTCGGACCGACCGATTTGAACAAATCTGTCTCTTTGGATTTTGGTTTGCTCGCGTGTACACACGAGCAAACCAAAATCCCCGCCAGCAGACGACGCGCTGACGTGTCGGTGACGTGGCGGTGACGTTGACGCCGCCACGTCACCGCACCAGGAAGTAAAACACTTCCGCGCATGCGCCAAATCCATTCGGCGCCGGTGCGAGACGACATGTCTGCTGGTAAGTGTACTAACCAGCAGACATGTCGGGCGGACGGGTTCCCACCCGATAGATTTCAAAGCATGCTTTGAAATCTGTCGGGTGGCCAAATCCGTCAGCTCGCCCGTACACACGATCGAATCTGTCTGCTGGGACGGTCTAGCAGACCGTTTCCAGCAGACAGATTTGATCGTGTGTACGCGGCCTTAGGCTGGCCACAGTAAAAGGCAACTCTAAAATGTGCAGCTTTACTGTATTGGGGGGGGTTAGGGAGGGTCCAAAACCAGTCAGTATTTGGTGTGACAACCATTTGCCTCACGCAGTGCAGCACATCTCCTTTGCATAGAGTTGACCAGGTTGTTGATTGTGGACTGTGAAATGGTGGTCCATTTCTCTTCAATGACTGTGTGAAGTTGCTGCATATTGGCCAAACATGCTCAGTGGGTGACATCTGCGGTGAGTATGCTGGCCATGCAAGACCTGGGATGTTTTCAGCTTACAGGAATTGCAATATGGGGCCGTGCATTATCATGCGGCAACATAAGGTGATGGTCGTGGATGAATGCCACAACAATGGGCCTTAGGATCTCATCACGATATCTCTGTGCATTTAAAATGCCATCAATAAAATGCACCTGTGTTCATTTTCCATTGGATATGCCTGTCCATACCATAACCCCACCGCCACCATAGATCACTCGATCCACAACATTGACATTAGCAAACTGCTCACCCACACAGTGTCATACATGCTGTCTGCTTTCTGCCCTGTACAGTGAAAACCAGGATTTATCTGTGAAGAGAACACTTCTCCAAAGTGCCAGACACCATTGAATGTGAGCATTTGCCCATTCATCTAGTGGAGATGAGTGAGCAGTCAGTGTACGATGACAAACTGCAGTCAAGTCGAGACCCCAATGAGGATGACAGGCATGCAGATGAGCTTCCCTGAGGCGGTTTCTGACAGTTTGTGCAGAAAATCCTTGGTTATGCAAACCAATTGTTGCAGCAGCTGTCCAGGTTGCTGGTCTCAGACGATCTTGGAGATGAAGATACTGGCTGTTGAGGACCTGGGCGGGTGTGGTTACACATGGTCTGCGGTTGTGAGGCCAGTTGGATGTACTGCCAAATTCTCTGAAAAGCCTTCGGAGACGGCTTATGGTTGAGAAATTAACATGCAATTTAAGGGCAACAGCTCTGGTGAACATTCCTGCAGTCAGCATGCCAATTGCACCTAAAAGACTTCCAAAATCTGTGAAATTGTCCTATGTGATAAAACTGCATATTTTAGAGTGGCCTTTTATTCTGGCCAGCCTAAGGCACACCTGTGCAATAACCTTGCTTTTTAATCAGCATCATGACATGCCACATCTGTGAGGTGGATAGATTATCTCGGCAAAGGAGAAGTGCTCACTTACATTTTTTTTTCATAAAATAATAAGTAAATGCATACTTCTGAAAACTGTATAATAAAAAAAGATGTACTATCACCAATTATCTAAATTACTAAACTGAATGGGTATATGTAATTATTTTATTCATAGTAATATTATTATAATACTTTCTCTGTCTGCCTGTCTACTTATTACTCCAGCATCATGGCTTATAAAATCTGAAATTAGAAAAACAGCCAGCTCTGCTATTCTGCAGGCCATGCAGTATACTTATTTTTGAAGCTTTTAACAAGCCAGCTGATATGTATCTATAACAAAGCTGCCAAACTCCACACAGAGCAAACCATTTGGAGTAATAACTGTTGCTGGTAAACTAAACCTTGCCAAAGGTCTACATTATGTATAGCCAACATTCTTGGTTTTAATTCAGTATAGCAGGATTAAATCCCATGTCATTTTTATATTGCTATCTATATCTAGATATACAGTACAGACCAAAAGTTTGGACACACCTTCTCATTCAAATAGTTTTCTTTATTTTCATGACTATGAAAATTGTAGAGTCACACTGAAGGCATTAAAACTACGAATTAACACAGCTTCAGGAGCACATACACGAAAGAGCATAAGAAGGTCCAGGATTCCCTCAAATCAGGAGCAGCAGCAGAAGATGTGTATGCCCCTGTTGACGACTCTCTCAATCGAAATGCGTCGTGCCTGCATTACTGCACCCCATACTGCTTTTATATTTGTTCATGTGATATCTTTTATGTATATTTTTTGTGTAATTTCCTGTATGACAATTTTATTTCAATAAATCGTTATTGTTTTTTTATGACCTGCACCATCTGGAGCATCTTTTTTTTTTTGTTCCTGTCACATTTGGAGTCCACATGGATTCATTCCAACATCTACTTGCTAGCAGAAGGAGTATCGTTTCCATATTCCAGTTTTCTGGACCTACCTTTGTAGAACCTCTCCAGACTGTTAGGGCAACCAGTGAGATCCTGCTGCATCGATCCAGGTCTTTGAGACCATAAGCCTGCCTGACACACTGTTGCATAACAGATGAGTACATCAATTGTGATAAGAGTACCTCACCTTTTTTCCGTAAGAAGTATTCGAGATTTCAACAGTCAACTTGTTATTCCTGCATTCAGTGTCACCCTTTGGGAAGAATCAATTCACTTTGTATTTAATTCATATTGACTTTCAAATCACTTTATATAGCTTTTTTGCTTCATTGCGTCATTAATTTCTTGGTTAAAATGTATCACCTTGTGGTATCTTTAACAAGTGTACCATTCATGATTGCTTAGCGCTGCACTATTTATTTTTAGACGTGTATGTACCCAGTCTGTGGTACTACAATAGAATGCAGTTTCTGGACAACCAGATTGAAGTCAGGGAATCACTTTCCACACTTCCTTCCCCCCTTCCCTCAACCCCAGCTGAGGCTTTGGAGGACCAACCTGGGACCTCCATCCTGGAAGAAGTGGAGGAGCCCAGCTGGAGCCAGGTATAGTATTTTTCTACATATTTATTGTCCTAAAATTAGTGATGTTAACTAGATGTTATTATTGATAACAAATGAATGATTTACCAAAAAGTATTTTGCATATCGATAGAAAGTAATGGCCAAAAATGATTGGGACAAGAATGAAAACTGCTGGGGTCAGAATGAGAGTCTTTTCTATTAATCAACATTCAATTTGCAACAGTCATGAGCTGAAAATTGTGTGTGATTGATGAACCAAAAACTAAAACTATGTCCCTTATTTATACACAGGAAGACCTCAGCCAGGACAAGGCTCTTGAATGTGGCAGCCAGGAGAAGGCGGGGGTCAGTGTCAGCCATGAGGTGGCCGGGCCCAGTAGCCTCACTCAATCTCAGGTGCCTTTCCCTCCACCTTACAACAAAAAGGCCCAGGAAGGGGAGGAACATGGAGGAGCCAGCACTGGGCCTCATTAGGGAGGCTAATGCAGTCCATACCCCCCCCCCCTGACGTTGAAGAGTCCTATTATGCTGCTATGTAGCTACGAAATTGCAGAAAATGGAGGAGGGTCAACGTCTCATCTGTGAGGACATTATTTGTCAGGCCCTTCATAAGGGATTGAGGGGCCAACTGACAGATAACATGAACTTATGTGCGCTCGCCTATCCTTCTCCTCCTCCTGTCGCAAGTCCACCACCAGAGCCACAGCCTCCAGAGAAGTGTGCAGGGAAGGCTGCAAGGGAGCATGGAGGGAAGGCTGCAGGGAAGACAAGAAAGTGATGGCCTGGGTTCAGTCTGGTCTGACAGAATACATGACATAAAAGTGTGAAACAACTAAAAAAATATGTCATATTCTAGGTTCTTCAAAGTAGCCACATTTTGCAGCAGACACATCTCTAGAACAACTGTTAGGCCGCGTACACACGATCAAATCTGTCTGCTGGAAACGGTCTGCTAGACCGTCCCAGCAGACAGATTCGATCGTGTGTACGGGCGAGCCGACGGATTTGGCCACCCGACAGATTTCAAAGCATGCTTTGAAATCTATCGGGTGGGAACTTGTCCGCCCGACATGTCTGCTGGTTAGTACACTTACCAGCAGACATGTCGTCTCGCACCGGCGCCGAATGGATTCGGCGCATGCGCGGAAGTGTTTTACTTCCTGGTGCGGTGACGTGGCGGCGTCAACGTCACCGCCACGTCACCGACACGTCAGCGCGCTGTCTGCTGGCGGGGATTTTGGTTTGCTCGTGTGTACACGCGAGCAAACCAAAATGACAGCAGACAGATTTGTTCAAATCGGTCGGACAGACCGTTTTGAACAAATCTATTGCCTCGTGTGTACGAGGCCTTAAGTGGAGACTGTGTGAATCAGGCCTTCGTGGTAGAATATCTGCTAGGAAACCACTGCTAAAGAAAGGCAACAAGCAGAAGAGACTTGTTTGGGCTAAAGAACACAAGGAATGGACATTAAACCAGTGGAAATCTGTGCTTTGGTCTGATGAGTCCAAACTCTAGATCTTTGGTTCCAACCACCTTGTCTTCGTGCAACACAGAAAAGGTGAACGGATGGACTCTACATGCCTGGTTCCCACCGTGAAGCATGGAGGAGGAGGTGTGATGGTGTGGGGGTGCTTTGCTGGTGACACTGTTGGGGATTTATTTAAAATTGAAGGCATACTGAATTAGCATGGCTACCACAGCATCTTGCAGCGGCATGCTATTCCATCCGGTTTGAGTTTAGTTGGACCATCATTTATTTTTCAATGACAATGACCCCAAACACACCTCCAGGCTGTGTAAGGGCTATTTGACCAAGCAGGAGAGTGATGGGGTGCTGCGCCAGATGACCTGGCCTCAACAGTCACAGGACCTGAACCCAATCGAGATGGTTTGGGGTGAGCTGGACTGCAAAGTGAAGGCAAAAGGGCCAACACATGCTAAGCATCTCTGGGAACTCCTTCAAGACTGTTGGAAGACCATTTTAGGTGACTACCTCTTGAAGCTCATCAAGAGAATGCCAAGAGTGTGCAAAGCAGTAATCAAAGCAAAAGGTGGCTACTTTGAAGAACCTAGAATATGACATATTTTCAGTTGATAACACTTTTTTGTTATGTATATAATTCCACATGTGTTAATTCATAGTTTTGATGTCTTCAGTGTGAATCTACAATTTTCATAGTCATGAAAATATAGAAAACTCTTTGAATGAGAAGGTGTGTCCAAACTTTTGGTCTGTACTGTATATAAAAAACTTTTTTATAGAGTGTGTGCTACAATGCTTTAGGATTATCCAGATCAAAGGGAACATTTCCAAATATAAGAACAGGGTGGGGTAATGGACCGAGTAAGAGGAAATTACATATATTATTTAATTTTTAATGAAGGAGCTCAGAATTTTTTTTACTTTCAAGGTACATTTTCACATACCTGTCAGAATGAGGTGAAACTAAGTGAAAATCCAAGTGGGCAATATACACTTCAACTAGCAATACAAAACATACACATGAAAGAAGGGCGTGTGTCTTAGCCCATACAGAGACTGCATATTATGTCCATGAGCTATGGGCATTCTACAATAAAGGTCAAATTCTAAGATGTTTTTTTTCATTTTTCATGCAGAGGGAGAATCCCTACAGTAGGTAAATGAAAGTAAACTGCTAAGAAACGGTAATAGGAAGAAGTAACAGTGAGATAAAAGAAGAACTAGAGAAGGTAAGGTTGAAAGAGGAAAGAAATGAAGAAGGGAACGGTGAGACCGGAGTGGGGTGAGAAAAGGGTGAATTAAAGGAACATTCTTCCTTGGATGATGCTATTTACAAGGCTAAAGAAGTTGGATATTTGCTTAAAGAACAATACATAACTGAGAATCAAAAGGGGTCCTAATAAAAAAATCAGGGAGTCCCTTTCCTTCAGATGATTCTGTTAAGGCTTTCCATTTTTTGGATTTTCCCAACCTCAACCTCCAATGGGCTATTGTAGGGGGGCTTGCATTTTTCCATCATGCCAGAATACAAGCCTTGATTGCTGTGAGCAAATGTTTGAGTATTTTTAAAATGTCTTGTTGGACAGTGGAGCAAGCATTAATTCAAGCATTAATGACCTTCTTCTGAAAATGCTAGCTGTATATATCTCTCTTCCTTCAATGCTTAAAGTGGAACTGAACAAAAAGATTCAACTTTCTTTTCTGTGAAAACAAATCACTTTGTTTCAATTCAATCTCAAGGGCCTGTTCACACATAAATGTGTATTAAAATGTGTATTTATACATCTTTTTATGCACGTTAATTGTATATGTATTTTGCATGTTATTTCCTCCGACATCACATCCTTTACCTGTTATTATTTACCTGCTTGTGGGTTGAGGAAAAAAAATAGAGACAGAAAGAGAGACAAACATGTTGGAAAGTCATTGGTAAATGGGATTTCTAATGTAACAGCCCACATGTGACTCACAAACTCATCTATTTCTATAAACTATGCCATTTAGACACCTCACTAGCAAGTTTTCACTACACACTAGTATTTTAAGATGACTGCCATATGGGTCCCTGTAAGGGATAAAATAATAAAAAACACTTTCTTCCCAATTGACTTGTGTTGCGTTGACGTGTGTTTGCATGCATCGATGTGGATTACATTGCTTTAAAATGCATACATTAAATATTTTTATGCAACACACCATGCTGCACATGACACAAATGCTGGGGTTTGAAATAGGACAAAAAAACAATTGTTTCCCATGTGTTTATGTGGTGATCTGAGTTATTCCAGTGAAATAAAACACAGGTCAACACAGTATGTTTGAACAGGCTCTTAGGCCGCGTACACACAATCAAATCTGTCTGCTGGAAACGGTCTGCCAGACCGTTTCAGCAGACAGATTCGATCGTGTGTATGGGCAAGCAGACGGATTTGGCCACCCGACAGATTTGAAAGCATGCTTTCAAATCTGTCGGCTGGGAACCCGTCCGCCTGACATGTCTGCTGGTTAGTATGCCATGAGGGTTTTTCTATAGGAGTCTGGTGGAGGTCTCACTCAAAGTGAACTCGAAAGTGCATTCATGGTGGAAGATCACAGGAATATTTGTGAACAGTTTATTTATTTTTTATACTAGTTTGTGTGCTCACATTTAAAAATTCATATTTTGGTGTCAGTATACAGAGTTATGCTGATCAGGTTTATTTATTTTTTGCACATTAACTTTGATTTTCAATACTGATATGTTTATGTAAATTAGGTTTGACAACAAGTATAATACAGTATATATTATAGTATATATGGGGGAATACAGTATATATTGTGGAACTACTGTATAGATCATAAACAACAATGGTAAATGATTATATATTGATTTTCTTTGAATAGTGTATATATGGATTTTTTATTGCTGTTACTTTATATCTCCTCCGTTCCTCAAATTCTAGAGTGCAAAATAAAGAGCCTCCCCATTTCAGCATTTATTTATGTTCATGAAATGGGTCAGTAAGAAAAATATTTAAATGTTTAAAGATACCTCATATGAGATGTTTTTATTTAGGGCCTTCCAAGCATATGCCTTCAAATAAGTGTATCTTACCAAAGATTTTTTATTTATTTTTATGTAATGGAATAGGTGTAGTGCTTAATTGCTAAATACTTAAATATATACTGTCAGGAAATTACAAGACAGCTTTTAACGGCACAGATAAAATCACACTTACAGGAAACAGGAAATACAAAGGCTCATATGTGTGTTAGTGGTACATAGGGAAGCCTCAGATCGGGAACCGTTTTTCTATGCAGAGATGGGAAGCTGCAGTCGTTGGTGCTGCTCAGCCTGGAGCAGATCCTGTGGCTATCAGAAATAAGCTGGTGTTGAGGTCATGGGTCACGGGATCACTTCCGGGGGAGGACTCTACAGAGTGAGAAAGGTTGGATAGGCAGGCTATGCACTCGGAGCTGCTGCTCCTTCTATTGGCCAATAGAAGGAGCAGCAGCTCCGATTGCGTAGCCTGCCTATCCAACCTTTCTCACTCTGTGGAGTCCTCCCCCGGAAGTGATCCCATGACCCATGACCTCAGCCCCAGATTCTTACCTCAGCCCCAGCTTCTATTGGACAATAGAAGGAGCAGCATTTCTGAGTGCGTAGCCTGCCTATCCAACCCTCCTCACTCTGTGGAGTCCTTCCCCTGAAGTGATCCCGTGACCCGTGACTTCAGCCCCAGCTTCTTCCTGGTGGTCACAGGAACTGCTCCAGGCTGAGCAGCACTAACGACTGCAGCTTCACATCTCTGCATTGAAAAACAGATGAGGCTTCCCTATGGACCACTGACACACAGATAAGCTTTTGTATTTCCTGTAAGTGTGATTTTATCTGTGCCATTAAAAGCTGTCTCTAAGGCCTTGTACACACGAGGTAATAAATCCGATGGGAACGGTCCGACGGACCGTTCCCATCGGATCTGTCCGCCGGATTGCTTTGATCCGATGGCTGTACACACCATCGGATCAAATTCCCCGCCGGCGGACATCGCGGTGACGCGGCGGTGATGTTGACGCCGCCACGTCACTGCTACGTCACCGCCACGTGACCGCACCAGGAAGTAAACACTTCCGCGCGCATGCGTCGGATCCATTCACAGGATACGACGCATGTGCGGGCAGATATGTCCGCTGGTTTGCCGTACTAACCAGCGGACATATCTGACGGGCACCTATCCGGCGGAAATATTTCAAAGCATGCTTTGAAATTTTTCCGCCGGATGAATCCGGCAAAAAGCGTCCGTTTGCCCCTACAGACGAGGGGATTTTTCGGCTGAAATGGTCCGTTGGACCATGTTCAGCGGAAATATCCCCTCGTGTGTACAAGGCCTAATACTACACTCATGTGTCGCTTCCTTCTCTACTCTCTTCTTGCCTCTCTGAGGACAGCAGCTGCCATTGATCTGCCACGATTAACCCTTGTACTATTTATGGACTTATTGCTTACTTAGCAAAACATTTCAGCCAGTGTGTGCACTTACGTACTTGCGCTTACAGTTACAACCACCTTGTTCTAGGAGATTACAAGTGGACTGCACATCTGGAAAAGGAGGAAGGGTCCTAGTTGCCTTGTGAATAATGTCCCATAAACTAAATAAAGAGTTGTCTAGCTATAAATGGGTAGTGGGGTGGTCAAGGCTATCAGGTAGCTATGGTGTACCTTAAAAAGGAAAGAAGTCTTTAGGGATCTTGCTGAAATTTGTTTTTTTAGTATAAACTATAGGGTGTATATAAATTTGAAGATTGACATTTGGGTATATATTTAGTCAACACAGTCAATTTTTTTTTAATATTTGTATTATGTGATGTTTTTTTACGGTGTATGTGCTGTAGACAACGACGCGCAGGCACACTAACAATAGCCGTCCTAAACACGGCAATGCCGTGTTTGATGGCTCCTGCACGCATGCGCGGGGATGACGTCATCACCGCTCCTGCCAATCACAGCGCCGGAGCAGCGATTACAGGAAGAAGATCCCCGGAGACATAGTAGCGGCGCTGGAGGGCATGGAGGAGAACTTTGGGGGCTTCGTTCTCAGGTAAGTCGGTCATAACAAGCTAGTATGCTGTGCATATTAGCTCATTATGACTTTATCTTGCAGGGTCTTAAAAAAAAAAAAAAAAAACAACAAGAGGGTTTACTTCCTCTTTAACATGTGCAGAAATAAAAAAAAAAAAGGAAAATTGGCTCTGGCAGAAGGGGGTTAAACTGAAATCCATTAACATAGCACAGGGCTTAAAAAAAACTAAAATATATATTTTATTTCACATCATTTTAATAGAAAATATCATGCAGTATCTTCCCAGTCAAAGGATTTATATTGTATTTAAAAAGAGTAATTTCTCCAACTGTTTATTCATTTTTTTTTCAAATAATACAGATTCTTTATTTCTAAAAATGCTGTTAACAAATATATATTTTCTTAAGAATGTAGGCCCAGATTCACAGAGCAATTACGCCTGTCTAACTGGTGTTAGAAAGAAGTCATTTCAAATTTTGCGCACCGTATCACTAGTTTGAATCCTCAAACCATGATACGGCGGCTTCGGGCTTCGATCCGAGAGGCTTACGTCCTCGTAAGCCTTCGGATCTACACTGCGATATTTTTGCGGCCGCTGGGAGGAGTTTGCGTCGTTTTCATGCGTCGGGATATGCAAATGAGTTTTTACGGCGATCCACGAAGGTACGAGTGTCCCTCGCAATCGCCTACGTCATTTTTCGGCTACGTAATGTTAGAGGAGCTTTTTGCTGGTCTAACAGTGCGTAACCCATGTAAAGTATGGCCGTCGTTCCCGCGTCGATTTGAAAATATTTTTTTTTTTTAACGTAACTCGTTCGGGAATAGAAATGTACGTAAACGACGCTACTACGACGTGACGATGTGTTTTCGCGCAATGCACGGCGGGAAATTTGCGAACGGAGCATGCGCAGTTCGATCGCCGCGGGAACGCGTCTATTTTAAATGCTTCACGCCCCCTACTCGCGCAGATGGATTGCGACGGGAGAAATACACTACGCCGCCGTCGTTTACTGGACAAAATCTACCTGGATTCCACGTAGAGCCAGGTAAAAAACGGCGGCGTAGTGTATTTCTGAAACTCTACGAGAATCTAATTCTCTGTGAATCTGCCCCGTAATGTTTAGAGGGAATAGAATGCAGCTACTGCATATTATTCTTGTAATTATGTTTAAGAATAATAAAAAAGCCAAGATGGCCTCATCTGTAATGCCAGACAGATCCTTTTTTTAATGCAATATCTTTTGTTAACAACTGCATTTCCTTTTAGCATACTAGATCTACAAGCTTGTTAGAAATACATGTGAAAGCTTGTTTTTTTTTCTCAAAAATGTATCAAGGCAGTAAGAGACACAATGAAACAAAATAAGAATTGTGCTGCCTCTAATTGTACATGTTATACCTTACAAAAGTGTATTTTGGAGGGGAACAATCTAGTTGCATGCAGATTTTCTTAATATTTAAAACTGACCACCCTCTGTCCAACTTGAGTTTTTCTACTTTAAAAAGAACAGTATGTGTGCACAGGGATAACCTTGTAAATAACCTTTTCACACCTACATGAGACAAGATGTTGTTCCTTGTGTGTGAAGTCTGGCTCAAATTGCACAAACACCTAAACATGTAAACAACATATTAACGTCTGCAGAGGTATGCCTGATTCCTGAGAATCAGCGTGTAAATATAGGGGCAGATTTTGCAACTTTCTTATCTAGATGAAAGTGGCTCCATGGAAGTTGTGTGCCACCTTGATTTTTTGTCTGAAGGGAGTTGGCCGGGCACACCCATAGCATACACACGCTCTGACTTTTTCGGCAACAAATGCGAATGTAGTGACGTTTCAATGTACTGACGAGGGTTTAAAAGAGGAAGTTCTCCAGTGTCACCCTTTGGGCTCCTTCTGCTAATCGAGAATTAGTAGAGGTTTTGTCTGTGTGGATATACGATTTTCAGTTTTGTGCAATTTTGTTAGTTTCTGAACGTCCGTTCGTCAAGCAGACATGTTGCGCAACAGGGTTGTGCTTACTTGACCCACAAAATAATATAGAAATATGTTTGATCCATATAACCAAAATACACTAATCCAAATTAAAAACATTTGTTTTATTCCGTCAGTATCATCAGCAAAGCAGCTTTTAGTATTATCACATTATAAAGAAGAAGAGAATGTGCGCTGCTTTTCTTGATTTCAGAATTTGCCTCATCACGAATGTGCTCTTTCAAATACGAGCGCTAGTTTTACCAGACAGAACGCTTCTGGCTGGTCCTTGCTTCCGATTGCTTGCAGTACACGCGGTCGGACTAGGCACCATCGGACTCTTGTTGACTTAAAGGGGAGGTTCCCCTAAAAATAAACTTATAACATTGCATTTATCATATTAATGACATCTAGAATCGGCTGTTTATTTTAAAAAAATCCGTCCGTATGTACTGTTTCCTACAGGTAGTCTCACCGCCGCTTCCAGGTATGATGATCATCCGATCGACGAATACAGCGCGTCACGAGATGCCGAAAGAACCCGAACGTCGGTGCGGCTCTATACGGCGCCTGCGCACCAACGTTCGGCTTCTTTCGGGATCTCGTGACGCGCTGTATGCGTCAATCGGATGCCTGTCAATCAAGTAGGCATGCCCATCCCCGACCATCATACCCGGAAGCGGCGGTGAGACTACCTGTAGGAAACGGTACGTACGGACGGATTAAAAAAACAAAAAACAGCCGATTAATATGATAAATGCAATGTTAAAAGTTTATTTTTAGGGGAACCTCCACTTTAAAGTTTGTCTGTTTGCAGAGCGAACTTTTTGTTAGATGAAAACCGATGGAGATTACACACGGTCGGATTTTTTTGAAAACGTGCTCATTTTGAAGTTTGTTGGCAAAAAGTCCGACCGTGTGTATGGGCCTTATGACTGAGTATCACACATTGTAGGAAAATTGTCTATTGAAGTGCCCATCAATGAGAATCCAGAGGTATACCATAGGAATGGAAGGGTAAAAAAAAAAAAAAAAAGCAGCACAATTTTCCACCAAGTATCAAAGACAGATGGGATAAAAGTCAGGGATGATGGGGACATGACAGACTTGGAGCTAAAAGTACCCATTCCCATTTGATCTGGACTGAAATGTAGCATTAAATAGATAATTTTAATGAAAAAAATGTCTACACTTATGCTAAAGCTAAGTAGGAAAATTATCTAATGAATAAAGCTGACCACGAAAATTTTTAATAGACTTTATCTGTAGAGTTATGAACCAGAATTCATTTTACAGGTGTTTATATCCAGCCACAATGGTCCTCACCCTAAATAGTTATGGAGAATTGCATAGAAATTGTATAGTCAAAGTATGGCTGCAAATGACATTATTTAATATATGCATGTTTTTTGTGTGTGTGCGTGTGTTACTAGGTTCAGTAAACAAGATATACAGTATAAATAAATTATTTGCTTAGTGAACTCAATAAGGTAGATTTACAGTGGCAAAAAAAGTATGCAATCCCCTTGAAATTAACTGATTTTCTGCAGTAAACCTTTAACTGTTACTTGTGGGTTCTTCTTTATCTTATTAAGGATTCTGCATTGTGCCTTTGGAATGCATCTTGGCTGGGTTCTTACTTGTAGGAAGAGTAATCACAGAAATAAACTGTCTCCATTTATAGTCAATTTGTCTAACTGTTCACTGATGGATATATAAACACTTGAGATCACTTTGTATACTTTTCCAGCCTTATGCAGATCAGCTACTCGTGACCACATGTCTTCAGAGAGCTCCTTTTTGCAAGGCGTGGTTCACATCAGGTGATGCTTCTTATGAACAACAATATTAAAATGTTTGAATGTCTTATCAAAGTAGCTCTAAACAACACCTCCAAACTAAATGTGTTAATTGGAAGTGTGCAAACATATCCAATAAAAAAGTGTAAAAATCAAATTTATTCAGAAATGTAGGCCAATATGTATTCTGCTACATGTTTTTGGAAAAAATCCCAATAAGTGTATATTGATTGGTTTATGCAAGCGTAAGGCCACATACACACAAGCAGACAGATTTGTTCAAATCGGTCGGACAGATCGATTTGAACAAATCTGTCTGCTGGGGACATATTGGTTTGATCGTGTACACACGATCAAAACAAAATCCCCGCCGGCAGACGGCGCGCTGACGTGGCGGTGACGTTGACGCCGCCACGTCACCGCACCAGGAAGTAAAACACTTGGGCCCCTTTCACATTAGCGGACGAACGGTCCGCTAATTACAAGTCCGTTTACGGACTTGTAATGTGTCCCTATGGGAGCGGATCCGTTAGCGGATGATGCATCCGCTAACGTCCGCCTAAGATCCGCGTCCCTCTGGATCCGTTTTGCAGACGGAAGAAAACCCTATTTTTCTTCCGTCCGGTGGATCGGATCGGATGCAAACGGACAGACGGTCTGTTTCCATCCGATTCCCCATAGGGGATAGCGGAGGAGAGACAGGGCGGTCCCTGCACAGTGTGCGGGGACCGCCCTGTCCGCCGACAGCTGAGCGGGACCCCCCGCTTAGCCGACGGACACACACGGAGCGGACCGAAAAACGGTCCGCTCCGTGTGAAAGAGGCCTTACGCGGATGCGTTGAAACCATTCGACGCGTGTGCGAGAAGACGTGTCTGCTGGTTAGCGTACTAACCAGCAGACATGTCGGGCGGACGGGTTTCCAGCCGACAGATTTGAAAGCATGCTTTCAAATCTGTCGGCTGGCCAAATCCGTTGGCTCGCCCGTACACACGATCGAATCTGTCTGCTGGGACGGTCTGGCAGACCGTTTCCAGCAGACAGATTTGATCGTGTGTACGCGGCCTTAGAGTGTCTACAAACTATGGTATATATTTATGGATTTTTTTTTTTTCTATGCTAGTAATGGTGGTGATCAGCAACTTATAGTAGGACTGTGATATTGTAGTGTACAATCGGACACTTTGTGGGAACCATTGACATTCATTAGTAATTAGTGCTAAAAATAGGTTAGGTAGGTTAATTGGATTTGTCCAAATTGGTCCAATGACCAGAGCAGCCAGCAAGACACTGGCTGCAAAGAGCGCCTTGAGGAAATTTAGTTTCACTGCATCCTGGCCAGTAAAGGAGCTAGATTAAGAACATCAGAATCTTCCTGCTCACTATGGTCATACGCACCAAGGCCCATGGGTAAGACTGCGTTTATAAGCATTGTTTGATAATAATAATAATAATAATAATAATAATAATAATAATAAAAATATGCACTGTCTCTGAATTAATGAAACTGGGAAGGGGTTAACCATCTACGGTGAATAAAGGGTTAACTGTGTGCCTAGCCAGTGTTTTTGTGTACTGTGTACTAGTCTTTACTAGGGAAAGTGATGGGTTTTAATCCCAGTTCTGCTGAAACACAAAATCCACCCTTTACCCCCTGTCAGAATTAAGAACTGCCTTGTTTACATAGGCAGATCTTGGTTTTGTGTGTTTTACCAATGATCAGTGGGTGTCGGCGGACATCCAGTGGACATCCAGTGACCAGCACCCACAGATCGGCTTCTACTGTGATTAATCACAGCAGACACAGTCCACCTGTGGCACGCTTGTGCCCCCTGCAGGCAGAAGTGCAGAATCACATATATACAATATATGTGATCCTGCACAGGAGAGCCACCCTGTAGCAGTGAATCTGCTATGGGGAAGTCCTGAAGTGGTTAACAGTGGGTGTTCAATAAAGACACAAGAAAGTAGAATAGTTTTGTGTGTTAGTAGCTTAAGCACATCCCGTGTTTGTCTATTGTTGTGAATTAGATGAAGATTACTTCACATTGTATAGCAAATTACTTTTTTTTTCTTGCTGCTGTAATTTATGATTGGAATTATCAATCATTGTTACAGCTATTTATAAGTCTGTGAAAAACAGCTATCAAATAATGCAAACAGTACATGCCAATGGAAAAGCAATGCCTAAATAAATAAATTGAAGATAAGCAAGGGTGTAGGCTAATACTGCTCAGAAGTCTATTCAAAACCTACAAGTCCCTCCCCTATGCTAGAGCTGCCTACAATATAATACATGGTTTCTATGTACCCTGTCTTTGTGTGTAAAACAGTTTGCTGTGCGCTGAAGTTTGGCTTCAATTTGTTACTGTATTTAAATGCGTTAATATATTTAACACTGGGGGGGTTTTACTTGGGGTAATTTTATCAACTCAATCAATAATTCACCGACACCCGGCTAAGCAACTGATGCATTTTCTACACTTTATAAACATGCTATGAGTTACAATACAAAAAAAAACAAAAAAAACACAATATTAGACCCAGTAAAATCATGAAACTACATATTCTCTAGTTAACATAAATTGAATATCCCATTCAGGATCACCTTCATACCAGGGACATACCTCTCAATTCCCCAAACACAACCCTTTACTTATTTTCACAAGAAAATCATAAAAATACTTTATCCTGAGAAAAGGATCTGAACAAA
This sequence comes from Rana kukunoris, assembly GCA_029574335.1. Lineage (NCBI taxonomy): Eukaryota > Metazoa > Chordata > Amphibia > Anura > Ranidae > Rana > Rana kukunoris. The sequence continues at coordinate 241,010,694 of CM056053.1, forward strand.
CAATGGCTTTTTTTCCATATTATCAGTCCATGGGCTTATATAATACTCCTACATTACAAGCAATACATCACTTAAAAATTCTCACCAGGATTAAGCATCACTTTAACACTCCCGGCAGATCTATTTGCACCACTTCTTGCCACATCAGAGACTGTCTTATACCTAATACTGTAACTCTTACATTTCTTAACTTTAATGTTACCAATTTACCCATAGTATAAATGTATAAGAGACTTTACACAAATACAGCAAAAGTGATCAGTCAATTTCAATTCAGATAGCCAAATCAGAGGGCATTCTACTGGCGCACAACAAGCACACAAAAAATATTAACAATACATGATAAAAAGAACAAATATAGCAATAACAGCAAAAACATTAAACAACAGAAAAACAATTAAGGTACAGCAATAGGACAGTTACTGAATATCACAAATCAAAACATCCTAATATAAACCTGAAGCCCCATCAATTAACCCTCCTGGCGGTATTCCCGAGTCTGACTCGGGGTTTAATTTCTGTGCTGTGCTCGGTAACCCCGAGTCAGACTCGCGCTCGCCTCAGTGAATCCACAGGCAGTGTTTACTTACCTTGTTCCTGGATCCAGCGATGCATCCACGCTGTGTGAGTGAGCGGGTGCTCGCTTGATTCACACAGTGTCCCTGTGTGCCGCCGAGCTCCATTCCCTGCGACATTACGACGCACGGAAGTGGAGAAAAGCACCATATTCAAAAATGTAAACAAACACATTACATACAGTATACTGTAATCGTATAGATTACAGTACTGTATGTAAAAAATACACACACCCCTTGTCCCTAGTGGTCTGCCCAGTGCCCTACATGTACTTTTACCTAATAAAAACTGTTCTTTCTGCCTGGAAACTGTAGATTGTCCATAACAACCAAAAGTTTCCCTTTATGTCAAAAATGGTTTTAGAGCAGCTGGAAAACAGCGATAATAAATCAGAATCACTTGCAGAATTGAGCGATAGCGATTTGTGGGGAAATTTGTCATAAAAAAAAAATAATAATGACAGCGACAATTCTGCAAATTTCAGTGATTTTGATTTGATTACATTATTGAATAATTTTTATTATAATTATATTATTATTTGTTATAATTATTTATAATTATTTATTATATTATATTATAATTTATAATTTTGTTTTTAAAAAAATGTCATACCCGGGATGCCTATTAGACTCTTGTTTGGTCAGATTTAAGTGAGTTATTCCTAAGAATTACAAGCCTACAGTATAAAAATTTCCATGCAAATAATGGTACCGCTTTCAGCACCTAAAATCTGAAAGAATCATACCGCCAGGGAGGTTAAAGCAGAACTTCAGCTAGGAAAGGACACATATCAGAAGAGACAAGAAGGCTGCGAACCCCGAGATTTAGACATGTAGGAAAAATATGTTTACCCCATGGGGCTTTGGACAGCCAAAATATAAATATAACAATATAGTCTAGTAAAACATGATTTATTTGCTGATCGTCTATACCATACAGATAAAATTTAATGACAATAAAAGAACCCCTTACGGATCAAGTGATACAATGCAGATCATACAATATAAGTACAGTTACATACAACATTGCATAAAAACTGCGTAGTGTGCGTGCCCCGACGCGTTTTGACCTGTGTAAGGTCTCTTCAGGGGGATAATTGATTCTACAAAAATATATATACAGTACATAACATAAGTTTGAGATCAAAAATACATGTTTGAGTATATATCACATAAGAAGACCCGAACAGAAAGTTACCGTTGTCAAATAAGTGTTCTGATAGTCAAAATTGTACAGACCCGTTGGAAAAAACGAAGGGAGCCCCATACGAACTTCAGTCATTTTTTAATATTTCCAGCTATTAAATCTTCTGCCCTTGTTGTTTTAACTTTGGATAGGAAAACATTTTTTTTCTGCCAGTAAAAAACCTGGCAATGACGGCCCCCCCAGCCCCCCGTTTTACTTACCTAAGCCCGTTCAGCTGCTGCGTTCAGCCCCGACTTCCTCTTCTCCACTCAGTCTGACCGTTGATTGGCTAGATTGGATGCATTGATAGCAGCGCAGCTATTGGCTCGCGCTGCTGTCAATCACATCCAATGATCCGGCGGGGCGGGGCCGAGTAATATAATCTGCTGTTATAGCCACCCGCGGTATCACGGGAGCGCGCTCGCAAGAATTAACTCCCATGTGAGAGAGCTCTCATGATGGGGGTTAGTTCTTGTGGGGAGAAGCTGAGACAGGCGCCAAGGGACTCCAGAAGACCAGGATTTCGGCCACTGTGTGCAAAACAAGCTGCACAGTGGAGGTAAGTATAACATGTTTGTTATTTATTTTATTTTTTTTAAACAGGAACCTTCAGTGTCCCTTTAATACACTAGGATCTAAGATCTGTGGATCCATGATTTTTGGAGAACAGTGAGAAAAAAAAAATATTCAATCACTCTGCTGACTGTTCAGTGAAAACCCCGCCTTCTGACACCATTTAACTGTAAGGAATAACAGTTATCAATAGCTTCCTATCACCACAGTATAATATGTGCTGTGTCTGCCATATTGCCAAACATTCAAGTGCAATCACACAAAGATGTGTTTCAACTGATAATCAAAGATTTTATTGAATGCACAGTGTATATATGATTTACAAAGAAAGGTGGACACTTATCCTTGCCCAAAAGGAATACAAGATAATTGTGCAATGGTTATGTAACATGGTTGTCTAACAATTAGGTCATAATACTGGCAAGGATACATGTTATTGGAATATATTAATAAACATGTTTGGCCACACTGACCACTTTGATATTGTATACCATCTTAAATATCTGTCTTTCCAGAACTGCTTATTTTGCTATTTGTACTATAATTTTCCAGAAATACTTGTTGATTTCATGCTCTGTTCTGTAACAATAAATTGGTTATAATTGTAACCAAAGGTTAAATACAATGCTGATTTTTAATACATAATTCTTAACTAAAGCATGACCCTAGCCTTCCTTGACCCTGCATGTAACTATTTCTTTTTTCCTGACCACTACACTCTAAGTCAGTGTTTCTCAACTCCAGTCCTCAAGGCGCACCAACATGTCATGTTTTCAGGCTCTCCATTATTTTGTTCAGGTTATTAGATCAGTTTTACTGCCTTAGTAATTACCACAGCTGTTTTATCTGAGGGAAATCGTGAAAAGTCCTTGAGGACTGAAGATAAGAAACACTACTCTAAGTGCATTACATACATTTTTATTTAAAGAGGTAATGTAGCCTGCTCACATAATTTGTAATAAAAACATCTTTGCCATTCTAAAGCTTCCCTCCAACCACTTTGCATATTATTTTATATATACTGTGATTCTATACTTGCCAAATATGCTGCAGAAACCTCCCTCCACTGAATCTGGCTGTATCCTCTTAACTGTGGATAGCTGAAGCTTCTGCCTGTTCACTTCCTGGATTTACACAGACACACCCCCAGCTCTGCAGCTCTCATTGGCTCTCTTATGTAAGTTGCTAAATGCTGTACCTTCATTAAATGTAACCATATTGCTACACTTAGAGGCGCCTCTCTTCTCTTGTATACTCAGTTGTAACATGACGCTACTTCTATATCAAGACATTGCTTGTATATCAAGTCAAAATTCATTTAAAAATGTTGCTTGCCTTACAAAATGCTTTCAAACCAAGTTACTCTCAAACCAAAGGTTTTACTGTATATGATTTACAGTAAAAGAAGACAACTAAAATATTTCTTTCTTTAAGTTTATGACTTGAATATGACTAGAATATACTGATACTTCTAATAATAGTAATCACCATTATTATCATCATAACTACATTCAGTTTAAATTTATTTACCCTAAACCATGTTCATATTTCTAAGTCTGCCTTGGCAACAAATATCCCAGATACTGTTTTTCTCCTCATAAAATAAAATAAAAAACAACATATTACTGCTCGCAGGTTTTTTTTTTATTTTATTGTATTATAAGGCAATCATCTGCCTTATTTGTTTTATATCATATTGTGAAGCCAGTGCATGAAAATAGGTAAAATGTAACAAAGTATGTTGTAATGCATTAAATTACAATGGAAGTGCACTACAAACAAACACACTTCACAAATCCTTTGAGTACTTGTTATGACAATTTTTTGGTTGTATCTGATATTGCTGATAAATTATTGCTGATAAATTATATGCATACTTTTTTTTAACATTTTTGCTTAACATATAAAACCCATAATTATAAAATACATGTAATGTAACACCTTTGACAAGTCAACAGATTTTTTTTCTCTACAAATTAATCTAAGGTAATTACCTATTAATTTGTGTTAAATGGAATGGCACAATTGTTAATTTGTGAAAACATGAATATTAATTCACTTTATCTTAGAAAAGTAAATGTTTGGTAGTTATCTCTTTGTCTACTTATAGGATTGTCAATCACTACTTCTAAGATGTACTGTGATATTTAATATATATATGACTTTTCTAGCTCATAGATTTAGGTCTCAAGGAGCACTTTTTAAAGGAAAATAAAATACAAAAAAAAGGATCAGGCTCCAAAATGGAAAAATTAGATCCAGGGAATACTATTACACATACAGTCCATAGCTGCAAGAGATAACCCTTGGAGGGGGTAGCAAGAAAAAAAAAAAAACATAAAATGGTCTCTGTATAAGTACTAGGAACTTGTGCTGTAGAAACCACACTATTGTTGCAATATGTCCTGTAGGTGCACATTGCTCAATTCAGGTAAAAGAAAACTGATTATTAGAATCTCAATATAGTACACATTTAAGATTTATTTAAAAAAAAAAGAAAGTCACATTCAAAATTACCACAACTGGCCTCTATGAAGGTACCATAATGTGTAAACAATCCTGACTGGGTGGTTCCGTTATTGACAATCATATAACATAGCGAGCTATTGCCCTAAATTCCATCAAGAGATGCAATGTGGAGGCTACTTGCCTGATGGTGGAGATAGCTACGGGAGCTTTCGGATGGTGGAATTGCTGGGGAGATATTACAGGAATTCCTAGGTAATCCCTTGTATGGGAACGTGACATCCAAGCTATGGGAGCCGGAGATGACATTACAGGACCATGTCGAAAGTTGGGCAGATTCTGGGAGTGGTTTTTAAGGCCCCCTTCACACTGGGACAGGAGGTGCGGTGGCGGTATAGCGCTACTAAAAATAGCGGCGCTATTCCGTCGGAATTGCTGCGGGATTCGGCCGCTAGCGGTTCGGTACTAACCCCTGCTAGCGGCCGAAAAAGGGTTAATTCCGCCCGCAATGCGCCTCTGCTTGTTTTAAATGGGAAGGAGCAGTGAAGGAGCGGTATACACTCCGCTCCTCTCACCGCTCCAAAGATGCTGTTTGCAGGAGATTTTTTTCTCTCCTGCCAGTGCATCGCTACACTGCCTGAAAACTCCTCAGTGTGAAAGGGGCCTAATGGTTGTTTAATAAATCTTACATTTGTACTATTCTGGCAATCTAACGAGCTGTTTTTTTTTTACCTCAATTGGGCACTGTGCACCTCCAGGACATATTGCAAACATTGGTGCGGTGGCACAGCACAAGTTCTCTTTTTGAAATAATGCTGCTTAAAATCAAATATTTAAATTGAAATCTGAAAAATTCTGGCAAGGTACCATGGTCTGTATTTATTTAATAAATGTTAATAGAAGTAAAATAATGATAAATTGCATCCTATCAAAATGTCACTACATTGCAAAAGAAAAATATATATAAAAAATATATAAAACAATGATATTGCTTCATAGACACATGGTAATTATCAATAAAAAGCGCAAACCTTTACTTTTAATTTCTGAATGTGGTAGTCAAAAGAAAATCCATCCTGTATTGGTAGGATCTTAGCAGAGAGAATTATGAATGGTAGTCATGGGTATTGCACTAAGCCCCTTCATGACCTAAGGTTATATTTCGGTTTAGTGATGGGCCCCAGTGATATTCATCCCAGAATTCTAAGAGAAACCTACAATATAGTTGTGGGACCATTAACAGATCTTTTTAACCACTTCAATACCCAGCCATATACAATTGACGGCCTGAGATGGGATCTACCATCCTAAGTGGCCGTCAATTGACGGCCTGGGCATTGCAGGCGAATATCTGGATGATGCCTGCAGCCAGAGGCATCATCCAGATATCCTCTTCTTCAGCCGACGATTCTGCACAATGTAAGAACGATCATAGCAGCGGATCGTTCTTACATCTTACATCTTACATCCCCCCCTCCCGCCGCCATCCGGTGCTTCTCCGGGCTCACCTGTGCCTTTGGGGGCCCGGAGAACGAATCCTCGGCGGCGGCAGGAAGCATAGAGATGACTGGTGACCAGATGGTCACCAGTCATCTCTATGACCGTCGGAGGACCCGGGCGCGATCTGATGACGTCACGCCCGGGTCCCCGTAAGTAAACAAAGCCGCAATTGCGGCTGTAAGCAACAATTCATGGGGTCAGTGAATTTTTTTTCACCGATCTCATGGTTTCCAGCCTGGAGGAGAGATGTGAGGTCTTATTGACCCCACATCTCTCCATAAAGAGGACCTGTCACACACATTTCCTATTACAAGGGATGTTTACATTCCTTGTAATAGGAATAAAAGTGAAAAAAAAAATGAAAAAAAGTGTAAAAATAAATAAAAAATAAGTCAAAAAAATAAATAAAAGATAAAAAAAATATTAAAACGCCCCTGTCCCCGATAGCTCACGTGCAGAAGCGAACGCACACGCAAGTCCCGCCGACATATGTAAACGCCGTTTAAACCACATAAGTGAGGTATCGCCGCGTGCGTTAGAGTGCCAGCAACGAATCTAGCACTAGATCTCCTCTGTAAATCTAAACTGTAACCTGTAAAAAATAAATAAAGCGTTGCCTATGGAGATTTTTAAGTACCGAAGTTTGGCGCCATTCCATGAGTGTGCGCATAATTAAAGCATGACATGTTGGGTATCTATTTACTTGGTTTAACATAATCTTTCACATAATATAAAAAAATTGGGCTAACTTTACTGTTTTGTTATTTTTTTAATTCATGAAACAATTTTTTTTACAAAAAAAAGGCGTTTGAAAAATAATTGCGTAAATACCGTGCAAGATAAAACTTTAGAATGACCGCCATTTTATTCCCTAGGGTGTCTGCTAAAAAAAACATATATAATGTTTGGGGGTACTGTGTAATTTTCTAGCAAAAGAATGATGATTATTACATGTAGGAGAGAAGTGTCAGAATAGGCCTGGTATGGAGGTGGTATAAAAGCCTGGTATTGAAGCGGTTAATCAATCTCTTCTAACAGGAAAATTTCCCCCTGATGGTGAACAGTTAATATTGTACCTATCCACAAGAAGGCCAGCAAGGTAGAAGCTGGCAATTACAGGCCAGTGAGTAAAACATCAGTTGTAGTCAAGTTTATGTAATCACTCCTGAAGGATAGTTGATCACTTAAACACACACAACTTGTTGGACCCAATGCAGCATGGCTTTACTGAGGACAGATCATGTCAAATTAATTGGAATTAATTATTTGACTATATCACTAATGTTTTGAAACAGGGTGGCGCTGTGGACATACCCTATCTTTATTTCAGCAAGGCATTTGATACAGTTCCACATAATGATCTAATTCAAAAGTTGTACAAGCTAGGATGTAAACCCCTCAGATGGCTAAAGGACAGATACCAAAGTGTGGTTGTAAATGGGGTATATTCTGAATAGAGAACAGTCACTAATGTGTACCACAAGGCTTTGTGCTAGGTCCTGTTTTTTTTTACTCTATATGAAACTGATATACCATATTTATCAGCGTATATGACGCACAGGCGTATAACATGCACCCTAACTTTAAGAGGGGAGTTTCAGGAAAAAAACGTTCCACAGCCCCCTGCGTATAACACGCAGGCACAGTTTATCCTCTATTTTCAGGGTAAAAAAGTGAGTGTTATACGCCAATAAATACAGTAACTATAGGGTTGTTTGGTAAGGTATGCTTCTTTTGCTGATGACACAAAGGTGTACAATAAGGTTGATATCCCTAGAGGTGTCTGTAACATGGAACATGATTTAGCATTGCTGGAAGATTGGTGAAAGCAGTGGAAACCGCAGTTTAATGTTTTCTAAATGAAAAAATAATGCACCAAGGGAAAAACATTGCCTTAACAGAGTACATTAGGGGTACAACGTTGGCCTGCACTACAGCGGAAAATGATCTGGGATTAATTATCTCAGAAGATTGTAAAATGAGCAAACAGTGTGACCAGGCAGGGGAAAAGTGAATATAATTCTAGGATTAATCACCAGGGATCTCTAGAAGGAGGAAAGAGGTCCTCAATCCCCTATATACATATTCAGTTAGATCTAATGTAGAATGTCCATGTCCAGTTCTGGAGACCTCACTTACAAAAAGATATTGATAAGATAGAACAATCCAGAGGGGGGTAACAAAAATGGCGAAAGGTCTGAGCGATAAATAATATCAGGAGTGATCAGGAGTGACTTCAGGAACTTAATATGTACAGTCTGGAGGAAATAGGGGAAAGGGGAGACATGACTGAATCCTTTAAATACATCAAGGGGGTGAAAAAGGTTCAAGAGGACAGTATTTTCAATATAAAACCAAGATCAAGAACACAGGGACATCAGAGGCAGAGAATAAATAAAATAAAATAAAATAAGTGGCTCCAAGCTTGCTTGAGACAAACATAGATCTGTAAAAAAGTTAACAAAAACAAAAAGACTTAATGAGCCACCTAGTATTTTTTCTGCTGTCACTTTTCTATGTTTATGTTATATATATATATATATATATATATATATATATATATATATATATATATATATATATATATATATATAGTCACCCCTCACATTTTTTTAAAAGTGTTATTATAAGAAGTGGTACTTTGCTACAATGTAAAGTAGTGAGTGTACAGCTTGCATAGCTGTGTAAATTTGCTGTCCCCTCAAAGTAACTTAACACAACCATTAATGTCTAAGCCGCTGACAACAAATGTGAGTACACCCCCTAAGTGAAAATGTCCAAATTGGGGACAAAATGACAATATTTTGTGTGGACACCATTAATTTCCAGGACTGCTTTAACCCTCTTGGGCATGGAGTTCACCAGAGCTTCACAGGTTGCCACTGGAGTCTTCCACTCCTCCATGACAACATCACGGAGCTCTTGGATGTTAGAGACCTTGTTCTCACCCACCTTCCATTTGAGGATGCCCCACAGATGCTCAATAGGGTTTAGGTCTAAAGACATGCTTGGCCAGTCCATTACCTTTGCGCTCGGCTTCTTTAGGAAGGCAATGGTCATCTTGGAGGTGTGTTTGGGGTCGTTATCATCTTGGAATACTGCCCTGCGTCCCAGTCTCTGAAGGGAGGGGATTATGCTCTGCTTCAGTATGTCACAGTACATGTTGTCATTTATGGTTCCTTCAATGAACTTTAGCTCCCCAGTGTCAGCAGCACTCATGCACCCCCAGACCATGACACTCCCATCACAACCAAACTTGATTGTAGGCAAGACACACTTGCCTTTGTACTGCTCATCTGGTTGCTTCTACAGACGCTTGACACCATCTGAACCAAACAAGTGCATATTGGTTTCATCAGACCACAGTAACCATTTCCCTAGTCTGATTGTCTCCAGCAAACTGCAAGCTTTATTGTGCATCATCTTTAGAAGAGGCTTCCTTCTGGCATGACAGCCATGCTGACCAATTTGATGCAGTATGCGGTGTATGGTCTGAGCACTGACAGACTGACACCCTACCCCTTCAACCTCTGCAGCAATGCTGGCAGCACTCATATGTCTTTTCCAAATACAACCTTTGAATATGATGCTGAGCATGTGCACTCAACCTCTTTGGTCAAACATGGCGAGGCCTGTTCTGAGTGGAACCTGTCCTGTTAAACTACTGTATGGTTTTGGTGACCATGCTGCAGCTCAGTTTTCAGGGTCTTGGCAATCTTCTTATAGCCTAGGCCATCTTTATGTAGAGAAACAATTGTTTTATTTGTTTTAGATCCTCAGAGAGTTTTTTGCCATGAGGTGCCATCTTGAACTTCCAGTGACCATTATGGGAACGTGAGAGGGATTACACCAAATTTAACACACCTGCTCCCCATTCACACCTGAGACCTTGTAACACTGAGTCACATGATGCCAGGGAGGGAAAACTTCTAATTGGGCCCAATTTTGACATTTTCACTTACCGTGTGCTATGTTATAGGATGTAACCGGATGACCCTGCCCCCGTCTGACATCACATGACATCACATGACATCAGAAGGGGGGGAGACCACCGAGTGGCCCCACCCCCTTCTGATGTCATGTGACGTCATGCCTATATAACAGCTGTCACAGCTTACGCCGGGAGGTCTGTAGCACACCTGAGCTTTATTATTTTTTTCGATTTTTCAGGTCCGTCAGGCGGCATGATTGAAGATGGATGAACACCCCAAAGAACCCCAAGCTTCCTGATATGGTTTAGAGGGGGGCGCCTGCTCACCCCCTTTCCTGGCCTGGCAGGCTGCTTGCTCGGATAAGGGTCTGGTATGAATTTTGGGGGCAACCCCACGCCCATTTTTATTTTTTATTTTTGCATGGAGTTCCTCTTAAAATCTATGCCAGACCCAAATGGCCTGGTATTGATTTTTGGGGGGACCCCACGCTGTTTGTTATTTTAAATTTTGCCATGGCGTCCCCCTTAAAATATATACCAGACCCAGTATTATATACTATACACTGACTGTAATATATATATATATATATATATATATATATATATATATATATATATATATACT